>OV884058.1:40656298-40983798 GCA_930367215.1 Pollenia angustigena
AGATATTTAACATGCGAATGTTGAGGAATTATTTGATTATTGATTGTAATAGGGGGGCAAGATTCCCGGCGCAAAGTGAATGTTATATGTACACATTTTTGCTCATTGACCATTATCCTCCATTGTCTTAACCATATTTCTAGTTGAAATATATGATGCTGTAAGTAACGCGATGCTTCATAACGGTTTTCGTGGACGCTTAGAAAAGCTGTATCGTCTGCAAATGTTGAAGTTTGTGTGTAGTTGCTTGTTGGCATGTCCGAAGTATAAATTAAGTATAATAGGGGGCCCAGGATGCTGCCTTGTGGGACTCCAGCGGCAATGGGCTGAGGTGAACTTAAGAAATTTCCTTCTTTAATAATAAATTGACGACCGACTAAGTAGCTTTCTAGCAGCTTGTGTGTGTTTGCTGGTAAATTTTGCTTCAATTTGTGTAATAAGCCTTCATGCCAGACTTTGTCAAAAGCTTGCGAAACATCGATGAAGAGTGCTGAGCAATATTTCTTTTCTTCAAATGCTTTTCTTATGACATTTACTATTCGATGAGTCTGCTCGATTGTGCTGTGTTTTCTTCTAAATCCGAACTGATGGTTTGGAATACATCTATTTTCACTTAAAATTGGTGTTAATTTTGAAACTAATAATTTCTCAAACAGCTTTGACATATTTGATAATAAGCTAATAGGTCTATAAGACTCAACTTTTGTATGATCTTTACCTGGCTTTGGTATCATGGTAACTAAGGAAACCTTCCATTTTTCAGGATAGTATTCAAGGCGTAAAATAGCATTAAAAATAAAAAGAATAATTTTCTTTGCTATGCGAGGTAGCTCCAAAAGCATTTTATTACTGATTTTATCAATACCAGGTGCCTTCTTAGTGTTTAAGTCACAAATAGCCTTTTCGATTTCTCTTATCTCAAATCTGAGGGGAAAAGCTGCTCTAGCATCAACAGGTGGTAACTCGACCGCAATATTGTGAGATATATTTGGTGTAAATACGTTTTTCAAATGATTTACAAACAGGTTTCCTTTTTCATTATCATTTCTTGCCCAACTACCATTCAAGTTTCTTAATGGTGGCTTAGATATAACTGGCCTTTTTAGATTTCTAGCTGCACGCCATAATGAGTAGTCAGATTGTGGAGTTGCATCAAGTTCCTTAAGATATTTTTCTAGAGAAGCCGTTTTCTGATTCTGTAGCAACTTTCTTAGCCTTTTTGTGCATTCTTTTAATAAAATCTTAAGTTGCGGGGATCTGTAAAGTTGCCACTCTCTTCGAACTCTCCTTTTTTCAGTCAAGAGCCGCTCGACATCTGAAGAACATATTTTATTATTTTTAATTTTTTTGGGGGTAACGCTGGAGTGTTGAACAGCTAGTTTAAGATAACTGTCAAAGTTAACAAGAGAGAGATCCACATTCTCCGGTGTACTAAGCGGAATATTTTCTGTGCAATGGGCACTGAGAAATTTTTTATATTTTAACCAATTTATTTGTGTGGCTGGCGTCGCTAAGTAACCTGACGGAAATACAATTCTATTTGGGTTCGATATAGTAACAATTGTAGGTGTGTGGTCGGATGATAATTCTAAGGAAGCTTCAACATGAATCGTTTCTGTAGGGATGTTTTTAACCACGCCAAAGTCGATAACATCTGGAATTTTTTGCTGATCAGTAGGCCAATATGTTGGTTGCCCGCTCGCGACCACATTTAAACCCATTTTAGAGATTGTGTTAAACAAAACACGACCTTTTGGTGTTATAAGTCGTGACCCCCAGAAGGTATGTTTAGCGTTATAATCGCCAGCGGCCAGAAAACAGGGTCCTAATGATTTAAAATATTTATAATATTGGCCTTCTGATATGGAAAATCTAGGTGGAGAGTATAAAGAAGAAATTACTATGTTTCGATTTAGCTCCTCAACACAAATAGTCGTTGCTTGCAGATAGTCTTCACGGTGATCACACATAATGTAGTGTTTGACTCGAGTTTTTATTAAGATGGCAGAACCTCCACAAGCTCTATCTCGAGGGTCCTTGGTATCATATAGTATATAACCATTGATTTTAAACGTATTTCTTGAGGTCAAATGCGTTTCAGAAATCATCATGACATCAATTTGTTTATTTTTAAGAAAGTATTCTAATTCATTTTTATGTTGGCGGATGCCGTTTGCGTTCCAAAAACAAATTTTTAAACAGTTCATGGTTTGTTAAGTACAGCTTGCAATAACATCGACTCGATATGTTTTTCGTCATCATTATATTTTTGTATTTGATGTATTAAAGCAAACAGTTTGACAAAATTGAATACGGGATTTTGGTTTTTTTTTAACCAACTTTGAAACCAACCAAAAATTTATATTGTTTTTTATAATGTTGTTGTTGTTTCTGTTGTTTAAAAAGAGTGAAACGTTTTTTTACCTGCTATTTTTTTGTTTTTTTTTTTACTTCAAACCTCTTCATCTTTCTTACTGTTGTACTTTTTTAAAGTGTCCAAAAATAGACTGTATGTGTTTTTTGTTGTTGTTCTTATATTTCACATTAGGAAGTGTTGCTTACGATCAAATAAAAAAATGCAAAAAGACGACAATATTAAAAAGCGTTAAATATTTCATACAAAATTATGAAATCTTGAAACCAATAACGCGTGTATTATTTTTTTGAATGGTTGTCAACATTTTTGTTGGTTAAATAAAAATCAAACAAAAATTTTAATTGAATCAGTAAAAAAATTTGTAGAAATTGAAAAAATTTTCAAACAAGCGTTTGAAAATAATTCGGCAATAATTTTTTCTGTGTAGATTCTATTTTTATTTGTAGGAAACTAACTATTTATGCGGTTTTCAATAATCAATAAAATTTTATCAAATTTTCTTTACTTTCAAATGATATTTAATTGCATTTTGTGTTATTGCTTTTTAAAAATTCAATTAAAATTTTATCAAATACAATATTTGCACTTTTTTAAGTGGTCCCTAATTGGGATCTTTAAGTCTTCAGTTCTTCTAAAGTTAAGATACATCGTTAGGTCATTATTGGTTTGACGCATATGCCAAAAAGATGAAGTGAAAAAAAGACAAAGAAGGTTTACATGAAGATTTCTCAAAATATACCCGATAGAATTTTTTTATATTTGCAACACTACTTCTAAGTATTAATTTATGTTTAAAATTAGTGTTTTATGTCAAATAAATATAAAATTATATAAAAAACTGTATAAAAATATAAATTGTTAATTAAATAAAATTGGTGAAATTGCACCCGTAAACAAGCGGATCTGCTTCTACAGAAATATTAGGAGATCTAAGGTATCTCTGGACTTCTTCTTTAGCACAATCACAGCATATGATAGGAATAGGCTTATCCTCCTCGCATTCTTTTATAATTTTATCTACAAACGCTCCAACGCACTACAGGAAATTTTCCCCCCTTTTTGGCCAAAATTAATGACAGCCAAACGAGAGGACCGATTTCAACGATTTTTTTGGATTTGAATTTTAGTGAACACTTAAGAGAGAGGGAGTGACCGAAAACATTTTTCATAAACTCAGAAAAAAACCTAAGTTAATTTAACTAAAAAAATCGGGTTCCAAACCGTCAACTAATTGTAATATACATGGGTTCAAAATGCCACAACTCTCCATTTCTTTATCTACGCTTTCGGGATTTTCTTCCTTCTGTTTGATAATTTTCTACAATATTTTGCTCCTCTGATTTCAGTAATTTGATTTCTGTTGGAAGCTTTAATTTCTTCTGGTGCTGGAAATGAGCTGATCTGATGTGTCCAATACTCGATTTAAAACATACGTCAAGTTATCCACACGGCTACTTTTTCGAGCATGAAGCAATCTATCGGATTTACATATTTTATGGCGCGATTCAAAGGCATCTTCACCAAAGGCCTCTGTATCCCTTCTTTTGGATATACAAGGCCTGCTCGCTCCATTCCATACTCATATCTTTTTTACACACGTCATTGCGAGGAAGGCATTCCGCTTTCCTTTCTTTCGCCAGAGCTTCTTGAAGGCATTCAAATAAATGGCTCTTAGAAGGATTTCCAGAGAATGCATGTCAAAAGGCATTTGAATGCACAGTAGAATCAACAATTTGCCGTGAATGTACAAGAACCTGTTGCTGTCTTTGGTGACCAGGGATACTTCTGCATGAACATCGTGGGCGTTTAGAAACAAAATTTTTCAAATTTACTCCTCCAGGTTTCAATTTAATGGAGGCACACTGCGTTTCACGTTTGGCTTTAAGCCAAACAGCATTTTTTTTTTTTAATTTCAAATTTCTAGAACTATTACGTCATTTCTTATTCATATTTGAAAAAATCGTGAATGCTCTTTAAAATACTGTTTGAAGGTTTCGGAACAATCACTCTCAGAAATGTATGACAAGAAATGGGCGTACATAGCGGATAGCGGCGCTTTTGTCAATTTTGTTGCGTTTCTCTAGCCATATATTGAATAATTCTGAATTTGGCACGCAGTAGTCACATGAAAAATTTATTTTTTTAAAACTTCGATTGTTAATTTAATTGATTGTTCTAGAGAACTAACTATTATAATAGTACGCCTAGCATGTATTATCATTTTTTTGTAAGTCTATAAAAACTCTAATTCATAATTCCAGTAGTTCATTTTAAGGTAACTTTAATTTTTCCAAAATAATCGATTTTATATCGGGTGATTTTTTAGATATTATCTTTTTGGCAACACTAGTTTAAACAGCTGACGCACGTTTCGCGTTTTGTTTCACTGTCAAAAATCTTCAGTTTGGTTTAAAATTTAACCATGAATCGTCTTACAAACGAACAACGCTTGCAAATTATTGAATTTTATTATCAAAATGCGTGCAATGGGTATGTTAATAAGCATCCAGAAAAATTCACAGTTTGGTGCGGTTTATGAGCTGGTGGCATCATTGGACCGTACTTCTTCAAAGATAATGCGAATCGTAACGTAACTGTGAATGGTGAGCGCTACCGTGAGATGATATCCAACTTTTTTTTTTGCCCAAAGTGTAAGAGCTTGACTTGCATGACATGTGGTTTTAACAAGACGGTGCCACATGCCACACAGCACGCTTTACAATGGACTTATTGAGAGGCGTGTTCGGTGAACAGTTTATTTCACGTTCGGGACCGGTCAATTGGCTGCCTAGATCGTGCGATTTAACGCCTTTAGACTATTTTTTGTGGGGCTATGTAAAAGCTCATGTCTATACACACATGCCCGCTTCAACTGACGCATTGGAAGACAACATTGAAGCATTTATTCATGAGATACCGGCCGAAATGTTGGAAAGAGTATGCCAAAATTGGACTAAGCGGATGGACCATTTGAGGCGCAGTCACGGTCAACATTTGCATGAAATAATCTTCAAACATTAAATTACATGTTTTTTACAAAGTTTAAAAAAAAACACATAAAATTCAGAAAAATTCATGAAATCTTTATTTGAATCGATAGTACGATCCATATAATTTAATGTTTAAAGATTATTTCATGCAAATGTTGACCGTTTGGCGCCCTATGCTCCAGTAAGAGTTAAAGGAATATATATATATATATATATAAATGTTGACAGTGACTGCGCCTCAAATGGTCCATCCGCTTAGTCCAATTTTGGCATACTCTTTCTAACATTTCGGCCGGTATCTCATGAATAAATGCTTCAATGTTGGCTTCCAATGCGTCAATTGAAGCGGGCATGTGTGTATAGACTTGAGCTTTAAATCGCACGATCTAGGCGGCCAATTGACCGGTCCCGAACGTGAAATAAAATGTTCACCGAACTCGCCTCTCAATAAGTCCATTGTAAAGCGTGCTGTGTGGCATGTGGCACCGTCTTGTTGAAACCACATGTCATGCAAGTCAAGCTCTTGCATTTTAGGCAAAAAAAAGTTGGATATCATCTCACGGTAGCGCTCACCATTTACAGTTACGTTACGATTCGCATCATCTTTGAAGAAGTATGGTCCAATTATGCCACCAGCCCATAAACCGCACCAAACTGTTTTCTGGATGCATTGGTAGCTCTTGCAATGCTTCTGGCTGATCTTCACTCCAAAATCGACAATTCTGCTTATTAAAGTACCCATTGAGCCAAAAGTGAGAAAAGGAAGATGCGCGCGATGAACTTTCTTAACAGACCACGCATTTTGATAATAAAATTCAATAATTTGCAAGCGTTGTTCGTTTGTAAGACGATTCATGGTTAAATTATAGACCAAACTGAAGATTTTTGACAGTGAAACAAAACACGAAACGTGCGTCAGCTGTTTAAACCAGTGTTGAAAAAGCATCGTCGTATCGGCAACAAAGTTTCGCCGATACTGACACGTCGTAAAATCTCAAGTATCGCCGATACTTTAGACATGTGTACACCACATGTTGAGTTTAAAATAACATTATGGCGACCTTGCAAGATTGTAATCTTTTTTATAATGTGTGTACACCAGATGTTATTTTAAACTCAACACCAGAGAAAGACAAGTACCCATAAGAATAATATACAGAGGTATTTACCCACGCTTTTCGTTATTGTGTATACACATATTTATAACGCAAAAATTATGGTTATTACTTATACTTATGTACGGCAATATCTTCACGCAACCACATTCAGTTAACAAAAATACATGAATATTATGCAGATGTTATTCAATACCCATGAATTTGTTTTGGTTATCTGCCATACAAATAAAATATCCATGTTTAAAAAAATACCTTCAGTATTTTTGTCACTTCTGTGTAAAAATCAAAAAAAAAAAAAAAAAAAAATTTACCAAAAATGTGCTTTGTCACTAGGCAGGTATGGGACTATGTACATATTATTTATGATATTAAAAATAAATTTGTCCGTAACATCAGCAGTACCTATGTAAAACTACACATAAGCTATACATTTTTATAAAAAATAGGACCACGAGGGGTGGGAAGGAGCAATTTCTGCTCTCCGAAGCTATCTGACAGATTTTAATGAAATTTAAAACATAGTTAGATTCATATTTATATAGACACTTGAGCTATGTATTTTTTTAAAAAATAGGATAACGAGGGGAGATAGGGAGCTATTTAGTCCTCTCCAAAATTATCCAACAGATCTTGATGAAATTTAATACATAGATAGTTCCATATTTACATAGACACATAGGCTGTGTATTTTTTAAAAAATATGACTAAAAGGGACATAGGGGGCAATTTCTGCCTCTCCGAAACTATTTATAAGATTTCAATAAAATTTTAAAAATATAAAGGTTTTTATTTATTTGGACACATTAGCTATGTATTTTTGTCAAACTATGACCACGAGGGGCAAATTACATGTACGTTTTTGATTTTCACCCTTATTGTGTTTGGCGTATTTAAAATACGCCTGCGACTATTTGGTTATAGATTAAAGAGAACGTGAATTTGTTTTCTTTAATCTATTACCAAACAGTCGTAGGCGTATTTTAAATACGCCAAACACAATAACAATAATTAAAAAAAACTTTGTTAAACAGCAATTGTAACACACATGCACAGCAACATGTGACATGAAAAGTTGACAAGTCAGATGTAAGAAACATGTCGTGTACATGTATCTTAAGCAAACGCTATAAATAAAAATGTAGTGAGTGGTTGTTTCACTCTTTCTTATTAGTACACTGAAAAAATTTTCTTCACAGATCCAATGAAATTTACATTAAAATTCAACCTATGAAACCCTTCATTGGATTAATGAAATGTTTCATAAAATCAATGAAAATTGTTCATTAGTTTAATGACAAACGTTTATTTTATCCATTTTTTCAATGAGGATTCATAAAATCAATGAAAATTTTTTCATTGATTTTATTAATCCTTCATTAATCCAATGAAGAGTTACATAGGTTGAATTTTAATGTAAATTTCATTGGATCTGTGAAGAAAATTTTTTCAGTGTACAACATACAAATCAATACTTACATGCATACATTAAAAACAATATCTTCCATCTCGTGTCGTCTAGCTTTGCTATGTGCGTGTTTTATATATAAAACTTTTGTTTGTAAACCTCGAGTTTTGTTTAACAAAAATATGTATTAAAAGCATTCATCTTTAAATTTAAATCAGCCTGAATTCCAATTTTCTGAAAAATCCAAGGTTCTCGAAATTTGATTTTCAAAATTCCCGAATCCTGGGATTTAACGAAAACCAGTCGCCATTGGCAGCCCTAGTACATACATACATATATCAAATTTTAGTTTTATGTCTCTTCCTGACACAGAAACGTGTCACTGTACGTACGCAGTACATTTACATTTGTTCACTTAAAATATTAAATGTTACATTCTCTTGTTTGGTCTTACCTTCTTAGAATTTTGGCTAAAAATAATTTTATGATTATTTAAAATGAATGTATGCATAAATAATAATAGAAGGTAGTAAAAAATTATGGGGAAAACAAATTATTTCTGTCAAATTATTTGTACTAATATATTTTTTTTTTAATTAAGCTAATGATATTCAAAATAACTTTTTATACTTTGTTTATAACTTTTAAGAAATCAAATGTTGTAAAGGTTGCTTCAAAATTTTAATTAGATCACGAACAAATGGTTAATGATTTAAACTGAAGAAACCTGCTGCAGCTTTTTACTACGCACAAAAAAAACAATTCATTGTAGTTATGAATATTTTATGAAAATTTTGCTAATGAACGATTTTAGACACAATTTCATGGTATTTATGTTAAAATTTATAAGCTAAACCAAAACGCACGAAGTTAATTGTAAATAAAGTAAAAAGTTTTCAGAGAATCATCTTAAATACTAAAGAAGGATCTATGACAACTATGTATGTGTGATGCCACGACTTCTGTGGCATACCTCTATCCGATGGTCCATATTTTCAATGACTCTGAGACATAATTAAGGTTCAATGTCGTTAATGTGCTGAATTTTCTCATCCTTCAGCCACATATCGTCCAGGTCCATATTCTTAATTTAGTGTAATCAAATAAAATATTTTCGCATATACTTACTTTACGGTGGCAATTAACATAAAGTACTTGATCTAATACAAAGTACGTAGTTTTCGGTTAATTGGGCCCCACTTAATTGAGTTTCCCGTTTTATTGCACTAAAAATCATGGAACGAAATCATTCTGTATAACTATCTAGTACTGCTTAATTGAGTTCTCTTTTAATTGCGTCAAAAGTCGTGCATTTTTTGGAAACTCAATTAAGCGGAAATAACGTATGTTCCCCTACCGAAAATTTTAGAAAATTTAAAAAAAACTTTTTTGTAAATTATTGTTTAGTTTTAATTTGTAATAATTAAAAAAATAATATAAATTTAGTAATGATAATACTTGACTATTTACTCTTGTATTTCTTTAACAATATAATTTCTTGAATAACAAAATCAGTACAGGAACACATACTAGCACACCACTGCACACCTTATACATTACAGGGTAAGCAACAGCGCTTTTGCGTAAAATATTTAGAACAATTTGAAAGTGTGTTACACTCAATTTTATAGCACAGTCTGCTTACTTTATCTCTGTCTGTAGTACTGGATCATGTATATTGGATCATGTATATGGAGTAAGCGAAAGAAAACTCTTTTTTACTCTTTGGCTTAGAATTCCGAGTACTCGGAATATCAGTAACTGGGTAGCTTAACACGCTGAGAAAAAAAAGATGGTTGGGTATGGTTACGGCAACAACACCATGTTTATTGTAACAATATATTGTTGTCGTACACAAATAATTGTTATTTTTTATTGAATATCAACAACATTATAGTTACTGTAAACATATCAATGTTTATCGCAATTATAAATTTGAGTATTGTTGACCGAAAAATAATTATTTTTCTAACAACTAAATAATGATAACTTTCAAAACATATTATATTACTCACAGCCATATCATGATATCTTACAGCTAAACATGATAGCTTTCTATACATTTATCATATTATGTTTAAGATGCAATCAAACCGTTTTTACTCTATTAATATCGATACCTTCCCATAAGAATGTATTAAGCGACACTTTTTTCGAAAATGACGTTTTGATGTCGAACTATACTAGAGTTAAGCACCACATTTTGGCCTGGGTTTCGCTGCCCTATCATGGATGCAAAGGAAACTAGAGAGAAAATAAAATGTTATAAACTGTCAAGTTTTCTCACTGGAATAATGTTGTACCCTATAATTTGTATTGTTGGGGTATAAACGTTTACCTTGTAAATATAGCTGGCTCTGGGAGGCTGTAGGCACTAGCCGGGAATGTCCCACGAGGGGCAATGGTTGCTTGATTAAGGCAGGGGGTATAAGAAGCAAAACAACTTGTTGCGGCAGGTCGGGACCACAACACACAAAATCACCCTTACTATTTGGCTGGCATATTGGCACTTTACTTCGTGGCTCTTTATGGGCAAAACAAAAACATCAACTTCTCTTTTGGTTTTATTTATTTCTCTTTATTTTAAATTTCAATTTAAGTTTTCCTTATCTAAGTAACACAGAACTTTTTCTTTTAGTTTTAATATTAATTTTAGTTTTAAGTTTTAACAAAAAGCAATGACCGGCGTCTGGCTGAACAGAAGTTTTTATTTTGCAATTAAAAAAGCGAATTTATTCTACAGGTGGCGTTAAAGCACAGCTGAGCCACGTATCACATGAGGTGTTGCCAGATGCCACCACCACATGTAGTCCCGTTGCACACGATCAAAATAGTGGGAAACATAACGCCCGGTTTACACCAGCAAGACGCCAACATACACCCCGCCTTGCAACGGTGGTGCAAGATAATACATACAAATAAAAAAAGAATGGAAATTAAATATATAAAAAGTTTAAATAACAAAAAGGTATAAGAAACTCAAAAAAAAAACAAAGTTAATATTAACAAAAAATCAAATTTGCAAATCAAAATAAAATTAAAGCAAAAGTTTAAATTGACAAAATTGAAATTATTAAAATCAAAAATAACTATAAAAATGATAATAAAAAGAATAAATAAAATATTCACCCTCAAGGGCAACAAAAAAAACGGACTGCTTTACGTTTTCAGCACCACTACCACTCCAAAGGACATCAAATAGGGGAAGCTACGTCGGGCCCAGAGATGATGTAGCAGGATGTGCTGAAGTGCCACGGGGTCCGCCACAGAAGATACTAGATAGGGCAGCGGTAAAAACAAAGGATTTTAAGCTTCGCATTTAGGCAGCGCTACTAATTTGTGAATCGGCCGAGTGATGACGCCGCTTTGCGTTTTTAAGTCCGCTACTCGCACCTTGGCGTCACTTCCGCGATAGACTCGAACAATACGGCCTAGTCGCCACTCAGTTGGACAGCCTGGTTCACTTTTCAGAGCAATGAGATCGCCTTCCTTTAGGTCAAGCTGAGGGTGTTGCCACTTGTTGCGTTTATTGAGCTCTTTCAGATACTCCTGCTTCCATCGGCGACAAAACTCTTGTTGTAGGGCCTTAACTTTACGCCACCGATTTACAATGCTTAGGGGTGAAGACAACTCTTCGGGTTCAGCAGGGGTAAGCATAGATGTCCCTATCAAAAAATGGCCTGGGGTAAGGGCAGACAAATCTTCAGCATTTTCCGACATAGGGCCTAGCGGACGCGAATTGAGACACGCCTCTATTTTTGCCAAAACGGTTGAGAACTCCTCGAACGTAAATTTGAGTTGACCAGCTGACTTTTTAAGGTGCATTTTCATACTTTTTACCCCCGCTTCCCAAAGTCCTCCCATATGAGGTGCTGCAGCAGGGATAAAGTGCCACGAAAAGCGCTGGTGACCATAATTTTCGACAGCCGTGTCACGAAGCTCTTTTACGTGCTTGGCGAAGTCTGCGTCGATTTCTCCAGCGGCGCCAACGAAGTTTCTGCCGTTATCAGAATAAATGCAGCTTGGGCAACCACGACGGGCGACGAAGCGGGCCAAGGCTGCTAGAAAGGCAGGGGTAGACAAATCGCTTACAGCTTCAAGGTGAATCGCCTTTGTAGAGAAACAAACAAAAAGACACACGTAGCCTTTGGTGATTCTGCAGTATCTGCCAGTGAAACTTTAAATCTCAAACGGGCCAGCAAAATCAACGCCAGTATTCGTAAATGGGCGACAAATGGTAGTTCTTTCTGCGGGCAAAGCAGCCATTATTTGATTTTGAAGCTTTTTTCTGTGAAGAACACAGACTTTGCAATTGCGAACCACCGTCTTTATCAGATTTTTTGCCTGAATGATCCAGCACTCTTGCCGGACTACGTTAAGGACTAGACGAGGGCCTCCGTGCAGGACTAGGGTGTGAACGAATTCCACATACAGCCGAGCCAATCTACTGCCATACGCCAAGATAATAGGGTGCCTTTCGTTGTAGGACAGGCAAGTGCTAGAGCTAAGTCGACTATTAGATCGAATAATGTCGTCTTTATCAACAAAAGGGGTAAGTGTTAACAGGGGGCTACGTGAATCAATTTTCTTATTTGCTTTAAGACAGCTGAACTCCCTGAGCAGTAAATTTGTTGAGAAAGGTAAAATAAGCGATTTCTCACGAGTTTCAACTCATTAGCCGAAATCTTCACCTAGCCATAGTCGACCTTTTCACGCCTTTTTTTACTCGCCAGGGCAACAAATCGAAACATGTAGGCTATTACGTGATACGCCCTAGATAAACTAGAAAACCTGTCTAGAATATCTTCTTTATCAGCAGATCTAGCAACAAAAACTTGAGCTCCTTTCGACTCTTCTGCCGTCTCGAACTCCACTGCTCCTACGGGCCACGAAGACTGCTCCAAGTTGAGCCACTCAGGTCCATGCCACCAGAGCCTATTTTCTATCAAATCCGCAGGGATCAGCCCCCGGGTTGCTAGATCGGCAGGATTATCACCTGAAGCCACGTGACACCAGTTTTTATTCCCCACTTTTTCTAATATTGTAGCCACCCTATTTGCCACGAATGTTTTCCAGCTACAAGGTGGTTTTCTTAGCCAAGCTAGGACAATTGTGGAATCGGACCACAAATACAGGGGGATTTGTTCACGTTAAAAGTAGGTACCACATTATCAACTAAATTTGCCAAAAGAACTGCTCCACATAACTCTAAACGAGGCAAAGACGGCTTCTTTATTGGGGCCACTTTCGTTTTACATGTGAGCAAACTCGATAAAACTTTATCTTCGAGCTGTACCCTTATATATATTGTAGCTGCATACGCCAACTCAGACGAGTCACAGAACCCGTGAAATTGAATAGTACAGCCAGGTGAATATTGAACCCAACGTGGCGACTTAATTTTTTCAATATCCGCATAATTCGCAACAAAAGTCTGCCATTTCTGCAGAGCTACTGGTTTGATTGCCTCGTCCCACTCGATTTTATCAAGCCACATTTGCTGCATTATAATTTTTGCTGCAACTACCACCGGAGCCAACCAACCTGCAGGATCGTATAGCCGAGCAATGGTAGAAAGAACCTCTCTCTTAGTATATGAGGCTTTTAGTGTTATCTTTTCACCAACAAAGAAAAGCACATCTTCTGCCGCATTCCAGCGAATCCCTAACGTTTTTGTTGTGCTTTTTTCATCGAGCGGTAAATTTTTCAAAATTTCTTCAGAATTCGAGGTCCATTTTCTGAGCTCAAATCCCCCCATATCTAAAATGGCAATTAATTCCTCACGTGCCACCAAAGCATCAGCAACTGAATGGACACCAACTAGGGCATCGTCCACGTACATATTTTCTAGCGCCTAACGGAAAACTTCGTTCTTTATCGCTCGCCAACTGTAGAATGGTTCTAAGGGCCAAATATGGGGCACAATTTACACCAAAAGTCACCGTTTTCAGTTGGTAATCAGTAAGTTCTGCACTATCACTGCTTCGAAACACAATTTTCTGGAACGGCCTATGCGTGGGAGTCACCGAAATCTGCCGGTACATTTTTGAAATGTCCGCATTAAATACAAACTGAAAAAATCGCCATCTCAACATCAGATTTACTATTTCAGCTTGCAAAATAGGGCCAGTGTACAACAAATCATTTAAGCTTCTGCCATTTGCCGAAGGACTTGAGGCATTAAAAACTACCCTCAATTTCGTAGTTGTACTTTCAGGCTTAAAAACGCCATGATGGGGTAAATAATAACCAGGGTCACCTCTAGCATTTTCTGCTTTTTCCATATGCCCTAGGGTTAAATATTCTTTTAGGACCTCATCGTACTGGGCCTTACGCTCAGCATTGCGCATCAAAGATTTTTCATTTCTCAGAAATTGACAAACAGCAATGTGCCTATTGGGACCAAGCGACAGCAAACTATTTTTGAAGGGAAGACTAACAGTATATCTCCCTTCAGAGTTTCTAGTGGTAGTAGAACTATAAATCTCCTCACATTTCTTATCCTCATCTGATAAAATACGTCTTTGAGAAATCTCTTCTAACTCCCAAAACTTCGATAATTGGTCATCAATCGCCACTTTTGTCATATGAGACACTCTTAATATTCGAGGGGAAACTCTAGCAGGCGTTGAACCTGTAACTATCCAACCAAAAATGGTTTCTTGAGCCACTAAAGATTCAAAAACACCATGCCTTACTCCACCACGAAGAATAGAAGGATAAAGATCACCTCCTAACAATAAATCTATCTCACTGCTTTCATAAAACTTCAGATCAGCATAACACAATTTGGGCAGCTCAATCTCTTTTTGAGGCAAAAATGAATGTGTTGGAATACTACCCGTTACTCGAGGGACAACAAGGGCCTGAATACTTAGAGCCACGTTCTGATCGAAAAGAGAAACAATAGTAAAAACTGCCATTTTCGAAGACGAACTAATTATCTCTCCGCCTAAACCTGAGACTTCTGCAGAAACTGGATTAGTTGGCAACTTCAATAATTTTTGTATCTTTTCTGAAACAAAACTTTCATCCGAACATGGATCTATCAGGGCACGAACTTTGTAACAGGAACCAAAACTTATAATGTTAACCCAGGCTGTGGCTAACATTACCTTTTTTGCAACAGAGGTATGATGTGACTGAACTACACTAGAAGGGCCGGCAACATTAGTGGACTGTATTTGCATTTGCGTATTTTGACTCTGAGCTTGAGAATTAGTGTTTGCTTGGCTTTGATTATTGTTGTTATTATTTCTTGCTATATCTCTATGTATCAAAGTATGATGTTTTTTACTGCATCTAGAACAACCATTAGGACTACTGCAATCTTCATACAAATGCCCCATAGTAAGACAATTAAAACAAAAACGAAATCTTTTTAAGGTTGAAACACGATTTTTGTAATCCATGCCCAAAAATTTATTACAAACACTAATCTTATGATTTTCCTTACATAATTTACATGTGCTAGAGTCAACTTTTGTGTGATGAGACTGAAACTGCTTAGTTTTTGTAGAACCATTGTTATTATTTGAGGGGCCTGCTTGGGAACCACTGGCAGATATATTGTTCGCTACTATTATGTCAGAAACACTTTCCAGGGCATGAAATCTATCGGTCAGAAAATTATTTAATTCTTCCCATTTGGGAACCTCTGTTTTATTTTTTACCGATTGCTCCCACAGATGCAAAGTATTTTCTGAGAGCCGAGACGAACATTGAAAAACAAAAATTGGATCCCATGAGGCAATATCTACTTTATATAATTTTAGCACCGAAATACAATTATTAATCTCCCTTTGGAGCCTTTTTATTTCCGCAGCCGTTTCTCGTTGACATGGAGCCAAATAAAACAAAGTCTTAAGCTGACTATTTATTAAAACTCTTTTATTCTCATATTGAGATTTTAAATTTCCCCACGCAATTTCAAAATTTTCAGCTGTCAATGAAATATTTCTATTAATATCCCGGGCCTCACTGTCTGTCTTTTGAAATAAATAAAATAATTTTTCTACAGGGCTAAGTCTAGAATTGTTTATGTAGATTGCCGTAAACATGTCCCTGAAGGTGGGCCACGAAACGTAATCGCCATGAAAAACGCCAGTATCACAAGGGGGTACAGGTATTGAACAAAGATTGGGAGCCACTGCTTCCTTACTTCTTTGTTTCTCATCGTCTACTACCTGTTTTGCATTCGCCAAAATATTTAAACATTTTATATATGTTTTTCGCACCAGAGGAAATTTTGTCTTGACCGCTATTCCGCGTATGTCTTAAAACAAATTTTTCAGGAGAGCCGGAAAACCATTTTAGATCAAACTATGGGCTAGGTATTGCACTTTTTAAACTTTGTCACTACGTTAAAAAATCGAAATTGATCAATCTTTTTTAAAAAATTTTTAGAAACTTGTAAAGAGCGTTTACAATTAGGCAATATGGCATCAACATCTCAAAAACGGAAAGGACATACGCGGTTGCCCATGAAAACCACAGATTTTGCATTTGCTCTTTTGCAAACCTAATATTGATTTCCGCTATTTGATTTACATTAAGAAAAATTGTAAAAAGCCACAAAATAAAAAATCGATGAAAAAAAAATTTTAAATTTATTTTATATTTTTATGACTGTTATGAAATGTATCATACATAATATGATTGCATCTAAATTTATTATGATTAACCTGATGATAATTTGATTTCTTCTTAACTGAGCATGATTAACAGATTAACTATATGATTAAGGGAAAAATATTATGATGTTATATTACGAGTATATTTTGTCATAATATGATTCAATAATAATCTTAATATAGTGACTACAATCATGAATCTTATCATAATGTGTTGCTCTTAGAATATGTTTACCACAACCATATTTTTTCCTTGCGTGAAGACACGAGTCATTCACACACAGGCTTCGGCATATGACTACATAGTCAAAGAAATGAATGATAGATAAAGAATAAATAAAGATTTTTGTCAAATTAAAAACAAAAAATAAAAAAAAATCAATTTGGATTGCATGGACGGTGGGCAGAGGGCATGTCTAATTTTGGTTAACATGTTTTTATTAAAAAATTTTTGTTGCATAAAATTGTGTATCTTTTTTTAATTCATCTAATATAATGCTTGGTGCCAACTTTAAACGATCTAGGACCACTCCTTATAGATTTTGCACAAAATTGTATGAAGACATCCCTATGTGCGTTGATCCGGTTAGATTAAATCAGTGATAACCACTCCATAGGCTCGCGAGTCAGTCAATAATCGTATTTTTCACACAGACACGGTCGGCAATTCACATGTATACAATAACTTTGTTCGTTTCAAAACATTAGACTATCATGAGTCTCTGCGACCGCGCACAAGTACATAATATCTTTGTGTGCGTGCGTTCAGGGCTTGGTTAGTTCGGGGCTTGGTTATCACTGGATTAAATTAAAAAGTATTAAACATTTATCTCTTATGAATCTAGAAATTGTGAAGTCAGATGAGTTTATAATGTAACGTAAAATTCATATAACGTCTAAACTTGAAAAATTCTAAATCTTGTTAGAGGGTATCAAATATTCAGCACAGCATTCTTACTTGTATTAGCCAATCGTTTTTAAGAATTTTTCTCTTCGCTAAAATCTTTTCACATTTAATTCCCTTTATTTATTTGCTTGTAATAACAAATGATTTTAAACTGATTTATGTAAAGTCGTGCGAGTATCAATGTTTTTGCTTAAGTTCTTTTTGCAATCTTTCATTTCTTAAATAAATATTTTTTTCTCTTTCATTCTACATTTTAAAGATAGTTGAAAAGATAATATAAATCTGGGTCAAACTATAAACTCAATTGCGAATATAAGAAATTTTTAAGAGAGATAAAAAAAACTTTTTTTTTAGGTTAAACCATAAATTCTGTTAAAGGGGTTTTATTAACAATGGCAGTCAATAACTTAAAATTGCATATAAAAATAGAGTAAAGGAAGAAGAATTAAATAAATTATATCAGCAAGAGCTTAAAGAGGTTTTTACGACAAAATGAACCATGTTAACATTACAATGATCCACTTCTGCTTTGGCGAACGAGATACCCAGCAAAATATCAAATTCTTGTGCCACAATCTTAAAACCGAGAGAAAACTTGTACGGCAGCTGGGTGAAATAAGGGTCCTTTTGGGTATATTTTAAAAATATCCAATTTTCCAATCAATAAAACCATCACAATCTTCAAAAACACATATACTGCCGTAGTTATTCATAAAAATACTAAATATTTCTATGAAAATTTTAATTAATAAACGTTGTTTAAATTTAATATTCGTTTATAAATACGATGGTCAGAAATTTTTACGTAAAAAGTTTTTAATTCACTCTTTCAATAACAGGTCAAAAAATATTCAGGTAATTGGGATGACTCTTAACGTTGCATGCAATGTTAAGGGTTATCACGAATACCTGCAGTGCAGGCCTTACACTGAATGTGCACACTCAAAAAATCAACCCATGCGTACTAAAATCCGTCCGAAACGGTATTTAAAGCATGGGATGTACGGATTTACTTGAAGTACAGACAAATCGATTCAAAAACGGATTTTCAGTCGCGAAATACTTAACTTATCCATATTCAATCCTTAATTCGTACTTGCAATAATCAGCAAATAAGATTGATTTAAGTAAAACAAAGATTGAATCAATATCAGAGTGCGCTTGATTTAAGAATTATAAAGTTGATTTAATCCCGAATTTAAAATAATCCGAAAATGAGATTGATTTAAGTACAACAAAGGTTGAATCAATCTCAAAATTCGCTTGATTTAAGAATTTTAAAATTGTAAACAAAGATTGTTTCAATCTCTAAATGCGCTTGATTTAAGAATTTTAAAATTGAATTGATTTAGTCGGAAATCGTACTTAAAATAATCCGAAACTGAGATTAATATAAGTAAAACTAAGATTGAATCAATATCAAAGTGCGCTTTATTTAAGAAATATAAAGTTGATTTAATCCCGAATTTAAAATAATCCGAAAATGAGATTGATTTAAGTACAACAAAGGTTGTATCAATCTCAAAATTCGCTTGATTTAAGAATTTTAAAATTGTAAACAAAGATTGTTTCAATCTCTAAATGCGCTTGATTTAAGAATTTTAAAATTGAATTGATTTAATCGGAAATCGTACTTAAAATAATCCGAAACTGAGATTAATATAAGTTAAACTAAGATTGAATCAATCGCAAAGTGCGCTTGATTTAAGAATTATAAAGTTGATTTAATCCCGAATTTAAAATAATCCGATAATTAGATTGATTTAAGTACAACAAAGGTTGTATCAATCTCAAAATTCGCTTGATTCAAGAATTTTAAAATTGTAAACAAAGATTGTTTCAATCTCTAAATGCGCTTGATATAAGAATTTTAAAATTGAATTGATTTAATCGGAAATCGTACTTAAAATAATCTGAAACTGAGACTGATATTAGTAAAACTAAGATTGAATCAATCGCAAAGTGCGCCTGATTTAAGAAATATAAAGTTGATTTAATCCCGAATTCGTACTTTAAAGAATTTTGTTATGATTGATATACTTCCCCGTTTTACACTTTACAGAATTTCAATTGTAAAACACCAGCATTATTCCCGATATGATTTTTACTTTAAAACCTTTACGTACATATATAACTAAAAATATAAACTAAATGAGAAGC
Organism: Pollenia angustigena; assembly: GCA_930367215.1. NCBI lineage: Eukaryota > Metazoa > Arthropoda > Insecta > Diptera > Polleniidae > Pollenia > Pollenia angustigena. The sequence continues at coordinate 40,675,889 of OV884058.1, forward strand.
AAGAGTTCTCAATTTTCTATTTTAAACATGCAAATAATGTGTTTTCGTCTTGTTCTTTTGTTTTTGTTGTTTCTACACACAACAAGCTAATCGTTGTTAAAACTACTTGTGTGATGTTGTTGTTGTGTCTGCAACAAACATTGATCAGTAAAATGAGATTTAAACGCTCACTTTGTAATTTTACTCTCAGAGTGGCACTACCAACGAAAAGTTTAATCCTTTTTTTACTTGGTTTAAGAATTTTGTACTTATTTTAAGAAGACCCGGGATTGATTTTCGAAAGTAATTGTTGTTTTAAGTACGTTATAGTGTTATTGGTACTTGAATTTCTTGGTTTTTTTTGAGTGCGACTCGTACTTAAAGAAAGTATAAAAAAATGTATTTATCCCGAGTGTTTTGTTCTCTGTGCATGTATGAGTATCACATTACTACACACAAAAATGAGGCGATTAAAGTGTATGGGCTTAGCGGAAACCAGTTCAGTTGCTCTTGCTAAGGAGCTCGAATTATCTTATCTCCACTGTTGTAATACAGGTTACCAATTGCACCTATGGATTTCTGCCGAAAGGTAAACTTCTCCATAATTGATGGAAAATCAGCCTTAAGGGTAAACTCTTTTCGATTAGTCTTCCACGATTTATCTTCTTAACTATAGCCACTATGTTATTCCCATTGAATACTTTCCAATAACCAGTCCAGGAACCAAATTTCCAGGGCTTTTTCTTATCGTAGTGTCAGATAAGGATCTCTGGTCAGCCATGAACCTACAAAGAGATAATTGCCAATTTGAACCCCACCGTGTCAATTCACCGGCTGCACCTTTTCCTACCGAGGTTCTAAGCATTGCATATTGTGATACAGCGAATTTATGCTAAAGTTATTATCTTGTTGGTGCTATGTTCTGTTTTCTTTTCTTTTAATAACTTTAAAAAACTTCACTGGGCTCATAAGTTCATAATATCGTTAGAAACATTGTGTAAACTATAAATTTTTAAAACATGTCCTTATGACACTGTTGAGTTTTATTTGTTGACACCGAAAGTTATATGGCAACATTAATGTGGCAATCTTTAACTAATCTACATACACACACCCACACACACAAATGCTTTAATCGCTGATACTCTTATACACACACAAACTTACACTTAAGTTGAATTTATGCGAGTAACTCGCATTAAAATGCAAAATAGAATAAACATACACGTTAGTTATAGAACAAGTTACTTAAGTTTTATATAAGAGCCACCACAAAAGTACTTAAGGATGATGTTTATCAAGTAAAATTTAACCAACAAGATTTGCGCACATGCACAAACATGTTTGCATAACTTCATGAAGTCACATTTAGTTGAGAAAGACAATATTTCATACAAGTTTTAATTTTAAAAGTAATTAAAATTACCAGAGATACTTTTGACAATTTTTTAAAAATTTGACACATGAATTAAGTAAGTAAGAAGAAGTCAGATTAAAGGGTGGGCCAAAGTAAACGAAGCGCAGGCACTTTCATTGGTTTAGTAATTTCTTTATTTGAAATTAAATTATTTCTTATAAAAAATATTTTCATTGTGGGCTCTGAGGCCCAATTCGATACGAACTTTTACACATAATCTACATATATGAGTTGAAATTACATAACTTTTGAAAAACAAAGAAAATTTATACTTAGACAAGAAATTTAAGTTAAAGTGCTTTTTCGGCTATGACGAATCGTACGTAACCTTCACCCACTGTTGCCAACTTTTTTTGAACACTTCCCGCCAAATCTGACTTCAAAACCGCTAGAAACCGCTAAATATTTAATTTAGCGGGAATTTTCTTAAAAATACCGCCAAAACCTAAACTTTTTTAAGTTTTATATAAATCTAGATATGTGTTGCTTTTGCAAAGGTATGTGACTCTCAAATTACGTTGTTAACTTCCCTATCTATTTATTTCCAAAAAAAAAGGTTATAGTGAAACATTCGGCTGTGCCGAATCTTTGATACCCTGCACATACAGTTAGAAAATTGCCGGAGTGGTCTTTATATGGGACATATGGTAAATTATAGGCCGATCTTCACAAAATTTGAACAGGTTATTTATTGTCTTATAAAACTATGACTGACCAAATGTTATTAGAATAGAACACAGCTTGAGAGAGTAAAGGTTTTACGCGTACTTAAGCTTTTTCCGAGAGTGGGCTTTATATGAGGCTAATGGTAAGTTATGGACCGATCGGCACGAAAGTTGACAGTGTCATTTATAGTCATACAAATTTTTGACAGACCAAAAATTATTATAATAGCAATATTTGTTACCGTTTTAGGCCTATCGTTAATTATAGACCGATCTTCACTAAAAATTAACAGTCTTATTTGTGCAAAATCTTATATCAATGTAGGCATTCCGCCGTTAGTTATGCTAGTTTTTATAATAAAATGATAATTTTTTTATGGTGGTTGTTTCACATTTAGATTTATAACTCTTTCCCTACTGAACCGATTTTGCTGGAGGCTTATTCTGAATTGCGATGCGAAAATCAATGCGATGCGCAAATGAAATGCGATGCGAAAGAAAATTGGTATTCTGTTAGACTTTCGCAATAGCATTCGCAATTTATTTCAAATCGTGGCAACGCTGCTCAAATATATGTCAGTGTCAATAAACGTCAAATTAAAAATAAATAAATTGTTTGTGTTTGGCTGTGAAAATTGTTTAAAAAATATATTTATGACATTCTGTAATAAAAAAAAAAATAATAAAGAGAAAAATGTGTGTCTGTACCTCATGTCGAAAACTATCAAAAGAGATTACGTCGTTACGTTATAAATGTCATAATATTGCATTCGAAGCCGATGTGACATTGCAGACGTTCAGAACGCCAGTAGCACATATCGTTGACGGCGACCAAAATTTACCAAAAATTGAAAATTTTTCAACGACGGCGGCGAAAATACAACTGTCGGCTATACCAAATTGTGTAAAGAGCGACTTTAATGTTTGTTGTTTGCAAATGATCTTTGAAGACATTCGTATATTTTATTAATATGTTAAAAGCAAAATAATAAAACAATGAAAAATGTTGCAAGAACAAAATAATATTATTATTCTTTGCATTTTGCATTTTTAATTGTTTTTTAGTGTTAAAATTTTTTCTCGCCCCATTTTTATTCGTGAGTTTATTTTACAGTTCAAAGCGGGAACTTTTCTCACCAAAATGTTACAGACACACTTTTTCTGTAAATTGGCGAGTAATTTCCTTACGTGACAGCTTGTACTCGCCAAAAAAGTTACAGACACAGTTAAGTGAGAAAAACAGCTGTTTGTTTCAATTTATGGAATTTTTGTTTCATTTCACACATTTCAATCGGGAACTTTCTCGACGCGAAAGTTACAGAACATGGGCACTGAATTCAAAAGTGAACTTTATTATAATTACATAATGCATAAAATGATAAAAGGCTAGTCAGTTTCCGAAATGTATTCAGAGTCACTACTTATTTGCTATCTTCTTGTGATATTTTGCTGTGCTAAGTTTTGGGTGAATTCCTTAGTCTAGCAATAAAAGTATCAGACGAAATAACTAGTCTTTGGATGAAGTCAGTATTCGTGTGACTCCTGGAAGTTTTTCGAGTAAATAATTCTCTATATTTTATGCTTATTTCTTGGACTTCCTCAGATAGTTGTCCGATGGGAAGAATGCACGAAAATAAAACATGCTTTCCGTGGTACAATAGTGGTAGTCACACCAAACTTGTTTATTTGTTACTCGGAAGTTTGTTAATTTGTTAAAGTTACCAACTGTGAACGACCCCCTTTTTAAAATTTTTGTTAGTCTGGTAACTTTAAAATAAACAAATCATTTATTAAACATACTTACTCTCAATGCACACGAAAATTGCCAAAACACAAATATTTTTTTAGAAATGTATCACAAATGACCTTTTTATTATATTTATTTAGAAACTGCAACAGCTGATTGTGAGTTACCAACTAACAACTATTTTATCTGGGGTGCCGTGTCGTTAATTTGTTAAATGTCAATCCGGTAGCGCGTTAAATATACAAAAACAAAATGCGTGTAAAACAGTAACGATTAACGACTAACAAAACAACAAGCTCGTTGTGAATACCACCAATATATGATGCATCGAGCGACCAATGAATACCATGGATATTTTTCAATGTATACTCTTATTGTTTTCATATACTTCTAAGATTTATTGACGTTTGAATTATTTGCCTCGAAGAGTACGTGAAATCCACTTAAAAGACTTGATTCTAGTCCTGTTGTTTCAGCAGATTTTTGGGCATATCGAAAAAACTTTCGTGCCGTCGTATGAATTTGGGACTTTAACACATACATATATATATATATATATATATATATATATATATATATATAAATATATGTCCACCTCGATTATCGAAATACCACACTGTGCACTGCATAAACGTTGCTTAGTATGAGTACGGTGAGCAGCGTTAAGATTTGTCAAGTTTTCCTTTTTTTGCAAGTTTTTTTTGAGGTGCCAAAAAGGGTTTAATTTATTTAAAGTTTTTTTCAAGATTTTTATAAATAATTAGTATTGTGGTTATTTTGTTGAACTATTTATGGTTTTTAATCCAAATTTTTAATATTCTTAATTAGGCTTAAGTTCATGAAATTTAATTTTTATTAAATTATTTTTATGAAGAAAGGAATTTAACAACATGAAAACTAATTAAAATTGTTATTGATAATCTTTCATTCTTGACGTGGCTCGGGCTCGAACCCTGGCCGGCAGTTTACCATGACATGTTTCGATCGCAGTGGTTGCGATCGAAACATGACGTGCTAAGTTCCCAATTTTTATTTTTGATACGGATAAGATAAATTTACGGTTTATTGTTGTTGTTTTGTTTAAGTATTGATATTGTTTCAAATAAAACTTTGAGTGTTTATAATTCTCATTCGCTTACAGAAAAAGGTTTCCTGATGATCTGGCCTAAGCAATTAGTAAAACGCGCTTGGAAACTAGCTTTCAATCAACAATATGTTTCAGTCTATTTATCAAAAATAAATATTGGGAGTTTAGCACGTCATAGAGAAATCTTATTATTAATAATTTTTTATTTTTTTTTAAGATATTCAAATTAAATGAATTCCTAACACTTTTGGTTTTTCTTTTAAAAATTTTTCACTTTTTTCAAAAAAAGTTTTATTTTTTTTTGAGAAAAACTAGTTTTTTCCCAAAAAAATGAATTAAATATATGGTAACTTTGACCGTGAGTAGCATCAAACGTCAAACATCAAACATTGCAATAATTATGAATATGAAATATGAATATCGCTATCAAGCAATTAAGTCGATAGGGCAGTCTAATATTTAAAAAATATTTCATCGACATTTGGTCCTCTTAGTTCTTATTGTATGGGCGCTACTTTGCTATTAGTTATTTCGGGGAAAAGGGTAGTTATTTGTAAATAACTAGGGCATTCATTGGCCGATTTTTATATTTTTCACTGCCAGTGTTTTACTAAAGTTATTTAAGAAAAAAAATTAGGTTCATAAATATTAAGAGGACTTCGAAAAGTTAAGGTTTATGGATAAAAGTTTGAGACTTATAGTTAAAAATTAGAAGCAGTCGTAGCAGTTTGTCTACGTCTCATTTATTTATGCATCGATTGGGCTGCATTTCAATAGAAAATGTTAGCGAGGCATGTAATTTAAATGTATAGCGAATGGGAAACATGTGTTAAGGTGTTATGATACTTGCTATTTTTTGTATTTTTTCTATATTGGAGAACAGTGCAAATATATTTGCATAGCAAAACTGACTAAGTGAAAAGAGTATGATTATGTCATAAAAAATCTTAAAATGTTAAACAAATATACATGTGTTTTCGATAAATAACACAGGCCAACACTCAATTTGCTTCTTTGAATTTATCAACTGATTCTAGTTAATTTGGGTGCGCTGAATTCAAAACTGTAATCAGTTTGTCTCTATCAGCTCTAGTTTTGATGATATAACTTTTTATACCCTCCACTTATGACCTCCAATTACACCAATTACCCAAATTTTTTTTTTTTTTTATCAACATTTTTTATTTCCTGTTATAGTTATTGCCAAAAAAAAAAGCTCCCAAATTTTTTTAAGTATTTAGAAAGTAAAACTTTTCCATAGGAATTTAAAAAAATAAAAAGAAGTAAAACTGTTTCATACAGATTTATTAAAATAAAAAAAAAAAAAAATACTTAAAAAAATTTGGGAGTTTTTTTTTTTTGGCAATAACTATAACATAAAAAATTTTGATAAAAAAAAAAAATTTGGGTAATTGGTGTAATTGGAGGTCATAAGTGGAGGGTATAAAAAGTTATATCATGAAAACTAGAGCTGATAGAGACAAACTGATTACAGTTTTGAATTCAGCGCACCCAAATTAACTAGAATCAGTTGATAAATTAAAAGAAGCAAAAATCTTTTTTAATTTTGTCGGGCTGTGTAATCTAAGACTGTCAAAAAAATATATACACATTTTTAACTTAAAATTGACATTTTTAGATTAAATGTTAGCACTGTTGCCAATTTTTTTAGTTTTTGATCGAAAGTAGCGGTTTTTTACTTTTGTTTTGCGATTTTTAGCTTTTTTGACGGGGTTTTGTGAGAAAAACACGTGGGCGATATTGTTTGTTTTGTTTACATTTTATTTTGGAAGTACAAACAATTTTTTTTTAATACAATAAAATTTAATGAAAAATATTACGAATGACATCGTGGTATATTCTTTAATTGAAAATTTATTATTTCTAATCCCATATGAAGGACACCTGCTTAATTTCGTTTATCAAAAACAACATAGTTTCATCTGCCCAAGCTTTTACCATTTTTTTTTTGTTTTAGTCAAAGAAAAGAATAAACATGAGAAATGTCAATCAGAAAAAAGGGTTTGTTTACGTATTGTATTTCTTGTTCTTTCTCGCATTTGTTGTTTCATTCAGTCAATCCTAAAAATATCCAATACAAAAAATAGCAAGTATCATAACACCTTTACTAAATATTTTTAGACCAAAACTGAGATTTTTATCACAATTTTATTTTTTATTAATTGTTAAAGAACAAAAAAAAGTTTTTCTTTTAAAAAACAAATTTTTTTTTATCAAAAATTACTTTTTGGGAATACAAAATTTTATTTTAAAAGATTTTGTTATTCGTGCTTAATTCCCAATTTTTATTCTTGATAAAAACACTGAAATTTATTGTTGATAGAATAAGCTATTCCTATGCGCGTTTCACTGGTTGCTTAGGCCAGATCGTCAGGAAATGCGCATAGGAATAGCTTATCCTATTAACAATAAAATTCCGTGTTTTTATCAAGAATAAAAATTGGGAATTAAGCACGAATAACAAAATCTTTTAAATTAAAATTTTGTATTCCCAAAAAGTAATTTTTGATAATAAACAGGCAAGTGCACGGCCTAAAAAAACTTAACATGGCAACATGCTTTTGCAAGTTGTTTTTGTTTTTATTTTGTTTTTCTTAACCAACTTACAACTAAAATTAATGTTGGAACAATTTCAATCAATTGTAGTGGGGAATGTAAGAAGAGATAAACTCACTGTTTATTGCTGATGTTTTTGTTTAAACTTTGATATTGTTACAAGTAGAACTGTTGCTTATAATTTTTATACGATTAACAGTTTTATTTGGTTTAATGTCTGACGATCTGGCCTAAGCAACCAGTGAAATGCGCATAGAAATAGCTTATCCCATCAACAATAAATTTCAGTGTTTTTATCAAGAATAAAAATTGGGATTTAAGCACGAAAAGCAAAATCTTTTATATTATAATTTTTTTTTCAAAACTAAAACAACTGGGCAAATTTAAAAACAATGTTAGCACGGCTTAAAGAGAAGATTGTTGCTGAGCCTTCATTTTGGACATAGCGCTTTATTTTAAAAACCTTCTGGGAGAACTTCTTTAATGTTTTCGCTTAATTGTACGAATCATTCTTTTCACCCTGTCCCTTATAAATATATGGGTTTCATCAGTTTAAAATATAAACCAGTGTAGATCTACTTTGATACCAGTGTGGCATAAACTAGCAATAATAACGATGATGACGAGAATGAAAGTGGTGATGTAAAAAAAAAAAAACATTAAAATTGAATTATGAAGTTACTTTTGAAATCATAACTTTGTAGAAAAATCAGAAACATTTCCGCTTCTATGATTAACTATAGTATATAAATTATTTATTTAAAGGTAAAAAAACACGAATTATATTGAAAGAAGATTGAGATCTTTTCATATAAATAAGAAGAAAGTAAATCATATATCATTTTCTATTTCTTATAATTGAAAAACGGCTTAAAATAAATTTTTTGAAGCTTAAAGATAAAAAAGAAACAACTTTTTTGCCCAATACAGTCGAAAATTTAGTATCGATTCTGGGGGTTTTCAACTGATATTCAGTTATTTTCGAATTTTTCTAAAGAAAAATTTTGAAGTTTATCCTCTTTTCTACATTCTGTCACTCAACAGTGCATTATGTGCATGCAGAAAAATATATGTATTCGTACGATTCATTTTTTGATATCATTTATTATGCAAATGTGAAGGATTTCTTTTTTTGTTTGTTTTGTGCTCCAATCCAAAAAAATATATTTTTTTTTTTAGAAAATGTAAATAAGAAAATATCAAAATCTCTATTATTCTCTTATCAGAAAAATAAAAAAAAAAAAAAAAGAATTTGTAAATATACATATGTATGTAATAATGTAAAGTAATGTATGTACAGTGAACTCGCGAAAACGCGAACACTCCAAAAGGGTGAACGTCTCAGAAACGTGAACCAATTTATTTTTACACAGGATATTCTAAAACGTGAATCTGGAAGCTCTAAAACGTGAACACATTTTTGTTTACTTTTTAAAATTTTTTTTTTAATTGGGAAATCCCCGAATTGAGTTCACTTATTGGTTGATGTTACAGCGTTCTTTTTTCTTAATTTCATCCATGTATGTATACGCTGACATGTTAGCTGTTTTTTAACATCGCTACGATATTCGTTATTCGTGAAAGTAAAAAATGTCATTAAAAACCCCGAAAGTGTTATCTTTAAAAGATAAAGTAGATATTCTTGAATTATTGCAGTTATAGTGTCAGTGGCTTGGTTAGAAAATATGGTGTTGCTAAATCAACAGTTTGTTCCATTAAGAGACAAAAAAAGGAAATAGAAGCTCTTATAAGGCTTTAATATGGGCTGAAAATGAGATGGCCGACCAAATTGAAATCAGTGTGTTAAGAAAACTTAAAGAAAAAGCTTTGTTAAAGATGATCAAACAAAAAACTTATAAAAAGAAGATGACCGTTTTTTTCCTGTGCATTTTTTTCCCTTTATAAACATTCTTTAAACAAAAGAATATTTCTATTCGTTTTTGTTACTTTTATGTGTATTTTTTATGATATTCATAAGAAATATATTTTTTTATGTATCAACTGAATTATTGCACATACACATATTTTTTGTTATTAAAAATGAATTAAATATTCGTTTAAAATACATACTTGTTTATCTATTTTTTTTTAAATAGGGGTATTATTTTTTTAAAATGTTTGCATTCGATAACGTGAACAAACTCGAAAACGAGAAACGCCATGGTAAAAATAAGTTCACGTTATCGCGAGTTCACTGTACATATATAAAAATACATTACAAGTTCAGATACACCAACAGAATCACTGCTTTTGGTGATCCAACCAAAACGCACGTTGTTATTTGTAAATAAAACAAAAAGTTTTCAAAGAGTTATCGTAATATTTTTTATGATTATTAAAGGACCCATGACAATTATGTGTGAAAAAATCGGCCAAATGCTCGCCACGGCTACGGTGGCTTGCATACCTCTATCTGATGGCTATATTTTCAATGAATCGAAGACATAATTGAGGTTCAATGTCTTTAATGTGTCGAATTATGTCATCCTTTTGCTCTTGAATTATTCTTAGCTTATTGACGTATACTTTTTCTTTTTAATATACCCAAAGAAAGAAGTAGAGCGGTGACAAATCATATGATCGGGTCATCCAGTTAACCACGCCACGACGTGCGATAAGAGCCATTGTTTCGTTAGCTGTATGGCAAGTGGCGCTATTCTGGTAGAGCTACATACCGTCTATGTTTATATCCTCAATAACTGGACACAAAAAGTCTGTTCTCATCTCGCTATAGCGAACACTATTTACGGTAACTGCTTGCCAGATCTTATTTACGAAAAAGTACGGCCTGCTGCGGCTGCCAGGCTGTAAGCTGCACCAAACAGTCACTTTTTGTGGATGCGTCGGCTTTTCAACAATCACTCGTGTATTCTCATTTGTCAAAATGCTGAAATTCTACTGGTTAACTAATCCACTAAGCTGAACGTTTGCCTAGTCGCTGAAGATGATTTTCTTTGTAAAGTCACCATTCACTTCTGTCTGGCCTTAACAATTAAAGGCGCTGCTCAATTGTGAACCTCTCAATGTTTGAATTTGTCAAACACTGAAACAAAGAAATGTCAAAAAAACTTGACGTTAAGTTGTGACTCACAATTAACATCGTGAGTTATTGTTGGACCACCATTTGCTTAAGTAACTATCTTTCATACAAAGAGCGCTTTTCAATTAATTTTTTATATTATGTTTATGTGCTACGTATTTGTTTAATTTTTTTTGTCGGTTGTATAAAAGTTAGAGCAGCGATACAGTAGTTAATGTAGCCTTGTGTAAACTTTATTGCTTAACAACGATATTTTATATGAAGATTGTTACGGCTTTAAATATGAGTAAAACTTCTATGTCCTTAAGTATTCATTGCAAAACATATTTTTGTATGTGTACTTGCAGTATGTAGTGTTATTTGAGTTCAAATTTTCAGTTTAAATAACAAAATATTAATAAATAAATAGTGAATACGTAGTACAACAGCGAATAACAATTATAATGACGGTTTTCATTTTAAGTGCAATTTGATCGGTGGTGCGTGCGTGTGATATAAAATTTATGTATTTAGAAAAATTATGTAAAACAAAGTGAAGTTTTAAATATTTTAAAAATGAAATAGTCAAAAATAGCACCCCGCTGAAACTTAATGTTACCGACAAGCCTTCTAGTACTCGAAAGTTGTAAATTTTTAATAGTTATTGATAAAATTCTTAAGAGCCAATAAAAGAGGAGTTAAAAAAATAAATTGATAACACAAGGGAACAAATTTGGACTGTTTTTGTGCGGTCTGGAATTTGATTGCAGAGTTTTACTGATTTCAAATCTTATCTGATATTCCATATTCAGTTCAAAAAAAAAAAAAAAAAATCGACAACAATATTATCATTAAGCCGTGCTTACATTGTTTTGAAATTTGCCCTGTAGTTTCAGAAATATCGTTGAATTAAAAAAAAAAAAAAAAAAAAAAAAAAAAAAATATATAATTTTTGTTCTTTAAAAAAATCATAGTTTTGGTCTTAAAACATTTAGCTTTACAAAATTTCTAATGAAATTAGGTTTGTTTCCTTGTAATCGGTTTGAAAGTAAATAGCGGTTTCCATTAAAAAAAATATGTGTGTATGATGAACGTTTTTTCCTTTCAAATAATCAACGATATTACTGTATTATTATTATTATTATTATTATTATTGAAAAAATCTCCAAATATTTATATAAAGGGTGTTTTTTAGAGTGTCACAACTTTAAGTTGGTATTTGAGCACCCGTTTAACAGCTGATACATGCTTTTAGTTTTGTTTGCTTTGAAATTTCATTATGGATTGACTTACACCAGAGCAACGCGTGCAAATTGTTGAAACTTTTAATCAAAATAAATGTTCTATTCGCTAAACTCATCGTGCACTTCTTTAATTTTATGGCGTATATAATCGTCCTTCAGAGCGGCTAATTCGAAGAACAATAGATCGTTTTCGGACCACATTTACAGTTACTGGCAATGTGCATACCGCGAGACGCCGAACGCACTGAAGAAGCTGTAGCCGCTGCATAGGAAAGTATTGAAGAATATCCTAATCACTCAGTTCGTCGCCGTTCTCATCTACTGGGATTTTGTCCTTCCACTTTATGGAAGATTTTACTCAAGGATATTGCCTTAAAAGCTTGCAAGATTCAACTTGTTCAGGAATTAAAGCCAAACGATCATCGTATGTGCCGCCAATTCGGCGGATGGGATGAAGCACAAATTGATATTGATTTAGAATTTCCATTCAAAATTTTATTTTTCGGTGAAGCCCATTTCTGGTTCAATGGATACGTAAATAATCAGAAATGTCACATTTGGAGTGAGCAGAATCCATAAGCTTTTATCGCAACACCATTACATCAAAATAACTGTTGTATTAATTTTGCTCATATGTGGTTCCAACAGGACGGAGCCACATGCCACACAGCGGGGGCTACAATTGATTTACTCAAAGAAATCTTTGATTACAAAATAATTTCACGTAATTGCCCAATAATTTGGCCACCAAGATCTTTGAAATCAACTTTTGAAGAGCTATCGGCGAAATATGGCCACAAATGCCGCACATGGCAGAAATCATATTTGAACATTAATTTCATAAATCTTCTTTCCAACAAAGCCCGTTTTATTGATATTAAAAATATATTTCCTTGTTTTATTATGATTTAAACTTGTGTCACTTGCTAAAAACCTCTTTATACCCACAAACATACTTGAGAAGCCAGTACCCGCGACTTAAAGCCAACACGAATAACCTTAAGTCTAAAATGCATTTTGCATGAATGATTTCCAAAGTGTAGAACTAATAACTTAAATTTTTTATCCATTTTAATTTTTGCTTTATCTATTAAAGAATGTTGAGAGTTAGATACTTTCTATATTTTAATATCGATATAAATGTATGTGTATTTAATACTTTTAATGCGCACAACTCTAACTCTAAATAAGGCTTACGTTTTTCTCCAATGCTGATTATAATCACCAAAAATTTTATCGTTAAAGTTTAATTAAAATTATGCCATTATTTATAATAAATGTGACTTTAAAGAGAAGAGTAAACATTTAGCTTTGCAAATATGTGAATAAGTAGTTGCCATAGCAGCCTGGTTGATTTATTTCCATTTATTTTAAAAGCTTTTATTAATTAAAATTTAGAATTTTAAATGTTTTCACTGTTAAAAAAAATCTAAACTGACAAAAAAATAACGAAATAAGATTCTGATATCATGTTCAAATGGACAGAAATATTCGTGTTTCGCTCTCTTATTCCTGTTTTGCGCCCCAAACATGATTAACCCTTATGTGAGTGACAAAAAAAAAACACCTTTAACAGAGTGACAGGGTACCCTGGTACCACATACAATAAATACGAAAATTTTACATTATATTACAATATATATAAGATTATTCATTTAATAAAATGTAAAATATAAGTTTTTGCAATGTCTAACATAAACACGAATCGGGGGATTTCCCTTTGGCTTTATGATTGATCGACAAATACATCTACTTGCTACTGCTTTCATACATTACTATGTTCATACATGAATAAGTTCGGTGAGCGCAAGAAAAAGGTAAAGTGCAATAACAACATTGGCTTCTTGTTCTAAACAAGCACGCTTAGATTCCATAGATACAAATGATATATAAAACGAATGAAAATGTGCGATATAATATCAGAAGCATCCGATGCAAAACATATGGGATAAATAGAGGACAACGAGGATTCATATGATTCTGACGGGAGTGAAGAAACAACTGAATTCGATGGAAATGATGGTTCTCATTGGCGTCTTGATCGCTATCCGGAATACCAATACATCAACAGAAATTACGGCAACGCAGAGGTCCTGATCCTGGCTTAATTATCCAGTGAGATGTGCGATATAATTTTGCGTGAAAGTAATAGTAATTTCAGAGTTGTCGGCAGTTGCTCTATGTGCCAAAAAAAAAAAAATAAAAAAAAATAGAAAAACTCGGAGGGCGTGCGCAAGTTGTATCGAACATTCAATTCACCGTCCTCTGTGTGAATCCTTCTTCCAAGGATCTCAGTACACTAGTTTTTTTTTTTGTTTTGTTATTTCTGATTTGATCTATAGTGAAGTGTATATAATTTATATTTTTTTGTGCTTTCTTCAAGCCTATTGTTTGAATAAACAATATAAACGAAATATGTATATGTTCAAAATAACTAACACTGTCTTTTCATTTTAAAATTTAAAATTTTCATTCATGTGAAAAGTAAAAAAATATTCCAGTTTATTCAATTCAACATGCTTTTAAGCTGATATTCATTACAGTAAATTAAATTATACTAAAAAATAAATGTTATTTTAAATATTTTCGTTAAGGTACCCGGGTACCCTGTCACTCCGTTAAGGGTGCAAAATATAAATTGACCTTTCAAATTAAGAAACTTATCTAATGTTTATTTAATTATATTTAAAACACAATAATAAGAGTTCTCAAGAGGTTCACTCCCTTAAGAAATTTCAAACAAACAATAAATTCAATTAAAGATTAAAAAGTTACCCGGGTACCCTGTCACTCACATAAGGGTTAAACAGTTGCTACTCATATATTTGGAATATTTTGAAAAGGTAAAGGTAAAAGAGACAGTGATGAAGAAAATCCTTGCAACTGGCTGAAAAATGGATATACAAATAAGCTTTAGTCAGCGAAGCCGGTGTTTGTTATATCATAGAGGAGATAATCCTTGTACAAACGATTGTGCCATATGTATGAGTAAGGAATCAAATACTCTCTTTTTGCCATGGAATCACCCAAGTTGTTTTATTAAAACAAATGATTGAGTTTCAAGAAAATAAATAATTGAATTACAAGAAAAGTATTGAATTCCAGAAAACATAGAAAATTTGGGTCTAATTTCATTTTTTGGGTGTTATTTCATTGGATCTTATTTTATTATTTCCTTGGGTTTTATTTCATTATGAAATAGGTCCCAATCAGCATGATGTTTTTTATTTTTAAATTATTATTTTCGTGAAAATTGGGCATTTCTTCATTATTTTTTACTTGGCTGTTACTTCATTTTATTGGGGTTTATTTCATTTTTCTAATTGGGCGTTATTTTATCGGGTGTTATTTCGTGTCGCCGATCATTGCGTATGAACCACACCAACATATGTTTCAAATTTAAGCGAAACCGAATGACGTTTAAAGAACTCTAAAAATTGCAATTTTTCGAAATTATATCGACCCCTTTGCGCGAAATTATCGTATATGCCAATTTTTTTTTTTGAAATTGAGGTTCTACATTCAAAGAGACGTCGCCTGGCAAAATATTGTAGGCGAATTCTACTTCGTTGCTCCAAAAATTGAATGTTTATTTTGATTTGATATTGCAAGCGAAAGCAGTGAAAAGTAGAAAAATGGCTCGCCTGTTAAATTTTTGTTAGTTTTTGTAACATACAATAATTTCGCGCAAAGGGGTCGATATATGTAATGACTTATAATTACGTCCTTTATGTTTTCTCCATGAATTGTGAATCAAAATTTTATTACCTCTAAGATTGTAGAACAAACCAAAAATTGTTATATATAAAGTGCAAAAGAACTACCTTACTAAACAATTTTATTCAAAAAAATCGATTTCTTTTTGGAAAAAGCTATTTCTTCAAAAAACATTTTTTTTTTTGCTAAGGCCGGCATATACATTTTCAAGTCGAGAGGCGCGGATAAGGATTTTATTTAATACCAATGGTTTCTTCGGAGAATTTTCTTAGAATTTTATGTAGATTACGTTTTTGCTATACGATTAAAAAAAAAAAAAAAATCGACCCGCCCTAACATACATACATATAATCAAAAACTATATAGTTTACGATTAAAAAATGAGACAAAAACGATTCAATAATGATTAGAAACACTAACTTTAAAATGATCAAAAAGGAATCAGAAAATTGTATCAGAAACGATTCTTTCAGGTGATTCATCTGTACGGTGCCATTTTCTCACAACGAGAGTATCATTTATGATTGGAAAATGTGCTCATATACGGGTATTTTGCCCTTGAACCTGATTCCTAAATGATTAGATTATGATACAAAATGCTAGCTGGGAATCTAAAAATCGACTAAAATATGTTTAAAAGTATGAATAATGAAAATAAATTATAACATATCGAGCCCTAATAGTAAAAATTATGTAACCAACAACATTTTAGATATTTGTTTTTTTTGATGAAAACCGATAATTTTGGATCATTTGCATCATCTCTAAAAAAAACTCATATCTCTGGGAAGTACCGTTACGAAATAAGAGCAAAAGCAATTTCAAACGAAACCCTAGACTGGAAGCAAAATATTTAAAAAAAACCTTCTCCTGTAAATTTTATTTTTGTTGGTTACATAATTTTTGCTATAAGGGCTCGATATAATATAGATTTATGGTTAGAAATTTAAACAAAATATTTTTACATTAATGAAGGTGGCATGTCATAACGTCCAGTGTCATAGTTTTAATGGACACTATGACACTTTGCAAATGGACGTTATGACGCTTTCAAAAGCGTCATTAGGTCCATAATTACTAAAGAAGTTAAATACAAAAAAATTATCTGCATACACGCAGAGAAAAACATGTTTCATTACGGTCCCAACCAACAAAACTATTTTTAAAGAAACTAATTTAACCATAATATGGTTGTCGGTGACAATGGTTTGGTTAAATGAAACATAATATGGTAAAAACAATTTTAAAAATGGTTTTGCTGCTTTTTCTCTGGGTGTATATATTAAATATATAACGAAAACACTTTTGGGCGCAAGGATTTTCTCCTCTATGGTATAACAAACACCGGCTTCGCTAACTAAAGCTTCTCTGCACAGCCGGCCTTTGGCCGAGCACAAGGATTTTCTTCTCTATGCTATAACAAATTCCGGCTTCGCTAACTAAAGCTTCTCTGCACAGCCGGCCTTCGGCCGGCCGCAAGGATTTTCTCCTCTATAGTACAACAAATACCAGCTTCGCTAACTTAAGCTTCTCTGCACAGCCAGCCTTTGGCCGGGCGCAAGGATTTTCTCCTCTATGGTATAACAAGCACCGGCTTTGCTAACTAAAGCTTCTCTGCAAAGCCGGCCATCGGCCGGGCGCAAGGATTTTCTCCTCTATGGTATAACAAACACCGGCTTCACGAACTAAAGCTTCTCTGCATAGTCGGCTTTCGTTCGGAAACAAGTCAGATTTTAGAAGCTTTACTTAGCGAAGCCGGTGTTTGTTATACCATAGAGGAGGAAATCCTAGCGCCCGGCCGAAGGCCGGCTATGATCCCAAATTTGTTTACATAATGGCCATGGACACTATGACACTGTCAAAAGTGTCATAACGTCCATGGACACTATGACACTGGACGTTATGACATGCCACCTTAATAAAGTAGAATTTTCTAAGAAATAAATTTTAATCAATTAATTGACATAAATTGTTCGAGTTATTCGAAATTGACTATTTTAATTATTCGATGAAATAATGGAGGAATAATTCTTCGATTAATTCTTGTTCGATTGGATACTCTAGTAAATACTGTGTTGTATGGGGTTTACCGATTATAATTTGAGGCTTGTTGTTTTTGTAAATGCAAATATTATTAAATTGTTAAATTTTTTGTTTTTGGGGAACATTTTTCATAATTGTTATGACATAGTTTTTGGGTTTTAGTGTATATTTAATGCGCATAAAAAACTTTTTTGAAGCATATTTCTGGTTTCCCTGCTTATGAGTATATGGATGGAAAAGAAAACAAAATTATGTTTGTTTCTAGTATAAAAGGATTAAAGCTGTTTAAAAAGAGGTATAAAAACGAAGCACGGATAAAAGTGGTCGCCAAATAAAGCCAGTTAATAGATGTAACCGGTTAATAGACGGCTAGATGACTTAGGTTCAACTGTTTAACCATAAATTTTCTTTACTTTGTATCTATCTATCTTCAACTTATATAATTATTTGTTAAACTTTTGTTTTGCCATGTCTAAACGAAAAAGTGCGTATAATCAACATTTAACCATTAAAAAATACAAGAATATTAGTCATACGCCACAGTCACATGCAAATACTTTTCCTTAAAATTTTGGCCCTTGAGATGTTGCATAAGTTTGTTTTCTTTTATGTTGATTTTCGTAAACTTTATCCCTTGTTTTTTCCTTGTTTGTTTCCCCCATTACATACATAATTAATGTGTTTTCATAAATTTGTTCAGCAGTTCAGTGTTTTATTCGCTGATTCACTCATTCGTTTGTTTATTTGAGCAAACAATACTTGAAAAGAATTAAGTTGTTATTACAATCAAAACAAAAAAAAAAAAAAAAAAAACAATTAACCCACCTAACATTTGCAGGTAATTTTTTAAATGTCACTAAACTGGGTCTTCTTTGAGTCTTATTGATTATTGGTGACTAAAACCGAACTGATTGCTTTGGGATTTTAATAAAAGTTTGGATAATAATGGGAAATAACACATACAAATTTATCAATTGAAAATCCAAACAAAATTATAGATTTTTGATGATGAATGAGTTTGAAATGCTACGCTTTTAAATATTATCTGAAAATGATTTTATTTTGCACAGTTGAGCGTTTTAAAACTGACTATTGTAATGCAGGTTGTTATATTTTGACTAGTTTTGTTACTTTTAAAAATATTATACGGCAAAGCTAGACAATTCAAAATGTAATGGGTGATTTTTTAGCTATCTTTTTGGCAACACTGATTTAAACAGCTGACGAAACGTGCACGTTTCGTGTTTTGTTTCACTGTCAAACATCTTCAGTTTGGTCTATAATTAAACCATGAATCGTGTTGCAAACGAACAACGCTTGCAAGTTATTGAATTTTATTACCAAAAAGCTTGCTCTGTTAAGCAAGTTCATCGCGCGCTTCTTGTGTTCAGCGACGAAGCTCATTTTTGGCTCAATAGGATGGTGAGCGCTACCTTGAGATGATATCCAACTTTTTTTTGCCCAAAATGCAAGAGCTTGACTTGCATGACATTAAACTTAAAATTTTTGCTTTACACAATATTTATTTTTGCACTCAAGTAATTTGAAAAAATTGTTTTATAACCAGCTAAAAGGTAAGACAAATTTTAAAGCTTTCAAATCTTTGATAGACTAGAACTTCCAAGTCCCACGGAGTTCCGTGATGGGAATGCCAGCAGAATCTTTGTTAATGTGCCCAAAACAAATTTCAAAAATAAAATCCTGCCCATTTTTTGCCTTTTTTTAGTATGAGTGAAATATCGCGAGAGAAGCTATTTTGGATTTGGTTGAGCAAGGTGAAAAGCGAAAAAACAGAAGCGGTCGAAAAGCACGTTATATCAATTTTTGGGAAAGATGTTGACGATACCAAAATTAAAGATCGTATAAAAAAGCTTTGCTTCCAATTTCAATCGCGATGGAGCAAATCTCACCGTGATAAAGCAAGATTTATGCATGACAATGCTATTTGGCTAAGTTCAAACATTTCTGCTGTTGATTTTGCTCTTGATCACGCACCATCAACTTCAAAACAAATACCGCAACGCGGAAGGCGAGAAAAAGAGTTTGCTGAAAGTGCTTCGAGTACACAAAAACGGAAATGCAAAGAGTTAATGTCAAATGTAGCTTCGGAACAATTAACTATGGCTACCGCAATGCATCTGAGATCCTGTGGAAAAAGAGACTCAGCAAACATTGTCAAAGAGTTGTCGACTGCATCCCCTTCGAGAGGTACAGCTATAAAAAGAGCAAGGGTAAGTATTACTGAAAAAAAAGTCTTACACCAGATTAAGCACTGGCCATGATCGTAGACGAAAATTTATCAACTGAGCAATACCGTGGAATACGATTGCATACGATACCATACAGTCCGAAATTGTATCCATGCTATGACCTCGTTAAGCAATCAAAATTATTATGCTACCCAAGCCTTGTTACTGTTACTGAAACATATGCCGAAATCAATTTGCAATCCTTAATGGACCACACGGTGAAAAGATTAATAGATGCACAATATGAGGTTTTTAAGTCGTTCCATGCCATTCAGGATGAATTAAGCATAATAATAAAATAGGGATGCGATGGAGCTGAACAGAACCGTTACAAGCAAAAATTTTTGGATGACAACATGTCAGACGAAAGCATGTTTTCTCTTTCGATGGTGCCTCTTCAACTTAACTCTGGAGCTGAAGGAAGGAAACATATTTTTTGGCAAAATCCAGCTGCGTCTTCGACAAGATATTGCAGACCGATCAAATTTATTTTCACGAAAGAGACGCGTGAGGTCATTAAAGCGGAAGTGGAGCATATTCGGCAGCAAATTTCTGTTTTGAAACCAACTAACTTTGTGCTTCACGGTTATAGTTTCACGGTTAAAGCCAATTTAATTCTATGTATGATTGACGGCAAAGTCTGCACCGCTCTTTCAAATTACACGTCATCGCAAGCGTGCTATTTATGTGGTTCAACTCCAAAAACTATGAACGACATGAATGCCTTATCACAGCGCGAAATCGATGAAAATATGCTTGCTGTTGGTCTTTCACCTCTACATGCCTACATAAGGTTTATGGAGTGCTTTTTGCACATTTCTTACAGATTGGAAATAGAAAAATGGTACGTATCAGGCGATGAAAATAAGGAGAGCGTTGCAAGAAGGAAAAAAAAAAATACAAGACAGGTTTAGGAACGAAATGGGTCTTCTTGTGGATATGCCGAAACAGAAAACAGGAAACACAAATGATGGCAATACGGCCAGAAGATTTTTCAAAGAAGCAGAAAAGACATCGGATATTACAGGCATAAATGTCGATCTGATCAAGCGGTTTCGAGTAATACTTATTTGCATAAACAGCGGCTATTTTATCAATATAGATGCGTTCCAAAATTTTACGTCAGAAACAAGAAAGCTTTATTTGAGTTTATATCCTTGGTACTATATGCCAGTAACTGTCCACAAAATATTGTTTCATGGAGGAGCTATCATTTCTTCATGCATTCTTCCCATAGGAAACTTTTCTGAAGAAGCGCAAGAAGCACGCAATAAAGAGTCGAGACAGTATCGCGAACTGTTCACAAGAAAAACGTCCCGAGTTGACACCAACATAGATTTATTGCATAGGTTGCTTATCACGTCAGACCCTTTGATTGCAAGTTTACGTTTGCCTCCAAAAACCAAGCGTTCTACTTTACCTTCTGAGGTCATTGCACTTTTGTCTGACACCCAACTAAATGATGAATTTGATGATTTAGCATAAAAAACTTTGCTCTCTGGAATTTTTATTTTTGTATAAATTTCTTATTTTTTTTTTATTTCTACTTTTCGCTTTTTACTATTGTATAATTTGTATATAATTTCTTTATTTTGGTTTTTGATTAATATCTTATTTTGAATATTTTACATTCTTTTAAGAACTTTCGTTGAATTTTTTAGTTTTTCCTCTTTATTATGTTTTAGATATCAATAAATTTAACATTGAAACAACATTAACTTTTTCTCATTTGCAAAGAATCATCGAAAACTAAAGTTCGAAACTTGAAGCATTTTATAGAAATGGTTATATATTATATTATATCAATATATCGACAAGTTTTAGTTAGAAGAGAAAAAAAGAAGAAATTTTGAATATAAATGTGTAAAAAAAATTGTCCCCAACTAGTGTTTTTGGGGATAGTTCGGAACTAGTCCCCTTTGACCCTAGTTGGAACTAGTTATCTTTCACCATATTGAAGCTTATAATCTCCTTAACGATCGTGCCAAATTTCAAGTTGATATCTCTAAAACTTCATATAAAAATTAATTTTGAGATGCTAGATTGACTAAATCTCACACTGTGCGGTGCCACATGCCACACAGCACGATTAACAATGGACTTATTGAGAGGCGAGTTTGGTAAACATTTTATTTCAGGTTCGGGACCGGTGTATTGGCCGCCTAGATCGTGCTATTTTACGCCTTTGGACTATTTTTGTGGGGCTATGTTAAAGCTCATGTCTATACACACATGCCCGCTTCAATTGACGCATTGGAAGACAACATTGAAGCATTTTTTCGTGAGATACCGGCCGACATTTTTGAAATATGCCAAAATTGGTCACGGTCAACATTTGCATGAAGTTATCTTCAAACATTAAATTGTATGGACCGTAGCATCGATTCAAAAAAAGATTTCGTGCATTTTTCTGAGTCTTATGTGTTTTTTTTAATACTTTCCTATAGCTCTTAAAAAATCAACCGATTTAACAGTTTCCCAAAAAGTGTCTAATGCCTAATACACGATTGACAGTACCGATCAAAAAGGACTTGTAAACGACTAACAAACCGTTACAAATACGATTCTAAAACGCCCGTTAACAATCAGAAATTTCTGCACTGCTCTGTTTGATTCACCTGTTTAACGTTTTTACTGCCTGTTTTTAGAAAATGAAAACAAGTGGGTGAGAAATTATATTGAAAACAACAATAAAAACGAAAATTTGTTTTCGTTTTTAATATTATTTCTCACTCACTTTGTCTTCATTTTCTATAAACAGGCAGTTAATTACACAGGTCGACAAAAAAACTCGTTTTAAATAAAAATATATGGAATACTTTCAGTTTTATACCCTCCAGCACAACTAATTGTAAAGAGGGTATACTTAGTTTGTCATTCCTTCCGAAACTTTTTTTTTAAATTCATTTAAGTCCCTGTAAAGTACAAATGTTTTTTCCGGGCCCATGAGTCGAAAATTCTAAGTCGATTTAGCCATGTCCATCTGTTGAAATCCCGTTTACTTTCGAACGACATAAAAGAAAGGAATAATATTGGTGTCAAATTGTTTCTAATTCTCCTAAGTCCTCATCCATATTATGAAACATTTGCTGCAAAAACTTTCTTCAATTCTCTTTTGATACTGCATTCGTGTCCATAGAATAAAAACTTTGTTTTAATTTTCTATGCCTTCTCTTCTTTCAATAGCAAACATACAAAAACTGCTTCTGCATGAAACAAGTTACACTTGTCCATTCGTCTTTTCCCTTTCATCAACAAACTCAAATGTTTCACAGCAATTGTTTCACAAAATGGATTGGGACTGAGCAGTTTGGGATTGAAGTCCAGCAAAAAATAAAACAGGCTTATAAATAATCTGTTAAACCAACTTTTCATAGAGAATCCGTTTTATAAACCAGTTTTATTATTTTAATAATTTTAGGCAATAAGAATATAGAGAGAGCAAGGCCAATTCACTTTGCAGGTGGCTTTTTTCTTACTTAGAGAGAAAAAGTCAAAAATAAAAACAGAATGTTGTGTTTTATTGCTGTACTTGTTGTAGTATTTCCACCTCTGCAGTGTCGTCATTTCATAAAACGAGTGGCCGTTATTAGAAGGCGTTATGGAACAAAGAGAATATTTTACACACTGATTTTTAATCATTCAAGATTAAAACACTCAAAATTTCCCGCATATCGGAGCAAGAATTCGAGCCCTTCCCATATATTCTGAAACTAAAATATTGTATGAAGGAGAGACTTGCAACAGCTGTTTTAAGTTTTTTACGTATTAAAAAAATTAACTT
Source organism: Pollenia angustigena (assembly GCA_930367215.1). Taxonomy (NCBI): domain Eukaryota; kingdom Metazoa; phylum Arthropoda; class Insecta; order Diptera; family Polleniidae; genus Pollenia; species Pollenia angustigena. The sequence goes on from OV884058.1 coordinate 40,699,417, forward strand.
TATATCCGTACCTTTTTTTCCTATTTTGGATCAAGGATAGCTCAATTTTGTCCTTTTGCAAAAAAAAAGGAAATGAGCACGCTATTTTTCCTCTCTCTCTCCTACCAACTCAAGACGTGACGGCTGAAACTGAAAGGGTGTGAACCAGCGCTTATTTTCTTTTTATCCGGCTTTTTTTTAAGGAAAACTGTAAACTTATTAAGCTCATTAATGATCAGGGTTTAAAAAACTGCAGTCGAAACCAACAACCGTCAAACAAAAAACGAAAATTTGTTTACAACTTTTCGCTTTTTGTGTTAGTTTGACAGCGACTGTTTACATTTAATGAATCAAGAGTACAAGCAACATTTGTGTTGGCTTATGACAAATGGAGAAGTAGAAGAAATGTCAGTTTAACTACTTTTACTGCAGTTTTTTTTAACGCTGTTAATGATAGTGTTAATCGTACAAAAATTCGAAAAAGACTTTTTGATGCATTTTAATGCTTACTGGGAAATAACAAGTAATTATTAACACATACACGTACGAACAAATGTAAGCAACTGCTTTAAGCAAACACATAGTTAAATACACAATTTAATTATTCAACTTAGCACTAAGATAAATGGGTGGTATATAAACTTTATAACTCTGTTTGCATGATACCTTACGACACTTAAGAGACGTTTTGTATTAGGTCCTTGATGATCTAGATATGCTTTTTCACTTTCTTAACAATATTAATATTCGCGAAGACTTGTATATTTATGCCCGTTTTTCCGACGTGGAGCATGGGGCTATTACAAATAGCTGACATTCGGATATATTAAGGGTTATATATTTCCTTTACTCCAGGTCTACATCATCCGTATTATTTCACTGTCAAGTTGTCTTCTCGATGTATGGGCGGGCCTTCTACTTCTGCGGCTTTCCTGTGGAGTCCAGTCAAGCACAGATCTCGTCTTTTCGTCTTGCTTTGCGCAATGTACATATGTCCAAGCCAGTTCTAGTTGAGTCTTAAAATATCGGTTCCCAGGGGAGATCGTCAACAACGGCGGCACAATTCCCCCCCCGGAAACCGATATCACATAGATCCTTATTAGATATTGGCGCTAGCCAAAAGATTCTTAAAATTCTCCTTAGTCATCTGTTGGTGAACATTTGTTGTGCATTTACGTCGCTGCATCCTACGTTCTAAATTTCGCATCCATAAAATAAATTTGATTTTACATTAGAATGGAAAATGTGTTGTTTGATATGGTGGTGGTTTATGGTATTACAAATGCAATACCAAAACGTAATAGAAACAAGGATTGCCAGAGGGGAAGCGGCGCTGATATGCTCGCGTTTGCCGGGCTTGTAGCTCGCCGGATGGGGGTGGTTCTTGCTACCACTCTGTACTCTGTAAATTTTAATTAAATTTTAGAATTTTATAACTTTACTTTAATTGCTTATAAAACATTTTAATTGTATATTAAATTAAATTTTTTTTTTTACATTTAAAATTCTTATTTTCTTTAAAAAATAGATTTTAAATTGTCATTGTTGAGTTTTTTATTTCCTTTGAATTATTTATTATTATATTTATTATATAATTATTATATTACGACTCTATGCATATAAGACTTCATCTGCCTAGTCTCTCTTTGGGTATAAATATAAGCGCAGGGATGGAATGACTGTGAGGGGTTTCCTGTCCGACCGTGACGTGTCCGAGGGTCCGCGTATTCCGGGTATTTTAAAGAAACTTTACTGTAACGATTCCTTTATATTTTGTAAATACAGAATTTATTTATTTATTTTTTCTGGTTTCCTTATTTAATTAATTTTTTTTCTCTGAAGTTTCTTTTTTGTATTTTATTTCATAGGGGAAACTATATATCATTTTTAGGAAAACTGGACCATAATCAAAACTACTACTCCTAGTCGGCGAGATCTCTTCCTAACTGGAAGCGCACGCGTAAAAAAAGCAGTTCACACGGGATGGAGACGGCACAAATGTAAGTTCCTTCTAACGCGTTATATATGGGTAAATCCAAAGTGTTGAACGTGATAGTCGTACGCATCAAAAATGCAATAACATTTTAAACAATAAATATTTTTACGTTCTCTTAACCCTTAAATTATAGCCCTAAGAAAGCACTGTTATCTATGCTAAAGTTTATGGAGGGTGCGATTCTAGGTCAAAGATAATGGCAAAAGAAGTAGCGGTTCGAACGTGAAAAAAATAGAAGTAGTTTTTGTGGCCATGTATAAAAAGGCGTAATTCAGCGAAACCTGCCACAATTTTGTTATCAAACTACTTTCAGAATTTTACGTAGCAATGTAACATTAAAATGCCTTTGGTTTGATTCCAAAATCTTCTGTATTTTATTAAGCCAAAACCCGAATAACATATTTCTCTTTGAATCTTCCTTAGATTACAGATCATGTAAGAAAATGTTAAGGAAGATTATATTAAAGAAAACATACAATAAAACATTCTCACAAATAATAAATTATGTTTGCACAACTTTGCAGTCTGATTGTTCATCTACATACTTAAGTGAACAAATTTATGGGTAAAATTATAAAATTAGTAAAATCTAAATATTTCTCTATAACAATATCGTAAAATAATAAAATAAGCTTTCAATAACTTTAAAATTTTCGGTTACGGTGGAGCTTTTGACGGAAATGCCCATATAATTCCTTCTCCTAATTTGGTTATTCAATAAATATATATATATTTTTTTTTTTTCATAAAAATGGGATATTTTGTCCGTCACTCGTGGTACGGGCTTTTAGTTCACTTCGGAGGTCGGAAAACACTTTTATACCACTGCACCCCAGGAGGGGTAGTGCTACTCTCCTCCTCCCTCGTTGAATGGCGATGGTGTGGCACGGCTCTTGGGCTTTCACATTATTGTATGGCAATATATATTTTTTTTTTCATTTAGATTTCCAATTTAATTTAATATTTTTCATTTAAAAGGTAATTAAAATAAAATATAAATAATAATTGGATTAAGGTTGTCTTATGGTTTTTCCTGCCACAAACTCCACCTTCACCAGAAACTTCAAAAAGGGCCGACATTTTCATTTTTCATTTTCAATTTTTCTATAAAATTTTTTTTAAAAAAGCCTTTGTTTTTGTTTATTTTCATGATTGTTTCCCCTTTAGTGTTGCCAACCTCTCTATTGTGCCAACAGGGTGCACACGACAAATGGCCTCTAGGTCTCTCTTGAAATATGTGTTGTGTTCTGGACAGGGCTTAGTTTTTCATATTTTATTTTTCATATGCAATTTCAGCGCTTGATCTTTTCTTGCTGCCAATGATGCTATTTCAATAGCAAAAGACGTTGACATCGTATTGAGGATCCGTTAAAAAAGAAAGGGTGATTAACGTTTGTGTTCATTTGCATTGACATCGTATTATTGCTGTTGATCTCAAGCCCGCCTTTCAGCGCAGTTTCCTCAAGCAGTTTTATTTTAGCTGTTGTATCTTTGTGCTTGTGGCTTAGAAGGCAGATGCCGTCTGCATATTTTGTAGTAGTTTTCATTACAACACCTAAAACAACGTTAAACAGAAGTGGTGAAGTTATACACCTTTGCCTCACACCTACTGCCGCATTAATCGACCGCTAAGTTCATTTTCATGGAGAACTTTGAGAGTGTTTCATTCACCTGTACAGAGCTTGTCTTAAGTTAAGACTACAGGCATTACCCTGTTATCATTTTATGAAATAAAATATCATATATCAGTCCCTTATGACTCCTCTGCATTATGAAAGTAATCGTAAAAGGGTTAAATTTTTGATTATTTATATAAGATACGTGCGACTCTTCTTTACATGTTATATTCTGGGTCCTTGAGTAATTCTAAGTCGATTAAGCCATGTCCGTCTGTCTGTCCGTCTGTTGAAAACACGCTCACTTTTAAAACCTCAAAAGAAAACTTGGTGTCAAACTCCTTGTAGTTATGCTAAGCAGTTTCGGATTGAAATCCAGCAAAATCGGTTCGGAAGGATCAGAGCTATGAATCAAAATGTGGAACCACCACCTAAAAAAAATTGATAATTTTGTTACAAAAAGTTACATAAATGGTGGAAAAATGCACGGAATAATATAAGATTTTGCAAAAATTCGTTCATTGAACTGGAAATCACGCTGTAACATTTCGCGAAGATCCGTCCATAATTTACCCTAGGCCCAATATAAGCCTTACTCCCGGAAAACAGTATAGTACGCCTAAAACCCTAATTAATAATGCTATCATAACAAAATTTGGTACATTACAGTTTTATGGAACTAGAAATAAGACTATAAAATTTTGTGAAGATCGGTCCATTATTTGCCATAGGCCCCATATAAACCCTACACCCGGAAAACAGTTTAGTACGCCTTAAGTCGTACAAAATAATGGTATTAGAATAAAATTTAATACTTCAAAGTTTTATATCACTAAAAATCACACTAATAAATTTCGTGATGATCGGTCCATAATTTACTATAGACTTCATATAAAGCTTACTCTGGTAAAATAATAAAAAAAAGCATAAAACCGTAGCAAATATAGATATTGCGGTGTTATGTTATGCAATTTTGTGATATACGGTCTATAATAACCCTTAGATCCATTTAAAGCAGCCTTCTGAAATTCACTGCAAACACTAAAACTAATTTCTCCGCTGTACTGAAATTTATGTCTTTTAATACCAGAAATCACTCTGCAGAATTTTGGAATGATTAGTTCAGAGCTAACCATGGCTCCAATATAAATTCCCTTCCTGAAAATTATTTAAGTTCGGCTTAAACTGTTACGAATCATGATATTTTACTCAAGCTAGTAAAAATTGCTTAACAAAAGTCATAAAACTTTCTGATAGTCAGTCAATTATTAAATATATGTCTAAACCGCAACCAATTTTAATGCAGATGTCTGTTTTTATAAAGATACATTAATAATAAATAGACATCATATAGATATTACTCTTGAAACATTCGAACTGTCGGTGGAGGGTATCAAAGATTCGGCACAGCCGAATATAGCACTCTAACTTGTTTTTAATCGGTTTTACTATACTTCACCTATATTGATATTAATTTTGAAAAGAAAATATTTGTCCACAATTTGGTTTATAAAATTGTTTCCACTGAACCGATTTTGCTGTTTCAAATTCTGTGGCATTTTGACAAAACATCTTAAGTCAAATTTAAAAAGTTGAAAAATATTTTTTAATTATACGAAAATTCCTTTCTTCACAAAAATAATTTAATAAAAATTAAATTTCATGAACTTAAGCCTAATTAAAAATATTAAAAATTTGGATTAAAAACCATAAATAGTTCAACAAAATAACCACAATACTAATTATTGTTTAAGCTAAGGCACGAGCTCTATGTGAACATTTGTCCTTCAAGTTGTGCTGAAAAAGGTCAACAGAAAAGAGAAAGACAAAGTGAAAAAACCAAAAAATGTACTTTGACTTCAAGAAAAATTCTTGACGAAAGTACGAAAAAACAGAAGTAAAGGAAAAAACATGTGAAATCAATTAAAGTGGATAATCATTCAGGAAAGCAAATTTCGATCTACCAAATGTTAAAATACAATATGGTTTAAGGATTGATGTTTGACTAGTGACGTCAGCAGTCGTCGATGGCTGCGAGTGTAAGACGGCAAATCCATCTGACGAGATCGAGTGGTTGCGATAGAAACATGTCATGGTAACCTGCCGGCCAGGGTTCGAGCCCGAGCCACGTCAAGAATGAAAGATTATCAATAACAATTTTAATTAATTTTCATGTTGTAAAATTCCTTTCTTCACAAAAATAATTTAATAAAAATTAAATTTCATGAACTTAAGCCTAATTAAAAATATTAAAAATTTGGATTAAAAACCATAAATAGTTCAACAAAATAACCACAATACTAATTATACGAATTTTCATTCAAAAAATATTTAAGTTTACTTTTTTAAACGAAATTTTTCTTTAATTTTGATTCACTTCATTCAAAATATTTAAGTTTACTTTTTTAAACGAAATTTTTCTTTATTATTGATTCATTTTACTATTTGACATATACCACTTTTTCATCTTATCTCAACTTAAGATGTTTTGCCAAAATGCCACAGAATTATGAAGTAATTCAATTTTCCAATATTTTTACGACAAACAGTTTAAAGTGAAAGGTATTGAAAATTCGAAACGACCCAATATAGAATTAACAATATTTTACATTAAAATAAAAACTTCTTATAAATGACATCTGAATTCAACTAAATGGCATTTATTAGAAGCTTTTTGATATGGAAAAAATAAAACTCACATTTATTTGTAACAAACAAAATGAAAACTTCACAAAAGTCCTTCATTTACACACGAACACATTCATTTACAAAAGGACAAGAAAAGTTCACTAACAACGAAGAAGAAAAAGGGCAAACTGGGGCTGTCAAAAGGGCAATGAACTCCAGATGCTGTTTAATTTGTTTCGTTGAATTTTCTTTTTCTTTTACTTTTTGTTTTTCGATTATATATGAATTTAAAAAAATACAGTCGGAACGAAAAGTTTTACCTCTATAAAGATATTGAAGAAGTAAATTTTTACTTCTTCTTAAGTAGTATAAATGAGCGACTGTCGTCTCTGTGATACTAGTAATTTAAGATAATAGTAATTATTCAAATAAGGTAACAATTGAATGGTTTACTACATAGTATTAACCCTAAGGGATTGGGAACTAATCCCAAACTTATTACCCAACAACTCTAAAGTGGTAGGTAGGGGCCGGTTCTAGTTCAAAGACTTTATATAAATGGGACTTGTCACCTTAAAATGATGATGCCCTAGAATGGTGTTAATTAGCAGCTTTTTGACACTTTGTAATAGGTCACTGAATTTACTTTAAGGGCCCTATTAAATTTTGGTTATAATCACCCTTATCGTGTTTGGTGAACTTAAAATATGCATGCGACTCTTTGGTAATAGATTAAGGCCCGTTTTGAGAACTTGCTAAAAGTAGACTTCAACCGGCCTTGTAAAAAGTATTCCATTATTAAAACTTTACTTTAACCTAAAGTGAGCGATAAATTAAACTAAGGTGCATCCTACCTGGTAGATTAAAGTAAAGTTGTAATAATGGAACACTTTTTATACGCCCGAAAAAATCCAACCTTAAGCTATCTGTAAATTGTGAAAACGGGGCTAAAGGAAATAAGTTCCCGTTCTCTTACATCTATTACTAAGCAGTCGCAGGCGATTTTAAATTCGCCAACCATGATAAACGTGAATAATGCATGTCACAGATATTGTCCCGAGCGAACCATGTAAAAATTATAGGACCCCTTTATATAAAGTAATAGAAGCAGATAAGGGGTAAAAATTAGCCATTATAAGCATACATTTTTTTCACATGCGTCAATTACCTTTCCTCTAGAGTAACTACACTTTGATATATTGTCACCAGTAAAGTGATATATACACCGGCTTTAAGGACAATTGACAATTTATAGCTTTCTATTTATTTTTGCTAGCTTTTGAGTATATTAAATAGTTTTCAAAGTCCCCTAGTTATATTCCTAGGACCACAGAATACTACAGAACTGTCACGAGACGGAATATTTTGCGTTTTTTTTTTGTCTCTTTCAAAGAAAGCTACCCTTTTGTATTTCTCTTTTCATCGTCTTCTTTGCCGCCATACAATGAACACAAATTTATTTAGTTAAGATTTATTTGCAAAACTGTTGTAAAAATTAACTCTTAAGTTCACCACAACACGAGTATATTTTTTTAATACATGGGCTTTAGAAACCAGGTTAATCAAGAATTTCAATAAAATTTCATTTTTTTCAACGTTAATATTACAAAAATAAATACGATACTGTAAAAAATGACGAATAAATAAGATTTAATATAATGTTTTTTGCCTTTTTCTACACTGAAATACCCTAACCTACCTTTAAATCCAATAAAATACTAATAAAAAAATTTAAATGAATAAAAAAAAAAAAATACTTTTGAGCGACTTTTAGGGCCAAATACCTGTCTGTGCGACGTATGATAATTTTTGTAGCACATTCAACGCTCTACAAAAAAGGCTTAAAAGTTATTCGATGTCAAAATCAATGCTCTAGTCAATTTAAGGCCTATTTCCCTGACAAACCCCAGTTGATCGACTGGATTATATTTAGTGATACAAACCAGATCGTCGTGAAATCTACCTCCTTGTTACTTATGCCTGAGACCCTGCATTCAGGACAGTGACACAGCTCAACACAGCCTTGAAATTTGCTATCTGTGGCATTTTGACAAAACATCTTATAAATATATGTCCTTTGTTTACAACTGAATTAAATTACATAGCATATAAAACAATTGTAAAAAGTTCAAAGTGAACATAGGGCATCGACAAGCTCTCTCCATCTAACTCTATCGTTGGCCAGTGTTTTTGCGTAATTCCAGGGTATTTGGACTGATTCTAGTTCTCCCTTAGTTCAGCGTATCCAGGTGTTTCTTGGGCGGCCTCTTCTACGTTGCCCTTGGGGGTTCCAGTCTAAGACGGTTCTGGCGATATCACTGTGTGGGCGGCGTAAGATGTGACCTAACCAGGTCCATTTCCTTCTTCGGATTTCTATTTCGACACGACAAGTATTTGTTCGTAGTAGCAGTTCTTCATTTGAAATTCGGTTTGGTCAGAAAATTCTCAATAATTGGCGTAGACAGCGCACATAGGGGTTTTTTGCCAATCTAGCCGGACATTAAGCAAAAAATTAAATTTAAGAAATGGACAAATTTAAGTACGCAGCTCGGCAGACAACAAAGTTCTGCATCGTATAGTGAATTTTCAAGTCTTTTGCTTGAGATTTGTGGTTTGGGACACTGTTAAAACCAGGAAAGTTGATTAAACTGCATGCGTGTTCATTGACTTTTTACGGTTTTGGGAGGTTAACAATATATTTTTTTGTAGATAAACGAATAAAGATTTAACATTGATTTTTTTTCTCTGTGAAAGACTATATAAACAGCTAATTATGAAAATTTTTAGAAAAATTTTATTAGAAGTTTTTATGATAAAAAAATTAGTTCGAAATTAAAAAAACGATTTTTTTGTCCACTTTTTTGTAAAAAAAAAAATTTTAAAGGTTTTTGAAGATGAAGCCCGCTGAGTTCTTAAAAATGTTATACATCACGATAAAATTTGAAATCTCTACTTTTAAATTAAAAAAAAACGTTGCGCGTTGTTGCGCCATTTTTTTTATGATTTTTTGAAAATTTCACCTTTTTCAGTTTTTGCTCATCTTGCATAGGTACATATGATAGATACCCTTTCGTCAGTCATCAAATGTGTTGGTTGTACGTAGATGTTTTTTATTTAAATTATTACATCTAAGACTAATATTACCTGTGTAAAAAAGGGATGTGCGAAACAGTAAGTAACGGGTTTTAACCACCTATGAGGCCGCTAAAGGACGTTATTTAATAGAGCAAAAAAAAATTTTTACCTTTTTTCTGTTTTTGCTCATCTTGCATTGGTACATATGATAGAAACCCTTTCGTCAGTCATAAAATAAATAAAACTATTGTTAATGAGAGGAAAAAAACTATCCAAGAAAAATTTAGAAGTGAATTAGGGCTAATAGTGGATGTACCGAAGACTGGATTTGGAAACAGCAACAATGGTAACACCAGCAGACGATTTCTTTCCAATCCTGAATTAGCTGCAGAAATAACTGGAATTGCATTTGATTTCATCTATTGGATCAAAGTTATTATTGAAGTAATTACAAGTGGTCACAAAATCCATTTGCACGAGTTTGCCAATTATTGCTTAGACACTGCAAAACTTTACGTTACTCTATATCCCTGGCATCCTATGACACCTACAATGCACAAGATTTTCGGCTTTACAGGCAGAATTTTGCTAGAAAGTTTTCGAGGGTTCAGTGTAACAAAGATGTTATAAATAGACTTTTGCTCAGTTCTGACCCACTGATTACTAGCATAAGACCAACTCCAAAAAAAAGTCATTACCCTTTACGAAAAAAGCAATTTCTTTTATGCTTCGACCTGTACTTGGCTCTGAAGAGAATTCAGATTCAGAAGAGGATTTTGAAGAAGCAGACGAAGAAGAACCATGGCACTCATCATCATCTTAGTGCAAAAGAGAAGTTATTTTAAATAAATTAGTTGTTATTATTTTAAATAAAATTTGCTGTTACTATTATAAATAAGTTATTATTACGAATATATTAATTATTTTCAGATAAATTAAATACTATAAAATACATTAAAGTCACATAAAATCTTAAAAATTAATATGTTTTGGAAATTAGCAAAAAAAAAAATTTTTTTACAGGGTCGTTCCGGGGGGGTGTTTGGAGGGATACCTCCCCCTACCCATTAAAGTTCAAAAATTTAATTTTTATAGTATTAAGGCGTTAGTAATCTATTTCTTTTAATATTTACATTTTTTTTAAATATTATTTTATGTAACCGCCCTCAAAAGGGGGCGGGCGCGAAAAGTGTAATTTTACAACTCATGGGTCTTATTTTAGGTTTTTTAACTTTCACCGACGTTAAAAGTTGCATTTGCCAAACAAAAGTATGGGAAAAGTTAAAAAAAAAATGCATTTTTCAGAGGTTGGATTAGTTCTTCTAGGGGGAACCTTTTCCTCCTTGGTCCGATTTCATTTATTTTTGAGGTTTACCTGCCTATGACAATATCACATATTTCTGCCAAGTTTCATCGATCTAGGGGCACTCAATAACTTTTAAGAAGCAATATAAGCTAAAACAAAAAGTAATGTCCGGCTAGATTGGCAAAAAACCCCTATGTGCAGCGGTTGATAAAAAGTTGGAGTTTGCGAGTTGTTGCCTGTGCCACACTCCAAGTTGTGGAGCCATATAGTAAAATGGATTTGACAATGCAGTTGAAAATTCTTATTTTTGTTTTACGCGAGATGTTGTTGCATCTCCAAATTTTATTAAGTGCAAGAACAAAACATCTTAAGTCAATTTTAAAAAGTTAAAAAAATGTTGATATTATATGCGTTCGTTTACTTTTCCAGTAAAATCCAGTAGGTGAGAAATATGAAAATTTTACAAATTTATGTGTACGCGAACGCATTTCAGTAAAATCCAGTACAAATTTGTACAAATTTTGTGGTAAACGAACGCATCTAATGCAACGAATATTCATTAGAAAAACATTGTTTTAAAAATTTTGTATTATAAACGAATTTTTTTTTTTAATTTGGTTTTTTATAATTTGATAAAAATGATTTTTTAAAACATTTTTGGTATCTTATCTCGACTAAAGATCTTTTGTTAAAATGCCACAAATATTAATACAAGCATAATTAAATCATTGGCACATAATCTTTATTCTGGGAAGATGTTGTGAAGTAAGCTTCTTGAAAATTTATTAACGGGCTCTTACCATTTTCAATTTCTTGTGTTAATAAAAGCGTATGCACCAAATTCGATTAACTTTTTAGACGGAAGTACGTACATCTTTGATTAGGCTCTCGAAGCAATATTTTTAAGCGATACGAACTTCTGAAAAAAGTCGTTGTATCCTGTCGCACCTTTGATGGTATAGGGTGTAAATACAGCACTTTAACCCATTCAGACAAAATAAATAATGCAAGTATCTGTTAAAGTAGCAGAGGAGATTTTATTGTCTATGTGTAAATAAGCAACCAGAAAATAGCGGTTTTGTACAAGTACTCGTATCAAAACACACACAGGCTTATCAATCAAATATACGCATGCAGGCGCCCGCTTCAACAAATGAAAAATTTGCAAGGATTAGTAATAAATGCACGAATTAAAAGAAAACAAGCAAGAGAGAAATGTTTGCAATAATAAAGTCATGAGATTTTTTTGTTTATTTTGTATATAATAAGTAAAATGAAGCGGAAATAAACAAAAAAAAAAAAAAAAAAATACTCTCACATTCATTTACAAGAAAAGGGACACTGACATTAAAATGCCATAAGAAAAGTAATGGCTTACACATGTCACATATGTTTTTATTGCATGGTGAAAGCACACATGGCTTTTGATAGGAATTTTGCTTTTAACCAACTAAATAGCTGAACATTTTCATGCTTTTAAGCAGTTCTTTTTTTTCAAAGAAAATATTGATCCATTTTGTAAGAAATTAAAAAACAACAACATGACATGAAACGACAATTAAAGGAAAAAGTGCTGAGCATGTGTTTGAAAGTTAAAAATATTAAAAGCCCTTTGGCTAGAAACACTTGTTGCTTGTGTCAAAAGGAGGAGGAGAAGACAGTATAGATGTTGTAAACAATATAAATAATAGGTATTGTGCTGATGTCTGTAACATGTAAAAACATTGGTGTGGAATATAATCTGAAGGGATTTTTGGTAAATATTTCTTTAAGGATAAAGTCGGGGTATTGCGGTTAAAATCGGTGCAGCAAGTTGAAATATTTTTTGAGACCAGCTGCTCATACTGGAATCAGTGTAACTCTAACGAGACATTTTCGAAGTGCATTTATTTTTAAAAGGCAGTATCATTCACTGGATTTAACCGGTCCTGAGCTTTTTGTTTGTCAAATTCAATCGATTGCTCACGAAATCTTGAAAAAGAAGATGTGGTGTTATTTTTCACGTAGTAATTAATGCCCCCAAAACGTAAATAAGCCACAGAGCATACCTCAATCTAAACATCAAATTTTATCGACGTCGTCATCAATTCGATACAAAACATGTATTCTATAACAGCAATGTAACGATGTCGATTGTTGATCATTTTTTAAAGCACAACTCTAATAATTTAGACAGTTGTTTTGTGCCGGTTCACACACTTGAAGTTCGACTCTTCAAGTCTTCATCTTTAAGGAGAGAAGGGGAAAGAGAATACCATATCTTTTCCCCTATCTCCTAAAAACTAAAGACTTGATGAGTCAAACTTGACGTGTGTGAACCGGCACTTTAATTTGTTTTCAGTTTTTATTAACAAAATGCAAAAATGGCGAAAATTCGCCATTTTTTTTTATTATTTCAAACAAGCCAGCAAATTGATTTAAAATCCATAAAAACATAAGGAATGGCAAAAATTCCATAAAAATTGCTAAATTATCGCAAATTCGAAAAAATTTACTAACTGCGGTATGATAGCAAAGTCTTATATTTATTAAAAATATTTAAAGCTGTGAAGGGGCCCATAGACACATACTGCTGACAGCTACTGCCGATGAAACCTTCGTATACCTGTGTAATTGATCATTGATCACGTAAAAATCATCATTTTAAAATAAATTTCATTTCGTCAAATTCAAGAAAAAACCTATTTTCTTCACACGTTTTTTTCTCAAAAACTATTTTAAATTTTTTTTAATCTATATTTATAAAAATCAAACCCTGTGTCTTAGTCTCGCTAAAACTCGAGAACTACTTGACCGATTTGTATGATTTTTTTGTTTTGTTTTGTTCGTATAATCACGAGAAAGGTTCAGAAAAGCCCAAAAAAGGTTAAAAAATCGAAAAAGCGAAAATTTTACATTGCACCTTTAATTGCTGTGGGTTAGTCTGCCTAATGTGTGGTTTATAGAACACGAGCGCCTTACTCGTCCGTTCGTTCAACTTACATTTAAAACAAAATTTCGAAATTTGTTTTTGTTTTTGTTTTAAATGTAAGTTGAACGGACGAGTAAGGCGCTCGTGTTCTATAAACAGCACATAAACTCGATAATTGCTTGACCGATTTCAATGATTCTTTTTTTGTTTTTTTTTCGTCTTATCACGGCGATGGTTGCGAAAAAAAGGGAGAAAAAGAAAAGTCGAAACATCAAAAAATCTACAAAAAACCAAAAGGAATTGTATTTCTTCAGTTGGTGGCGGACCCATTGTTTGACAGCTGCAAAGAAACAAACCAAACCCATTTAATCATCCTATTTAAATTAATCTTTATCTATATATAAAAATAAGTTTACACTTTGATGTCACCACTAACTGCGGAAATGGGTCGACCGATTTCCACCAAAATATCAGCGTACATTGGATAGTATGTGGATGGTTTGTGTGAAGTTCGTACGAAATCGGCCCAGGGGCTTTGGAGATATGGCATTAAGATTTTCCAATGTGTATATCCCCATACAAGTATCAACAAAATGTCCTCCACTTTGAACTCCTCCGAAACGGCTTGACCGATTTTTATGAAATTTTGTAATTGTATTTGTTAGATATGAGAATAGGTCGTAAAGTATATTCTATTCCGCTAGAGGGCAAGAAAAGGGCAAGCGTGGCAAAAGATCCCCTTCCCTATATCTTCTTAGCTTATCAACCGGTTTTCTTAAAATTTGGCATACAGGCATTATTACATCTGAAAGGAAATAGCGAATAGGTCGTGACATAGGGCAAGAGGAGTAAAAGCTCCCGCTCCCTATATCTTCCTAACTTTTTAATCGATTTTCTTAAAATTTTAGAGGCAAATAGTGTAACATCTGGAAAGAACTATAGTCTCATATTTTTTTTATTTAGGGCGTGGAATAGGGCAATAGTGGTAAAAGCTCCCCTCATTTATCTAAACGAACCAACCGGTTACCTTCAAATTTGGATTACAGAAACTGTAACATCTGAAAAGAAATACGGAATAGGGCGTGAGATAGGGCCATTGCGGTAAAACCTCCCCTTCCCCATATATTCTTGACTAATGAACGGGGTTTCTTAAAAATTGCAGACACTGTAACAACCGAAAGGAAACAGGGAATAGGGTGTGAAATAGGGGTAAAAGCTACCCTTGTCTATATCTTCTTAACTAATCAACCGATTTTCTTGATTTCTTGAAATCATGTAACAGATGGAAAGAACTATACCCTAAAGTTTTTCTTATTTAAGACGTGAAATAGAGAAAGAGGGGTAAAAGCTACCCCTCCCTATGTCTTCTTAACTAATCAATCGTTTTTCTTAAAATTTGGTATGCAGACACTTTTACATCTGAAAGAGAACAGGGCGTTAAATAGGACATGAGGGGTAACAACTTCCCCCTTCCTATATCTTCTTAATCAGTCAACCGGTTTGCTTAAAATTTGGCATGCAGACAATGTAATGTAGTTTAAATTAAAAAGAAGAATATATCAAAAAATTAATTTATTTATTATATTGTTCATTTGCACAACTGTCAGCAGTATGAGTTCATTTCAAAATCAAACCTCTCTGAAGGAAACCTGGGTGCAAGTGTCTCCAAGTCACCAGTTTTGTCGACTATATTGGTGACATTGTCAACGAAGTGTCTACACTACATTTCATTTGCCACTTTATTTGGCTTTAATACGAATATGACTTTATCAATAACAAATGAGAAGAACAATTCCTATAAAAGTTGAAGAAATAATATAAAAAATTGTTATGATTTCGTATTCTTACAAAAAGTGTAGACTACTTTTACTAAAATGTACTAGGGATTCTATGGTTCCAATGTCTACATATGTTCCCAAAGAACTACCTAGTCAGTACCTAGTCAGTAGTACCAACGTCAGTAGTAGATTTCTAATGACACGCACATGTTAAATGTCTATTGTAAATAATATTGCCTGGGGTATAATAAGTCACTAGTACTAGTGACTGTGTCAATAGTGAATCAGTACAGGTTCACTAGTGACATTTCCTGCAGGGTTATTTTCATTTTTCATACTGCATTGTCTGTGTGACGCATACATAAACAAAAATTTCAAATTTACGAAAACATGCTTATTGCACGAGCATAGGCAGTATGTGTCTATGGGACCCTTTAAGAATCACACGAAAAAATCACTTCTATCGCGAACATGGCTAAAATTCGTGGAAAATTGCAATCTTGGAAACAAACCCTAAAATTTATTAGAACTCACTAAATCGTCTGAAAACAAAATGTCGCAAAAAACAAAAAAAAAAAAAAAAATTGCAAAAATTCGTGAAGATTTATAAAAAAAAAATCCTAAGACTATAATAAATGGCAAAACTTCGATAAAAATTGTGAAATTAGCGGAAATCCGCAAAAATTTGCTAATAGCGGCATGATAGAAAAGTTTAATTGACCATTCTGACTTCATATTCGGATTCAGCGGACAATTTTACATAATTATTTTCAGATTATTTTGGTCAGGACTTTGTTGAACATTTGTGACACAGTTTTTTTATGCATATTTTATCCGAATATTTATAAGTAATAAATGCGTAAGAATCCGACCCTCACTTTTGATTTTTGAATGGCAAAGATAGTAATTATGATGAATTATTTATGTTGTTCTATTATTGCTATTCTATACGTATGTTAGATTTTGCTTACATATTGCACTGGCTACTCTAAAGGGGGATAACTTAAAATTTATAAATTTAAGCATTTATATGTACTCTTCTCTATGTTATATATGTATGCCCAACAACTGTATTTGATTTTGGCAAAATACTAGAAAAATGTATCTAAGATTTTTACAGTGGTTGAAATGACCACTGTTTATGGTTTTGTATATGCTTGAACATTCATACATACAAGACTCTTTCTATGTATATGGATTTTTAATTACAACTCTTAATTTACACATGCCAGCTTTAGAGGCTATTACTGTTAACACAAGCATGAAAGTCTAGATGGGCAAAACCGTCCATATGTTATCCTACACCGCTTATAAGAAAAATGATTTTGAAAGTCTAAATTAATATTCTAAACATAACGAATTCTTGGTATAATATAATATTATAAAAGTTTTTTTTTTGCTATATCGACCCCTTTTGCGCGAAATTATCGTATATGCCAGTTTTTTTGAAATTGAGTTTTTGATGCAATCTTGTTCTACATTCAAAGAGATGTCACCTGACAAAATATTGTAGGCGAATTCCACTCCGTTGCTCCAAAAATTTAATGTATATTTTTATTTTGATATTGCAAGTGATAGCAGAGAAAAGTAGAAAAATGGCTCTCCTTAAAAATTTGGTTTTTGTAACATACGATAATTTCGCGCAAAGGGGTCGATATTTTATAACAGTATCAACATTTATAAGGAGTTCATGGCAGTAAAAGTGATTTTCAGTCGTATAATTTGTAGGTGACTTTTGTCGAATGTGGACTGATCAAATTTGATAGCATGATGAGGATTGAAATAGAATATTTAAGATCTTAACTTTATCAAATTACTAACATAATTAGAATATTTAATGTAACTACTGCTCTATAACCAGCGGTTTATTAGCATTTTCAGTGAGCTTTATTCCATAACAATAAAATCGAATGTACCATAATTGATGAAATTATCGCAAAAATTGCGATCTGAATGGACGGACATCGTTAGATCGATTTAAAAAAGTAATTTTTAATCGATCGTTACACTATTGTTTTTAGTTTTTACACACACTAGCACAGACGCATAATATGGGGTGCATAATATGTGGAGCGTCATCTTTGGTTGTGTAGGGTATAAAAAAAAACACATACCTATACAATCTTACCCTGCAAGCTTTTAAAAGATTTTCGGAAAATGAAGAGAAAGTGAGATCTCATCTTATTTAATTTAAGGAGATTCAAAAAAGATTTAACACGTTTACAAAAATTAAGTATATATTGCATTTTTAGGAAAAGGAAGTTACGTCTTAAAAAAATCTAAAATACAATTTTAGAAGTCTGTACCCACGTTCTGTACCTTTGGTGATAACTTCAAGCATCGAAAATATGTGAAACGAAATAATCCGACTCAAGTTGGAAATTATCAAAAGAGATAACATACGTCGTTACGTTATAAATGACATAATATACCACTTTAAGCCGATGAAAAATTGCAGACATTGAAAAAGACAATCACACATTTCGTTGACGTGAGTTTATTTTGCAGTACAAAGAGGGAACTATCTCACTAAAATTTTACAGACACACTTTTTCTGTAAATTGGGGAGTAATTTCCTTTCGTAACATTCAGTACCTGCAAAAAATGTTACTGTTACAGTTAAGTGAGAAAAACAGTTATTTGTTTCCATTTATGGTATTTTTGTTTCATTTCTCACATTTCAATCGAAACAAATCTTTACCTATGCCAAAAAAGATTTGACCGGTTAAATTGCCTTTTTAACAGAAGATGAAAACTTAGTACATATACAACATTTGACAATCATTGAAATGGGGTGACAATTTTAATTTGAACATCTTAAATTGTGTTTGCTGGGTATTAACATTTACACATACACACATATGCGTTTATGTGTAGAATCCATACGGACAGCAGACACTTGCTTTTATGTAAATGAACGCAATTTTGTTAATGAATTTATTGTCCCAAAATTTAATATTTTTCTCTGGCCTTTAAGCCCTTTTTTATATACGACAAAAGGCTGGAAAGTACTTTTGAGGAAGTTTTAAAATATTTTAAAGCGAAAACATTTTCAGGTTCAATACCTTTTGCAAAATTCATGATCTTTTCAATTTTAATTCATTAAATATAAGTCCAACATCGTTCAGTCCTGAAACTAAACTTCCCTTTAATTTAGAAGACCTTTTAGGTTGTCCCGTTATGTAGACTTGAGTATGATGTTCGTAATTATGTTGGACACTTTAGATTGCTCATTATGGCCACTTTTCGCTTTTATCTATTAAGTTTTCTGCCTCATCCTTTGCTTCTTTTCCATGTCCATTAATTTTATTGTCAGCAATTTGTTGGCAAAACCCAGGTGTCAATTTTACTTTGCCACCCAAATATCCACTTATCAAAAAACACAATATTATTCTGTCAACTAGCAAAGAAATATAATTTTGAGGTTTTATTTTACCGAAAATATTGTTTGGCTACCGCATCAAGTGGGAATAAAAAATGCTTTTTTTTAGAGAGAACAAATAAAAGAATATTTCAAAAGGATAATTGTGAAAACAACTATTTTTTGTTATAAAAAATCATTTAATAATGGGTGATTTTTTAAAAGCTATAGGAAAGTTAAAAAAAAAACACATAATTCAGAAAAATGAATGAAATCTTTATTTGAATCGATAGTACGGTCCATATAATTTAATGTTTGAAGATTATTTCATGCAAATCTTGACCGTGACTGTCCAGCCCAATTTTGGCACACTCTTTCCAACATTTAGGCCGGTATCTCATGAATAAATGCTTTAATGTTGTTTTCCAATGCGTCAATTGAAGCGGGCATGTGTGTATAGACATAGCACCACAAGAAATAGTCTAAATGCATTAAATCGCACGATTTAGGCGGCCAATTCACCGGTCCCGAACGTGAAATAAAATGTTCACCGAACTCGCCTCTCAATAAGTCCATTGTTAAGCGTGCTGTGTGGCAAGTGGCACCGTCTGGTTGAAACCACATGTCATGCAAGTCAAGCTCTTGCATTTTGGGCAAAAACAAGTTGGATATCATCTCACGTTGTTGAGTAACAGAGGCCCAATTGCTGCGAACGGCGACGAATCGATAATTGATGGTCATCATTAACACTGGCCGATACAGCTGCGATATTTTCTTCACAAAAGCCCGAATAGCCGCTTCAGTGGGTCGATTAAACTGACCATAAAATGAAAGAAGCGCGCGATGAACTTTCTTAACAGAGCACGCATTTTGATAATAAAATTCAATAATTTGCAAGCGTTGTTCGTTTGTAAGACGATTCATGGTTAAATTAAAGACCAAACTGAAGATGTTTGACAGTGAAAAAAACACGAAACGTGCGTCAGCTGTTTAAACCAGTGTTGCTAAAAAGATAATAGCTAAAAAATCACCAGATTTAAGATATTACAAAAAAAAAAATTCATGTCATAATTTGATTTTGCTGCATTTTGCAGACACATATCCATGCATACATATGGAGAATAAGTTGTAAACAAGCCATGCATCGATATTCACAATAAGAAGGTGGAATAATTTTTACTGTTTAATTATTGTCGTCATGCTCCATGTGCTCAAATAATTAAATATTTGGATAAGCTCCTCTTGCAAACTATGCTACCTACAAATGTCGCAAGAAGTGATCGACAACATCCCTGCTGTTGCCGCTGGCATCAGAGAGAATCCACAAATGTTAACGACACGGCTTAATACACAATTCGGCATCAGAAGGCGCTCGTTGCATCAAATTTTGGTGAAATATTTGAAAATGATCCCCGGCAAAAAGAAAACATTTCTCGAATTGCTGCCTGAAGACCGTCGGATAAGTTAAACTTACTGCAGTACTTTGATAAACTTGGCGCCTGAAGAGCAAGTTTTTGTATTAAAAATCGCAACAATTCAAAAGGCTTCAAACTAGTGCATTTATGCATCAATTCAGATGGTGGCCATTTAAGTGATATAATTTTTCCAATAACACTACGTGACAAAATTTCAACAAAGTCCTGACCAAATGAATCTGGCAGCTAATACAATTTTTGAAGATATTTGCATTTCAGTCACAGCATCTTTTTTAAAAACACAAATAACGGTTATTTTGGAATTCGGATTCAGCGGACAATTTTGCATAAATATTAGGTATCAAATTCATTTGGTCAAAAAATTGTCACGTAGTGTTACAGAGTTTGTGAGCTTGGGGAGAAATTACGGCATTCGATATACATTGAAATTTCCATTTAAATTGCATTGAAATCTCGATCGATATCGAATGCCGCAAATTGACCCCTGCTCTTTGTCAGAGCATATGAATGCATATGGTTCTCAAGCGATATACACGTAGCATCTTGCGAAGACCACGCTTCACGATTATATTTTTCACATGTCGCGAGTTGCAGCGTTGTAGGTTTCGCAGCCATACAAAAGGGTGGATTTTAGTTTCGCATTATAGATTGCAATTTTTGTACAGAAAGATAGAGATGGTGATTTAAGGATGCCAAATTTTTGACATGCTTTCTGCAAGCGGTAGCAAAATTGTCTGAAATCTTCTATTTCGCTTGCATGAATTACAAATAAATCCTGAGAGGTTGATTCCGCCGCCTGTGTTTCGCTCCGTTAGTTTGTCGCTGGATCTGAGTAGCTGTGTGCCAGAAGACGAATATTGCCTGCGTTATCAATATCGTTTAGGTGGAACCCTGCAGTTATCAAGGGCTTTCCAAAGATCACGTCCAGAACTATAAAAAATAGCCCTGACGGACACCTACATTTGCCAACTCTAACCATTATTCCACTCAAAAATTTGCCATGTTTTTACCCACAGAAGACGTTATGCTATGTTTACAGCCTAATTATGATCAAAATTACATAATTCGTCATACAACATTTTGAGGGCAAATTATCTCATTCGTACTTAATTCATTTTGTATTACCACGCCAACTACAAACAAATCATTGTCATCACTAATTTTTATCGAAGGCTGTTAAAACAAAACAAATAAGAAAAAACATAAAATCAAGGCGAATTCATGTATTATGAATTTGCCTAACATAAAGTTGTGAAAATTAAAGAAACAAAATAGGAATTGTAAAAAAACTAGACATTTAAAATTGTTGCTTGCTTTTGTATTAATTTTCAAAGCAAAAAAAATTTCATAAATGTAAGAAGAAGAGTTGTTGAATTAAGATGATGCCGTGAGAACAGCGTAATTCGTGTTCGTAATTCAAAAAGCGAACAACGTGATTCAATATGCCGTGCAAACATAGCATTACGGTAGAGGCTCTTTATGCGGCGTATAAATTTGAGACTGGTGCTCCTGCATAACAATGCGGCGTTAGGTCAAAACGCCCAAAACCAAAAATTATTTTTTTTTTACTTTTTGGGCCTTATGACAGTTTTTTTTTGGGTGTTATGACCTAGACTATCATTCGAAAAAACATATCGCCCAAATTCAATGTCATATAGCCTAAACGGCAAAACGATAAAATTTTTGGGCGTTATGACAATTATGGTTTTGGGCGTTACGACCTTGGGCGTTTTGACCTAACGCCTAACAATGCACCCCAAAGCACATCATGTCCATCGATTTATACTCAAATAAACTTTTAATTAAAAAGAAAACAGTCGCAATGGTCCATTTTTAAAGCTAGCCCCCATACAAATATCCGACCCAAAAATAAGGAAGAAGTAAATCGTCAGAAATAGTATGCATTTAAAGGTCTTCTGGGACATTAAACTCCCCAGCCAGCTATCACCTAAATCAGTTTTTTTAGATCAGTTTTGATGATTAAAAACTGATTTATCACTTAAGCGATAGAAAAAGGATTCATATACATATAATTTATTGATATATTAAAACAGTGATAACCAAGCCCCGAACTAAAAAAAGCCCCGAACGCACGCACACAAATATATTATGTGCTTGTGTGCGGTCGCAGAGACTGATGATAGTCTGATGTTTTGAAACGAACAAAGTTGTAATATACATGTGAATTGCCGACCGTGTCTGTGTGAAAAATACGATTATTGACTGGCTCGCGAGTCTATGGAGTGGTTATAACTGTACATATTAAAATAATGATTTTTTAAATTTTCGAATCTTTGTTTTTGCTTGAGTGCCCCGATAGGCTAGCTGGTAGTGAGCTAGTCTATCAGCGCCGGGGTTGCGGGTTCGATTCTCGCCAGAGACTCTGGTTTTGTTCCTGCAGACAAGCGTAGAGCTTCACGGGATAAGCTTAGGCAGAGGCCACGCAATGAGCGGCTAAGCGTCAAGCGGCTGAGCAATGAGCGTCAAAGGGTCAAGTTTGAGCGGCAAGTGACTTATTACTAAGCGTCACTTCTGAGCGATTAGTTGTTAAAATTCCATTGTAAAGAGTGGCTTGTTCAATGTTATTACGCGAAAATCGTATTCATAACAAGTAAGAGTGCTATATACGGCTGTGCGGAATCTTAAATACCCTTCACCATTGTGCGAGCAGAATACAGAGCAACTAGACAAAAACTAAGTAATTGTTACATATACATACATATCTACAATACTTAAAACTTCATTATAAATACAATTTAAAAAGCGAATACTGGTAAATATGATGTTTTTGTTCACCGCAATAGCAAATTTGGGAAATATATTCACCAAAATAGTTTGTGCCATGTATGTGTGTTTGTTTTCTTTTATCTTCTTTGGCGACTTTTTAATTAGCAAAAAAAACACAAAAATTCCTAGTTTCTATTTGTAAAAATTATTTCGTTAAATAGATGAAATAATAAATAAGGGTGATAACGAAAATCATATTGCACTGAAAGAATTTTCTTCGCAATACTAACGAATTTTGACATTAATCCCATGAAAAATTGCATTATAAAGGAACCTATGCAGCGCTTCGTTGGATCAATGAAACCTGTTTCATTAAAAGGACATAATGAAACATTACATTAGATCCATGAATATTATTCATTGGATGAATACTTTCAATAAAGTAAAAATTTTTTTTTTAATTTTTTTTTTATTTATTTTTTTTTTATTTTTTCTTATTTTATTTTACTTTATTTTATTTTTTATTTTTTTTCTGTCTCTGGTGGGATTCGAACATGTAACCTCGGTACTGATAGACTAGCTCACTTCCAGCTAGTCTACCGGGGCAGTGTAGTTTTTGTATAAAAAAACTATGTTTTTTTCTCAATTAAGACCGTAAATATGAGATTAAATTGTCCATAATAACAATAACAACGTTGATTGAAAGTGGATTGAAAGTTTTTGTTTCATTACTATTATGACATTTTTATTGTCATAATGAAAATTTAAATTTATGAAGGCAATTATTGAAATATGTTGCTTTTATAAACAAATTTTTTGATTTCATAACTTTAATGGCATACATGTAACATTAGATGTATGAAGTTATTAAATCTTACATTTTTTAAATAACAATTAAACATTTTTTTAAGGAAACTATAATTTTGTATTAATTTATGAATATAGTTATGTTTGTATATTGTTTTTTTAAGTTCCCAATTAAAATTTTTTGTTTAACTTGGACAACCTTAAGTTTTCATATATCCAATGAAAATTTTTAACGTAATTACGAAATCTTATGAAGCGATTTTAACGAAAATACTTCATCAAACCTATGAAATTCCATTTAGACAATGAAAATTTTCATTTACCCAAGGAAAACTTTTTTATGAAAATGATTCATTAAATATATGAAGCATTTTTCTTTCAGTGTGGGCATTATGCTAGTATATGTTAACAATTGAAAATCTCTCCTCATAAGGACCCAGAATGTATATACTTTATAGCGTCTTAGACCAATATTGTAGAAATTACAAACGGAATGACAAACTTATATATACCCTTTTCCACCTGAGGTGAAGGGTATAAAAAGAGTAATTTTTGGGATTTCAGTATTTTGATTATAACTCAGCTAGTTTTTAATCGATTTGACAGATTTATATACCGACGTGTTTAGGAAGAAATTTTCCAGTTAGTTGGGTTATAAAACTTGGGCTCGGCAAGAGCTATGGTTCCTGAAAATGGGTATTTTTCAAAAAAAATTTATATTTTGGTCATAACTTTTTCGTATCTGAACCGATTTTCTCGAGTTTTTCAGAAAATATTTTCTACTAAAAATTTCCGATCTTTTGATATATAAGGCGTGACCATAGGTCATTACAGTCAAAAATTCTGATTATTATACAATTTTTGAAATTTTTTGTATGGGAGGAACCACGCCCACTTCTCCAACCCCGCCCACATTTTGTGGGTTGGTGTGTATTTATAATTTTAATCTTTGCACCTAATTTGGAAACTTTGGCTCTTGCCGTTCTCCAGATATAAAGAAAAAAGCAATAAAAATACAACAACAAGGCATTTTTGGAAAAAATTAGATGCAGTCGTGGTTTTTTGCTCATATCTCAGCCATTTGAGGACTGATCTTTCTGAATTTCAATAGCAAGCAATTCCGGACCATATGTGAAATAAATGTATAATAACCAGGCCCCCATCATATATGGGGTCTTCGGAAAATCCATTTCAACGGACAGACGGTCAGACGGACAGATGGACATAGCTAAATCAAGTTCTCTCCTCATAAGGACCCAGAATATATATACTTTATAGGGTCTTAGATCAATATTGTAGAAATTACAAACGGAATGACCCTTTTCCACCTGAGGTGAAGGGTATAAAAATGTAATGCGTTTTTTAAGAAAAAAACTTGCAGCCTGTTCGTCGATTTCGAGCGAAGACTTCGTTCGCTAAACTTACATTTAAAACAAAAACAAATTATAAACAAGTATGAAAGCATAGTTGGTCAAGCCCGACCATATGGGACCCTACAACACAGTATTAATAAACACATCATCCTAATGTGTCCATATTTATCAAGCAAGGGGAATTATGTCTGTGAAATGCTTTGATTTGCTGTTGCTAAAAGTTAACACCAAATTGACAAAACAAAAAAATAATTTCTCGGTCATATTTTTATTTTTAAAATTTGATAATCTGTCTTGCCATAATTCGGTCGGCTTTGTACGGATGAAATCATAAGCTCCATGTTTATTTTTTGACGCTCAGAAAACAACTAAAATTTGAACAAGTTTTATTCCTGAGCGACGCCGCTTAGCCGCTCAAAAATTTCGTTCGCATGCCGCTCATTTCGTGGCCACTTCAATAGTATTTCATATGTTTTAATTTTTTTACGCTCATCGCTCAGCCGCTTGACGCTTAGCCGCTCATTGCATGGCCTCGGCCTTAGGGAATAAAAAAAAAATAAAATAAAAAAAAAATTTTCGTGTCAGCCAAACAAATAAAATGCTTGACTAGAAATAAACCCAAACATAATTGATAATTTATGAACATAAATGTTAGTGCAAATTGTTTTTTCTCTTCTTTGCGAAAAACCGATAACTCAAAATAAAGCTGATTCGAATAACCAGAAGCCAAAATGGTGCTGACTTTATCGGAAAAAAATTATAATTAAAAACTATAATTATTATAAAAACTAACATTAAAATGCTCAAACAGGAATCAGAAAATGTTATCACAAATGATTAATCATTTGAAAGAATTCTTTCAGGTGATTCATCGGTGGGTTACCATTTTCTCACAACCAGAGTATCATTTAGGGTATTTTGATCTTGAAGCTGATTCATAAATGATAAGATTATGATACAAAATGCTAGCGGGGTCATGTCTTATATAGCCCCCATACAAATAAATCTTAGGACGTGTTTGCCACTATTGTGGATACGCATTATTTGAAGATGAAATCTCCTCTTAATAAGTGAGTTTTGACCAGAGCTGTTAAATTAGTAACCAATTAGATTAGATTTTAAAAAGAATGGTATTGATTATATAATTCTCTTTTTAACAATTCCTGATTATTAATTAATTATGATTACAAATAATCTAAAAATAATTAAGATTAGTTAGGATTACGAGAGTAATTAAAAAAATAAATTGACTTTCAAGGATTATTTTTGATTATTTTCGATTAGTTTTTAAAAATCCTGAATGCGCATCATCTTATACCTACATTTTACTTTGAAATATTTTCATTTAAAACGTAAAAAAATTGTGAACAAATAAAACAAAATAAGATAGTTTTTGCATACAAAATATAGGTATATTCACTTCAATAACAAAATAACCAATAACAATTTTAGTACTTCCTAAATCAACAAAAAAGGTAAAAATACGTGGAAAAATAATAAAGAAAACAAATACATTCAGAATACAAAAAAAGTTTTATAATTTACATAAATATATTTACAATTGACCTTCATTACAACAAATTTTTCAAAAGAAAAATTAGACAATGATTGCCGCCTTGTACTGTAGACGATCCCGGCTAATAAAAACAGTCGTTCAACTGGAGCTGAAGACGTTAAGGGCGTCGCCTCTCTTAATGAGCTCTTTCGTTTACTTCTAGTAGGATTAACGTCCGGATCTTCAATACTGTCGTCGTCTGCGGAAAAATTGTTTTCGGACACATTATCAGACATTTTGACCTAAAAATAAATTTTATTATTAAAAGTTTACAACAATTATGTTTAATACTCACTATTACAATAGTTCACGATTAATGTTTCTTTTTGCTAGTTAAACTCATACCCCTCTTTATTTTTCATTACTTGACATTTTGTTTTTAAAATATTTCAAAACTCACTACAATTTATATCACCAAGTATAAATAACAAAACACTACAACAAGTAAATTAAGTGTAACATAACACTCACCAAAAAATATACGCAAAAGAAATATATGTGAGGTCACTGGGAAACGACTAGAAAAGGAACTCTCTGAAAACAAAATTAAAAATTATCACTCCAAAAACAACAAAGTAAACACTTTATTTAACATCACAATCATAGCGCTAGGTTTTTTTTGACAGCTGAGTTTGCCTGTGTTTTGTGTCTCTTTCCCTTCTAATCGTTTTCTTTGCTAAAGACTGACGAAACTTAAACTATTCTCTATTTTCCTAGTTATTTACTCGTGCAGCAACATGAAAGTGTTATCTATAAACAAGCAATTATTTTAATAACAAAATTCTAAAATTTTCTAGTACAATTTTTACCTAAATATGTTTTATTCTAAACAGATGCAAAGTAATTATTTAATTTTATTTGCATAAAGCAATTTTCTTTATTTACACAAATTTATATGTTTTGAAAAAACTTAATGCATAGTTTTTTATTTGTGATAAACAAAACCTGATAAAATTGCTATTTTGTGGATTAACAAAATAAATTTTCTTCGGTATGCATTAGATATGAGAGCAAAATAGAATACTCTGCTTAATTTTACTTTTTAACAATATAATAAAAATAGAGTGCAGCAATTAAAATAAAAATTCATTATATGTATTGGTTTGCTTTAACCCTGGGAAGTTACTCTTCATTTTAGAACAAGCTTTTATATCATATAAATTGTGTAATGACGTTATAAGTTGAAAGTAAAAGTTTTAAAGCAAAATACAATTTTTTTTTTAGTGCATTCAAATAATTGCTTGTTATACCCTTCACCACAGGTGGAAAAGGGTATATATAAGTTTGTCATTCCGTTTGTAATTTCTACAATATTGATCTTAGACCCTATAAAGTATATATATTCTGGGTCCTTATGAGGAGAGAAGTTGATTTAACGATATCCGTCCGTCCGTCCATCCGTCCGTCTGTCCGTCTTACGTTTGATATGTGTTTTCCGGAGACTCCAGACATGATAGCGGCTACGTTGTTTTTATGTCACATATAGTCCACCATTTCTTGCTATTGAAATTCAGCCAGATCGGTCCAACAATGGCTGAGATATGACCAAAAAACCACGACTGCCTCTAATTTTTCCAAAAAATCCCTTGTGATTGTTGTATTTTTATTACTTTTTTCTGTATATCTGGAGACCGGCAAGAGCCAAAGCTTTGAAATTGGGTACAAACATTAAGGCTATAAATATACACCATCCTACAAAATGTGGGCGGGATAGGAGAAGTAGGCGTGGTACCTCTCATACAAAAAGTATTAAAAATTGTATAAAAACCTGAATTTTTTGACTGTAATATGACCTATGGTTACGCCTTATATATCAAAAGATCGGAAATTTTTAATAGAAAATATTTTCTGAAAAACTCGGGAAAATCGGTTCAGATACGAAAAAGTTATGACCAAAATATTAATTTTTTTTTGAAAAATACCCATTTTCAGGAACCATAGATCTTCCCGAGTCCACGCTTTATAGCAAAAATAACTGGAAAATTTCTTCTTTAACACGTTGGTATATAAATCTGTCAAATCGGTTAAGAAATAGCAGAGTTATGACCAAAATACTGAAATCCCAAAAATTACTCTTTTTTTTATAATTAAGTTTGTTTTTTATACCCTTCACCGAAGGTCCTACACCCTATAAAGTATATATATTCTGGGTCCTTATGCAAAGCGAAGTTCAAATCCGGTTGTCGTCTCTTCTTCCTATCCCCTCACCCCCCCCCCCCCCCTTCGTATTTGTTTACATAATGCATAATGCCCAATATGATTTTCGTTATCACCCTTCTTTATTATTTCATATATTTAACGAAATAATTTTAACAAATAGAAACTAAAAATGATTTAAGAAAAATATTTACCAGTTATCGCTTTTTAAATTTCATTTATAATGAAGTTGTAAGTATTGTAAATATGTATGTATATGTATATGTAAAAACTATTTAGTTGCTCTCTATTTACTCGCACAATGGTGAAGGGTATATAAGATTCGGCACAGCGGAATATAGCACTCTTACTTGTTTTTTAAATAGGTTTTTTACTTTTAATTAATTTTTTACTTTTTAGCGCATTCAAATACAAGCTACTTTTCAAAAAAGAATTTTTACTTTTCAATTTTTTAAAACTCGCATTCGAATTCTCAACAAGCATTAAAAACTTAGTCAGCCATATTGTATCTAGAGTGACGTCACTTTATTTTTCAGGTTATTCTTAGCAAGTTCTTTTAGTTGATACGCATATAGTAGAGGTGCATTAAAAATAACTAGTCCGTCATCTTATGTGTGCCGCCATATTGGATTTAGACTCACTACTTTCTTTTTCGTGTTGTTCTTAGCAAGCCCTTTCATTTGATACCCACATTGTAGAAGTGGATTTAAAATAACTAGTCCGCCATGTTGTGTGTGCGCGCCAAATTTGATTTAGAGTGACCACTTAATTTTTCGAGATATTCTTATCAAGCCCTTTCATTTGATACCCATATTGTAGAAGTGCATTAAAAACAAATAGTCCGCCACGTTGTGCGTGGCCGCCATATTCGATTTAGAATGACATCACACAGTTTGCCATGCATTGCCATCCAAACTAAACGTGTATACAAAATTTCAGCTCAATCGGTTGAAGATAACTGCTTCAAAATTGAGTTGCAAGATTCCACCCGAACAAACATACATACATACATACCAGAGATCAGCAAAGAATCGTTCTTTCGCTACTCATACTGACTCATGCAATTGTAAGTATAAGTGAGTAGAAATCATTTCAACTTTACTACTCTGATTCACTCATACTCACAAGAGAAATATAGACATTATACGCATATTCATAAATGACCTCAGCTTGATTTAAAATTTCAAGAAAATACTTACAATACTCACAATGATTCAAATCATTTAGCTCATCCGTTTGCCGTTTTAGCACAACAGAGAAAACACACAACTTAATAATCAGCGCTTCCAGATAAATTTGCCGAAAAATCGACCACTTTATACATGTAACTTTAGTAAACTGTAATTGCCAAATCGTCACTTTGTTACTTCGGGGACAAATCTGACAGCCTCGCATTTTGCTTCGCCTATACGCATTGAGTTGAGTAGATTCTAAATCAATCACTACAAATGTTGCTAAGTATGAGTACAATGAATAAAATGAAACTTTTGAGTGAATATAAGTTTGAATAACATCACGCAGAGAAAAAACATGATTACTGAGTGGTCACCATTTTTATTCATATTTGCCTTATATGTTTACCCTAATAATTTTATTATAGTCCTAATAAAAATATTTTTTGTCCTTAACATTTTTAAAATCACTATAATCATATTTTATGGTGTTTTACACCTAAAAAGTTACTCTGATCTAGATAAACATATTAAATTATGGGAAATGTTTGCTGCTATAATAAATATATTTTCAACTATACATTTAAAATCATAATACTAGTTGCACACAAAAGGTATGTTTAATACCATAATTTTTGTTTGCTTTAAAATACATTATCTAAATGAGCAAACATTTATTGTTAAAACCAACAGTGTGTGTTTATAAAGAAACACAATTTCTTCCGTCCGCGAGCATCAGTTAATCGGCAAACATGGATGATTACAAAATAATTAAGAAGTTTTTCGGGAGAAAAAGGCCATGCTGCGATGCAAAACTTACAAAATAAATTAGTTTATTGAAACAGGTAAGTTATTAATATAAAATTATAATCAAGTATAAATATGCAATAACGTTGCCTTTCTAACATCCAAGAAAACCTACAACATTGAAGCCATCTTGGAAATTATTTCATTTGCTGTTCCAGAGTGTATTAAAATAGTGGATTTTTTAATAGAAAAAAAGTAAGTTTGTCTTCGCTTTATTTTTACAAGTGCTAAATTTATGTATTTAATGTTATTTTTTTAATATATGTATATACTTTAGATGTATTTGAATTATATTTGTGTTTTTAATAAAAAATATATTCTTGATATTAAATATTTTATTGGTTTTATTGTGACAACCATATAACATGTTAAAATAGACATGTTGCATGGTGTTAGGAAATATAGAAACATGGTTTGAATAATCGTTTGCGTTTTCCTTCTGAGCATAATAATATGTTTGAGACAATAATTAGCTATAACATTATTCTGAACATATATTGTTACTTAAGACGTGTTTGACACAATCATAACCACAAACATTAATGATAGTTTGCGATTCTGATTGTATCAACCATGTTTTTTCTTTGCGTGATTGGAATAAGTATGAGTGCGTATAAGTACAAGAATTTATAAGTCATGATTTAGCTCTACTCACTTTTTCACTGCTCATTGCTGATCTCTGATACATACATTGCAAGTTAAATAAAAGTTTTTAAAATAAAAACATTTAGATATCTCGGCGAATATTATGTCTAGCACACGTACACGAGTGAGTTCTATGGCCCTTAAAAACTGTATTTTTTGCAGCCGGTTTTTTTTAAATTATTTATTTAATTGAAAAGTTTTAGAATTATCTACATAGCACATATACATTTTTATTTTATAGTTTAGTGTTAAACTACATGTTTATTTTATTGTTTTTTTGTTTATTAATATAATAAAAGTATCAATTCATGTAGTGATTTATGTGTTTTTCCATTGGATAAAATTATTCGAGTAATTCGAACAATTTAAAACCCTTACTAGATTAATCGAGCAATTTTAGAATTTAAAAATCGATTAATTCTTTTCTCAAACAAAGCCAAAAGTCAAATAATTGGATACTCTGTACGTAGCATACACATTGGCATAAATCCTTTTTGGAAAAGTATATCATGTTACTTTAAAAATTTAAGTTATGTTTCTTTATTTTGATCTTTTTTTTTTGTAACAACTGAATTTGAATTTAAAGTATTCTCCAATATATTGTGGCATTTTTTTTAAATGTTTTCCTTATTTTAAGCAAAAATATTTTAAATTGTGCTAATATTTTTTAAAGCAGAAGAGGCCACTTATTTCGGATGGCATTAAGCTCAAAATTTATTTAACAAGAAGAAGAAAAAAAAAACAAATCTCGTTCAAATCTTAAGCCATAAATATTCATCACCCAATCAAAGTTTGTGTGCAAATAATATTCATTTATATTAAACATAACTCCTGTTGTTTTATGTTTGGTAACAAGTGTCTTATCTTAATAAGGGGGCAAGTTTTTCATGCCATTGACATAAAAAAATATGCTTTTGCATAATATCGACACGCTATTTACGGTTTTGTGCGACAATAGAAGATCGTTT
Organism: Pollenia angustigena; assembly: GCA_930367215.1. NCBI lineage: Eukaryota > Metazoa > Arthropoda > Insecta > Diptera > Polleniidae > Pollenia > Pollenia angustigena. The sequence goes on from OV884058.1 coordinate 40,731,714, forward strand.
CTATTTGAAAACTTAAAAAAATATATCAGGGGTGGAAATCGATAACGCAAGGATTCGGAAGTTGTTTTTTTAATTCCCTTTTAATCTAATTTTTATGATTATACTAGCTGGCCCGGCAAACGTTGTTTTGCCATATAACTTATTTCTTTCAGATGTTACAGTGTCTGCATGCCAAATTTCAAGAAAACCGGTTGATTAGTTAAGAAGATAATAGAAATTATAGGCTTAGTTCTTTCCAGATGTTACACTTTTTGCCCGCCAAATTTCAAGAAAATCAGTTGATTAGTTAGGAAGATATAGGGAGGGGGAGCTTTTACTCCTCTTGCCCTATTTCATGCCCTTTCTCTTTCAGATATTACAGTGTCTGCATGCCAAATTTTAAGAAAACCGGTTGATTAGTTAAGAAGATATAGGGAAGGGAGCTTTTACGCCTCCTGCTTCACGCCCTAAATAATAAAAACTAAGGGCTATAGTACATTCCAGCTGTATTTGGCTGCAAAATTTCAAGAAGATATTGCCCTATTTAACGTCCTATTTCCTTTCAGATGTTACAGTGTATGCATTAGACTGGTCGGAATTTTTTTTTTAAATTTAATTGTTTGCGCTGCTTAATAGGAACCGTCGGATTGACCTGAAAAATTAGATCATGATTTCTTACGCCAAACCTCATATTTTAAGCAGCGCAAAAAATTAAATAAAAAAAAAAAAATCCCATACAAGATGCGACCAGTCTAGTATGCATGCCAAACTTTAAGCAAACCCGCTAATTAGTTTAAAAGATGTAGGGAAGGAGAGCTTTTACCGCTTTTGCCCTATCTCACGCCCTTTTTCCTTTCAGATGTTACAGTGTCTGCACGACAAATTTTAAGAAACCCGATTGATTAGCTTAAAAGATTGGGGAGGGGCAGCTTTTACCCCTATTGCCCTATTTCACGCCCTAAATAATAAATAATTGAGGCTGTAGTCCTTTCCACTATTTTCCTGTAAAATTTCAACAAAATCGGTCGATTTGTAAACCAGATATAGGAAGGGGGACCTTTTACTCCTCTTGCCCTATTTCACGCCCTATTCCCTATTTTCTTTCAGATGTTACAGTGCCTGCATGCCAAATTTTAAGAAAACAGGTTGATTAGCTAAGAAGATATAGGGAGGGGGAGCTTATGCCCTATTTTGCGCCCTCTAGTGATATAAAGTATACTCTACGACCTATTCTCATACCTAACAAAAACACTTACAAAATTTTATAAAAATCAGTCAAGCCATTTAGAAGGAGTTCAAAATGTAGGGCATTTTGTTGACATTTGTATGGGAATATATTGGAAAATCTAAATGTCATATCTCCGGAACCCCTGGGCCGATTTCAGGTAAACTTTACATAAACCATCTACAGACTAATCCTAACATACCTCAACGTTATTGTTGAAATCTGTCTAGCCGTTTTCGCAGTTAGTGGTGACATCAAAGTGTACACTTCTTTTTATATATATATAGAAGATTTTGTAATTAACAATTGTCAAAACAATTCAAGTAAAAATTATTAGACGGTGTTTTTAGAGTGCAAATTTTTCTTCATATATTAAAGTGTTCTTTCTAAATTATTTGGGGGGTGCTTTAATACCATGGTAGATAAGGCCATGATGGCTCTATCTCTCATTCAGTAGGGAGATAAAGCCTTTTTTTTTTTTTTTTTTTTTTTTTTTCATTTGAATGGGAGATAAAGCCATCATGGCCTAAGCTTACATTAGCTATACTAGAAAATGGCTTTATCTCTAATTTCAGTTCCGGAGACACTAAAGTTAAGTATTGAAATCTGGCTTCGCATACTAAAGTTTTTCTGCGTGCTTAGAGGTTTTTTCCTCCAGTAGGACGCGGCAGGTGGCTTCGCTGAATAAAGTTTTCCTGCGTGCGTAAGGATTTTTCCTTTTACAGAATGTTTACACCATGCATAACAATTTTCTGAAAAATATGGCTTTATCTCTCATTTGCGAAAAAAAAATATGGCTATATCTCTCATTTCGCAAAATTTTAAATATGACCTTACCTCTCAATGATTGGGCTATTGGGCAATAAGGCCATTATGGCTTTATCTCCCATTCAATTGAGCAATAATGCCATCATGGCCTTATCTACCATGGTTTAAAAGCACCCCCCCCCCCCCCCAATTATTTGCATGCATATTTTAAACATGTTTGTGCATATTGAAACTTGCCCTGTTAATTAGTAACACACATAATCAGAATTGCTTATCGTTTGTCATCATGTTTCTTACTTTACCATTTTCTTTTTAAAGCTATTCTCCCTCAATTTCCACTGGCTCTGGTTGTAATCATGAAAAACACTCTCGGTAGTTGTGCATCAATTCGCACATTGCGGTGATTGTAAATAAATTCCCATTCAATTTTACAACGTTATTATCATTTTTGCCAACATCATCATCAACGTTGTTATCAACATGGTAGTGTTACGTGTACAAGTATTGTTTTACATCCTGAGTGTATAATTTAGCAAAATGAGCTTTTTAGAAAAGCACCGAGAGAAAAATACTTGTAAAGTTTTTAAAACATAAGATAAACTGTTTTTACATGAGCACCATAAAATACTTCTTTACGAAGTAGAGTTTTTGCGCCCAACAGCTTTTAACCTTACCAAATTTAAGTTGGAGTCAGTTCATATTTTACCATTTCTCTAATACAAATATCACTGCCGAAAATAGCTTTCAATGTCATAACTTGACTGCTGGTATTGATATACAATTTGGAGACGATAACTTTAGTACTATTTCACTGTAAAAATTTTCGAATGGTATCGCTGTAAGACGAAATCTCATTTAGATGTTAATATTGAGATAATATCCGGTACAAAGCAGACTTAATGAATCTCAACCTCATAATTTAATTTTGTTGTGGTGAATCCTTTTCTGCCCATGGATCCCAAATAGGGTACACTTTTAAAAATTTGATTGGTAATACCAAAATTTTTCTTATTTGCTGTGTCAATTGGAAATCAACGATGTTTCAACAGACGGACAGACAGATGCTCAAGGCTAAAACGACTTAGAACTGCTCAGGGACACAGAATATATTAAAGTGTATATGGTCTTAGATATATATTTATAAGGGTGCCCCGGTAGGCTAGTTGGGGGGGGGGGGGGGGGTTGCGGGTTCGATTCCTTCCAGATACTCTGATCTGTTTCACTACAACGGGCTAAAGGTCTACGTTACTATTGCTCGGTCAGTTTCCAGCAAACACAGAAATACTCCATATGCATTGCCAAACGCATTGCCTGGATTCCGAGCAAGGCATGGTATAATCGAACAAGTGCATAGAATTGTTACCCAAATTAGATCAGCGTTTGAGAGAAAGGAATATTGCTCAGCACTGTTTATAGATATTTCCCAAGCATTCGACAAAGTTTGGCCTGATGAGCTGATCATTTAAATAACACGAATGCTTCCACAAAACACTCACAAACTCCTTGAGACCTATTTAACTGGCAGAACATTCATGGTTAGATCAAAAAACCAATACCAAGAAAATATCTGCTGGTGTCCTTCAAGGCAGCATATTAGGGCCGTTACTGTATATAATATATACAGCTGATATGCCAACAGGCCTGAGCACATATACTTCTACGTTTGCAGACGACACAGCATTTATTAGCGTTAACCATGACCCAAAAGTTGCATCGCAGCATTTACAGTCCCACATCAATGAACTAGAAGCCTGGCTAGAAAATGGAAAATAACGGTTAACCCGGCTAAATGTGCTCACTTAACTTTCACGCTCAGAAGACAAACTTGCCCTCCCGTTAAACTAAATAACATCACTGTTCCGGTAGAAAGCCATGTTAAATACTTGGGAATTCATATATATGACCTGGTCACGTCATATTGAAGCGAAAATAACGGCTATGAAACTTAAAGCAGCTCAACTACATTGGCTAATCGGTCGAAACTCAAACTTATCCTTAGACAACAAAGTTCTCTTTTACAAGTCTATCATAAAACCAATATGGACATATGGTATCCAATTATGGGGTACTGCATGCGCATCAAACATCCAGAAGCTACAAAGAGGACAGTCTTGGATATTACGGCAAATTGTCTGCGCTCCATGGTATATACGTAATGACAATATCCACAGAGATCTTAACATCGCTACCATCCAGGAAGAAATTAAAAAGTATTCAGTGAAATACATAGATAAACTAATGGTACATCCCAACTACCTCGCTCGGGATCTAATAAAGTTCGAAGGTCACCGGAGGCTGAAAAGATCCGACACTTTGAGCCTAGCAGGCTTTTTTGAAACTTGAATGCAATTAATTAGCGGTTACATTGGTAACGGCTAACAAATACAAATAAGAATTAGGATTAAGCTTTGAATACATATTGTAATTTTCGACAAGAAAGATTCAATAAAAAAAAAAAAAATTGCCTGGATGAAAAATATTATTGCGCCAATACTTTATTTCGCATTGCGGAAGATACTTCCTTCGGGAAGAAACGTGTCTCGCTAGCAATACGAAAGCGATTCTTATAGATGATAAATTAGCAATATTTACAGATAACCACTAATGACAAAATAGAGACTAAAGAAAGAAAAAAAGAAATGATCCACGAATTATTGGTGGCATATTTTTTTTCGCAAATTAAAAAAAAATCAAGTCGTGGATCATTTCTTTTTTTCTTTCCTTTTGTCCTATTTTCATCCATGCATGATCTAGAAACTAAATCCGCTATCATATTAGAGTTACTTCAAGATTGCATTTATATATATTCCAGAGCACCGTGTAAAATGCATCTAATTTGCAAAAAACTAAATTATTTACGTGCAAAGATGATGTACTTGGCAAAAGTAAACATTTGATACCCATATTGCCCTATTTAAAACGAAGGGTTACCACCCCATAGCATTTTTATCAAAATGTGAACTAGCACGACTTTCAAAAAAAGCTGAGACACGTATTTACACGTATTTAATTAAATCGACTTAAGATTAAAATATGTTAAAAACAGTTTTTTTTACCGAAAATTCTTAAAAAAAAGACATGGATGATCGTCCTTGAACAAATTGTATATATAGTTAGACGATACTCAATTTGTTTATCTTGGTAAGGAATCAGATTCTCAAATTAACAACACATGCAAAAATAGACCTTTTTTCAAAATGGTCCAGCTCACGAGAGGTCAAAGCTGGAGGCGAAATATTTAAAACGTCTTCTTAAAAAAGTCCAAGGTTCATTTCTAGGAGGGTACATCAAGCACGTTTTTTGGTGAGCCGCTCTAATATACATACCTATATATGTATGTACCTTTTGCAGAATATTTTAGATTTAATAATTTTTATTTTTTTATTGAAGTATGACGTACAAATATGTTACAATTTTTTTTTCTGTCTAGAAAATAAAAAATTACTTTGATTATTTTCTTTTAGATGACAATTTGGAAATATTGCTAAGCTATTGCCTTAGGGGATATCTTTCATTTGTTTGCAGGGATAAGGTTTTACATGGAATGACAAACTTAGTCAAGGCTAGTTTACAATTTTATACTTTGTATTAATACATGTCAAAAACTCAAGGTTTATGTAAAAGTCTGATAGTGTGAATGCATGTGTGATGAAAATGACAAGCATTATGAAAAAAAAGTTTGACATCCCATACGACTTCATCGTTTTTTTAAAAAACAATAATACTTTTCATTGGATCAGGGTTGCATTTTATTTCATGTGTGAGTGTTTATACTTTGTGTGATGGTGTGCACACAAACTGTCATGTTTAATAAGGTTTTTTGACAGTCGCAACAAAACTCATTAGATTTCTATCCCACAAAGTATTATGGAATACGTAAGACTTTAAGATAGTGTAAACTAGCCTTAAGTCCCATTCACAACTTTTAGTGGATGGTATAAAAAGTGATTCAGTGAGAGACATCAAATATTTGTTTGATGTGGCCACAGCTTTATCATCACTTAACAAAAAAATTTTTTTAACCATTTCAGCTTAAGTTCTTGCATTTCTACAGAATAATAAACTTTAAGTTTTAATATTTTAATCTTTTAACACAAAACAAAAACCGTACAAAGAATTTTGCTTTTGTTTTCTTTAGTGTAAATTGTCCTTTAGTCCTGGTAAAACAAGCGTGCTACAAATCTTCTTAAAATAAGAAAAAATCAACAACAAAACTGTATGTTTTATGCCCTGGAGATTAAGAAGATTTTGTTTTACTGGAACGAGTGGGTGTTAAATGGAAAGGTGCATATATTTCTGTCTTTCCTTAAGTTATTTCTTCACAACTATGAACTAGTTTTTGTGTTACAGCATTATCATTTTTAAAAGATTGTTTTATGTTTTAATACCCACACCACCCTAGTGGAGGGGATATTGTGCTGATGTGTGTAACGCAAAAAAGTATTTGTTAAAAAATCATCTTTTAATATACCGATGTAGACTCAGATTAATTTTACTACACAAAATTTTAAAAGTCCAAATAAAAAAAAATCGTTGCAATCGAATTATCACTCCAATGCTAAATATTTTGCTTTTTTTTAACCCCTCTTTCAAATAAAGTCAATCAATAAAGTTTAGGCACATCATGACTTTCAAAAGAGATTACGCTTATATCTGTTTAGATATTTTACAATGTTTCTGACACTAGATAAGGCCTCTGGACAATGACACGAATTTTGCGATATGATTAAGCGGATGTAAAGGTATTGAAAGATGTCTTTTGAGTCATTTTGTGACTCAATTTTATTGACTCATACTTGTATTTTTTAAAACAAAACATTCTTTGATTTCTAATTTTTTTTTACATAACTTATTTTTTACATTCACTGAGAATTTATAGAGAGAGGAGAGGGGAGATTCACTATTGTAGTTTTCCCTTCGAGGTACAGTGGTCCCAATGACAAACTTAGAGGAAATAAAACTCATAACTCTTTTTTTTAAATACATATAGGGATAGAAATTTGTACGAACAATTGACTTGGTATGGCACGATCTAACGCCAAAAATTAACGGATTCGATTGTTTTGATGTGGCGCTTTCCAAAAAAAAAACGAGTTTTATCGCTTTATATTTTTCATTGGGACCAATGTGCGAGGGGAATAAAAATTTCATGGGAATAATAATTCCCCTGGTTATTCACGAATAATCATCATCTAGGCCACCACCATTGGTAGTTCTGGATGCAAATTCGCCTGGCACTTCCAGCATCCGTATTCGGTATTACCACCGTAGACATAGACAATGATGGGCTGTGGTTATGAGGTGTCTCATCTTCCATCAGAATCTACATTGCTGGGTAACGACATAACCTAATATGTATAATCAAAAAGCATTGGAGACCACAGTACACAGGCAATAGCTTAGTAAGAGCTCTTACTTAATTTTTTTAGGAAGAAGTAGCTTTCTTGATTAACTACAGCATAAAGTGACAAATGTGCTGCGCGGTGTGTCGCGGTCCAGAAATATTCGTCATATCCAAGTAAATCCTCCTTCCGACAATCAATTTGTAATAGGGTATTCATTCGGTTAACCGTTAATCGGTTAACCGATTAATTACAAAATTGTTACAAATCAACATTTATTGCAAAAACATTATTCTTTACGGTTTAAGGCGTACTTTAATATTTTTCAAGAGGGGGCTTTATATGGGGCCTATGGAAAATTATAAACCGATCCTCACGAAATTGTTTGGCATGATTTGTAGTCATATAGAACGAATTCATGCAAAATCTCATATCAATATATGCGTTTCGCCACTATTAATGGTAGTTTTTGTAATAAAACTAGTATTTTTTTTGTGTGGTTGTTCCAAATTTTGATTTATAGCCCTTATGATAATAGATCGATTTTGCTGGATTTCAACCCAAGCTGCTTAGGGGAACTAGAAACAATTTTACACCAATATTGTTATTTTCTTTTGAGTCGTTCGAAAGTGAGCGTGATTTAAACAGGCGGACAGGTAAACGGACATGGCTAAGTCGACTTAGAATGACTTAATATAATATATATACTCTACGGGGTCTTCGATGAATATGCAAACAGTTTCACATGGATTGACATGGATTGACAAACTAAGCATACCTTCTTTACAACTAGTTTTGGTCGAGGGTATACAAATTTAGCAACATTGAGGCAGAATTAAATTCGAAGCCCACTTTTGAGCAGCAGAATTAAATTCGAAGCCCACTTTTTTTAATAAAACTACTTAGCGGTAAAGCTCACAGTTGGATTTCTGTACTAACAACGCAATCCTGCAGAATAATAACGTCGCTTGAAACTTATCACTCGTGTGAGAAGAAGTATAATTTTTCTTTTTACTTCAAGCAATTTCTACAAACACCTTAAAATTAAGTTAAAGTTGAACGAGCAGATATATGGGCTTATTATAATGGGTTAAAATCCACAACCTCCTGTTAAATTTTGGCATGTATTAATAAAAAACTTAGCGGCAATAATTTCCACAACAGCTTCTTTATTTTGTTTTGTGGCAGCTGGTCCGCAATTAACCATAGGTCCATTAAAAACTCCCTCCATAAAATCGCTAAAGACGAGAAAATTCCACTTAGATATGGATATTAACATAAAATTCGGCCCAAAGCATTCTCTTATGAATCTTATCTTCATAGCAAAATTTAGTTCAGCGGGTCGTCCATGATTAAACATGGGTGCCAAATAAGGTACTCCATCGAAAATATGCTAGAAAAACTGTGATGTAGGGCGCCATCTGATTGGTCTTAGCTAACTATACTTTTTTACTTATTTTTTTTTTATTTATTTTCCTTAATCCTTTTTCACATATTTTTTCTACCACATAAAAATGACAACAAAAATTAAAAGGAAGCCTTAAAGTATTTATGCGTATGATGACAACTCTAATACACCTCAATTGCTTTGTTATTTAACAATGAACTAACTACAAACAAAAGTTGATGAAATACAACCGTATTTAGAAAAGTGAATGTAGATCTTTATCCTCCTCAGGTTTTGCCTGGAAATTGCGCCAGGCGATGTACCAAATACAAAGATAGAATAAACATTTTCTTTATTTTTTTTTTTGCAATTAAAAAAGCTGACAAACTGAAAAAGAAGATAAAGTTTTTCCATATTTCACAATTTGCTAAAAGGGTTTTAACGGTAAAAATAAAAACACCTGAATAAGAGTAACAACTTAAAATAGTCCTAATTATGTGTGATTTTCATGACAAAAATTTGCAACTTCAAATATGAAATGGAATATTCAATATGGGGTTTTAAATACTTAAGAAATTTTATAAAGTAGGTAATTCTAAAATTCCACTTAGCTCAAACGCTTAAATGACAAACTAAAATTAGAGCGACCACGTGTTATTAAAAAAATAAACGTTACGTTAAAACGTTAAAACCTTAAAAAAAAAAAATTTATTGATAATTTTTCTTGATTGAGTGGGGATTTGAACCCGGTTGATCTTTGCATGTTTCAAGAATCACCACATTCTATCGTCAGAAGATCTTTGAGTTCTACCCACTGCACCACTGCGGTGCCCGTTAGCCAACAGTCAAACATCAATCTTTAACCAGTACTACTAGTGGTTCGAAATTTGCTGTTATTATCACTTAAATTTCAAATCACATGTTGCCTCCTTTCCTCTTTTTTTTCGTATTTTTTCTGTCAAGACTTTGTCTTAAGAGCCTGAATACATATGTGAATACGTACCATAGCTGTTTTTAGAACAATTTAGATTTTTAGTTGAACTGTTGATTTTTAATTTTTGATATTCTTTAATTAGGCTTGAGTTCATTAAATTATTTTCACTGAGGGAAGGAATTTTTACAACTTGGAATTTTTATTAAAATTTATTGATAATTTTTCTTGGCTGAGCGGGGATTTGAACCCGGGTTGATCTTTACATGTTTCAAGACCACATTCTATCGTCGGAAGATCTTTGAGTTCTACCCACTGCACCACTGCCGTAAATTTAACGTTACATTTCTAGTCATATAAAAATCAAGGGTTGTGCTGATTCAGACGTTTGGACCTGAGTGTACGTTCATATGCAATAAATTTTTTGTCATCAGTTTTCTTTTTTCAATTTCATTCAGGTTGGGTGGTTAGTTATAGATGAAAAATTTATGCGAAATTTTGGACCATAAATTCTTAAATTTAACATTAATACATTTTTTTAAATGTGTAAGCTTTTTATTTTAAACCGGGATTTCCTCAAGTTAAAAACCAGCCATATGTTGTTTGCTTTGTTAAAAAGAAATTATGTCCAGTAGGTACTGTATAGTAATGAGTTAAAACACGTTAAACAAACCATCACGTAAAAATGGCATTTTCGGCATCATCACCTACGATTTGAATGAAATTCAACACAAATGTTGAATGTTACTGGACTTTAACAAAACATAAATTTGCAGACCCCAGATTCTTTCGGCTTCCGAAATATGACGTCATAAAAGATGTGAAAAATTAAAAAAAAACACAAAAGTCTTCTTACTGAGTCTTCTTGTCAGAGTTATAGACCAGAACGTGATTCCAAATAAGTTTTGTGTTCAAAAATCCCTTGTTGTTGTTGTATTTGTATTACTTTTTTCAGTATATCCAAACAATGGCCTTATTTCCCATTTAAATTTTTTTGTTTTAATATAATTCTAATTTATTCAAAAATAACGATATATCAAAAATATAACGAAAACACTCTTAGGCGCAAGGATTTTCTCCTCTATCGTATAACAAACACCGGCTTCGCTAACTAAAGCTTCTCTGCGTATTCGGACTTCGTTCGGAAACTATGCAGATTTTAGAAGCTTTACTTAGCGCAATCGGTACTTGTTATACCATAAAGGAGAAAATTCTTGCGCTCGCCCAAAGGCCGGTTATACAGAGAAGCTTTAGTAAGCAAAGCCGGTGTTTGTTATACCGTAGAGGAGAAAATGCTTGCGCCCGGCCGAAGGCCGGCTATACAGATATGCTTTAGTTAGCGAAGCCGGTCTTTGTTATACCATAGAGGAGAAAATCCTTGCGCCCGGCCGTAGGCCGGCTATGCTTTGGAGTTTGTAACCATGTTGTGACAGGCCCGCCGCAAGCCCCACGATCGCCCGCCGAACGCGGTCATATGGCTTTATTGCACGGGACTGAATATTTTAGTTATGAAAACACCTGTCTCCCGTTGTTTTGCGAAAAAAACCTCACGCAGGGAATCAAATTTCAAAAACCTTCCAAGAAATTTCGAACCGCGATGAATTGTAAACCGTGGGAAAATTGTTAAATCTAAAGCAGTGGTTGAGTTCCAAAATAGCATTTAAGTGATACGTATAGGAATATATACAAACATCAGGTGTATATTTTTTTTTAAATTTCCGTGAGATAAAAATGGTTATTTAAAACTTCAACCCGATCTCCGCGTGAACTTTTTAAACAATCCGAAAAAATTATCACATTTTTAATTAATAACTTTTAATGTTCTACACGACTATACTATGCCGCTTTTGATATTCGTAAAAAGTGTGAAAAAATTATAGCCCTCATATACATACATATATAATATGCATGCACATAAGGGTGGGTCGAAAAAAAAAATGGCAGCGCTACATATAACATACCAAAAGGGCTGTATTTTGTGGCTTGGCATTCTAGGGGGTGACTGGCACAACTTTTTTTTTTTTGTATGGAGGTCGACCCGGTCTAATGTACATTTGAATGAAACAATTTATTTGGGTTTGTTTTGGTTTTCTGTGGAATTACTAAAGATATTTTTTTTAGACTGTTGTATATGTGTATACTTTGGTCTTGAACTCATTAAGTGAAATCATAGTTTTAATCAAAGAATCCCGGAATTCTCGGGAATAAGTTTTTTTTTTTGTTTGGTTTCCCAGGAATAGAAAAAGTCCAGGAAATTAGAAATCCTAATAACAAGTCAAATAAAATGGGATTTGTTAAGAATAATGTAAGCAAAATCTCTTTCATTCAAAGAAATAAATTAGATTCGTGATTTTCTATAGTCTTTTAATATTAAATTTTACTTGAAACAAGGGTTAAATAAAGTTTAAATTTTTGAGCGCATGAAATTTTGCAAATAACGATAAATGGTATAAGCACAACTGGACGAATAACAAACTCCGCATAGCACGGCGAATTCGTCAGCAAGAATTCGTTGCGTAAGTTCGTTAAATGAGAAACAATAGAGACGCGGAGTACATTCATTAATGTCATTTAAAATTGGTTTGAAGTTATAGAAATAAAAACCCAACTATAATATACTTAAGTTGGCTTAAGGAATATATATACATTTAGTTCCATTATATATAAAAATTTTAATATATGATATTCTCAAGAACGTCACCAAATAATGGCCTATATACTATGAATGCTTCTTTACTTGAATTAATTGATTCCATCAATGATTTAGGAGCACATTTTGTCAGAAAGTTGGATTTAAAGAATCACATCACGTTAACTACTAACAAAGCTACTGGTGTCCTTGGATTTATTAAAAGGTGGTCTAAAGAGTTTTCAGATCCTTATGTTACCAAGCAACTGTTTACTACTTTGGTTCGACCGATTCTTGAATATGGATCGGTGATATGGGATCCACAGTACTCAGTTCACTCTAACAAAATCGAGTCAGTTCAAATCCAGTTTTTATTATTCTGTCTTCGCGGATTGGGTTAGGACCCTCACATATGGTTACCATCCTATGTTAACCGTCTGGCACTTATTAGGCTACCAACTTTAAGAAGTCGCCGGAAAATGTTAAATGCTATTTTTCTACTTAAGCTAATAAACGGAAGCGTCAATTCTCAATACCTTCTGCGAAAAATTAACCTTAACGTACCTGTTCGTCTATCAAGATATTATAGCATTCTGAGTATTAAATATTATACTACAAACTTTGCTCAGATTGATCCATTTCGTAGAGTCTCTGATGATTTCAATAAGTTATATAAATATATTGACTTTACAAAAAACATTAAAACCATAAAGTGTGATATAATATCATATTTAAATTCGTTTAACTAATCGTTTGATTATATGTAATTGCTAAAGCTTTTATTTTTATATTTACTAAACTTTTCAATTTGTAATAGTCTGTAATGATTTTTCCATAGACTTAAGAAAATAAATAAATAAATATGTGTCGAACCATATTGAACTAAAGAAAACTTTTTGACTAGTTTTATGAAACTGGCATTTGCTTAAGCAAGGTGCGAAGGTTCCATTGGCAGCCGTGATCAAGCACAGCTCACGTGGGTCCATTAATTAGTTCCCGTTGTGTTCCCATGTCCCACCGTCTCCCATGCGTCCTACGTTATCTGGCTGCTAGTGTTCCCACGCAGCCATCCGGTCGATTCAGTAAAGGAGTGGATTCTGTTTACATCAACATCAGAGAGACAAGTTTTGTTACCAAGGGCTCTTCGAACAAACATTTTGAGTCTTAGATCTCCGAATTCCGGGCAATTACAGAAAAGATGTTCCGTTGACTCTTCCTCCTCCTCCTCGCCGCAACTTCTACATAAGTCATTGTAAGGGAGCCCCAGCCTCTGGGCGTGCCTCCGCTGTCCGGGGACCCAATTAAGGGTGACCAGTGAATGTCTCGCTATCTCCTCCAGAGACATACGGCATTCTCGGACAATTCTCGATGTGATGAAACCATTCTCCAGGGATCTTATGGCCGCCTTGCTATCGGTAATAATGTGAATATCCCTTCCAGATATATCACCGTACCGGATGCGTCTCGCGGCTGTGTGGATGGCCATTATCGCGGCCTGTATGACACTGCAGTGGTCCGGCAGCCTTATAGGAATGCTCCAGTTTAGCTACTCGGAGTATATGCCGAAACCGACACCATACAGTGTTTTAGACCCGTCCGTGAAAATTTGAATCGCATTCGCGGGAATTTGTAGGTCATTATAGTGAACCACGTTATCCAAAATACTTACCGTGAAGCCAGGATCAAAGATTGGCTCGGGTGTGACATAATCAACATCCATGTGCCAATTAATTTCGTTCAGAATATTAGCATGTCCGATATTGTAATCCCTCCATGCTCCGGTGGCCCTTAGTCTTACCGTTTAAAATCGTAAACAGTGCCTTAGAGGGGGTTGTTCTAATGGCACCTGTTACCGCTATCGCCACCATTCTCGTTGTACGTTCAAACCTAGTTTGATGACTCTTTACCTCGAGCGCCGGCCACCAAACAGCTGCCCCGTAGAATATAATGGGTTTAATGACACATTCGTATAGCCAATATACATTTCTCGGGTTAATTCCCCAGTTTAGGCCAATGGCCCTTTTGCAGCAATATAATGCAGTTGCCGCCTTATTAGTCCTGGAAATGGTGTTCATCCTCCAGTTCAGTTTGCTGTCCAATATTAGCCCAAGATACTTGGCGTTGTCAGACAGTTCCAGCGAGATCCCCTTTATCCTCGGGGTATTAAATTCGGGAATTTTGTATCTCCTTGTGAAAAGTACCAGTTCCGTTTTGGCAGGATTTACATCCAGTCCACATCCTTGGCACCATTTTGTTAGGACGTCCAATGCGGACTCCATTAGTTCAGACAATAGCCTGGGATCTTACCCAGAGCCACAACTGCAACGTCATCCGCATATGCAACCGTTCTGCAGCACGTCCTTTCCATGAGTAGGGTGTTCATATTCAGATTCCAAAGTAATGGTAAGAGTACACCGGCTTGCGGGTTGCCCCTAGTCGCAACCTTGGAAATGTTCGAGGCGCCCAAGTTGGATTCAATACGCCTGAAGTGCAGGATACTGCTTACAAATTGAATAATCGCCGGGTCGATTTCCAAATGTCTCATTGCGTTAATAACCGATTCAGGTCTAAAGTTGTTGAAAGCGCCCTCAATATCCAGGAATGCAACTAAAGCAAATTCCTTGTAGTGCAGGGATCTCTCTATGTGGCCCACCAATGAGTGAAGAGCAGGTTCCGTGGACCTTTCCTTCGTGTAGGCGTGTTGTGCCAGTGACAAGGAATTGTGTCCTAACGATGATCTAATATGAATATCCAAAATCCTCTCCAGTGTTTTCAGTAGAAAGGAGGATAGACTAATTGGTCTAAAGTCTTTAGCCATAGTGTGAGATGTCTTCCCACTCTTGGGGATGTATACGATCTTATACGTTGTCGAAGTTGATGGGACATGTGAAAGACTCAGGCAGGGTCTAAATATTGCCAAGAGCCATGGCATCAATATTCCCAGGTTCTTTTGTAGGTCCGCTGGGATAATGCTATCCGGGCCTGGAGATTTAAAGGGATGGAGGCTTTTGACCGCCCATTCCACACGATGGCGAGTTATTGGAATATTAGAGATATCCCGAGTGCCACTAAATGTTACCTCCCTAGGCACATTATCAGTGCAACCTGGGAAGTGTGTGTTTTCATCAGGACCTCAAGGGAGTCCCGACTGTTTGTGGTCCAGGATCCATCCATCTTCCGTATATACGATGGAATAGCTGGTTTAGAGGATAAAATCTTACGTAGCCGACTTGTCTCCGAGGAGTTTTCCACGTCGATGCAGAATTTCCTTCATGACTGTCTCTTGGCCTTCCTTATAAGATTTTTTAATCCATTTACTGAGAACTTGTAATTGTTCCAAACACCATTACGTTTTGCCTCATGAAAGAGTTTCCTGCTTTCTTTGCGTTTTTCAGCAATCTCCGCATTCCACCATATGGGCTTAGCTTTGCCCTTCCTGTCGATTCTTTTACAGGACTCGTTTGTTGCCTCAATTAAGACACCAGTCAATGACTCCACTGCGGAGTCGAGCATGGACACACTGTCTATGAGAACCGAGCTCATAGGCAGCTTGTCCCCAAGTACACTCGCATAGATAGACCAATTGGTCCTTCTTCTATTCTTGTAGGGTTTAGCTGAATCAACTCTAAAGGAAAAATTTAAATCAATATACATGTTATCAGAGAAGGAACAGTCCTTTGACACGTTCCAATCGCTAATCATATCCGCGAACTTATCACTAATAAGCGTAACATCAAGAACCTCCCTTCTGTTAGTCACAATTAAGGTGGGCTCACTACCCCTATTAACTACTGTTAGTTCATTTTTTACTATGAAGTCCAAAAGCGACTCACCTCGTGAATTGACATCCGAGCTTCCCCAGACGGTATGATGTGCATTAGCATCAGCACATATTATAAGGGGGATGTTGCGCCTGTTGGCATACGACATCGCCTTCCTGGTTGTGGAGTTTGGAGGATTAGCACCCTGGTCATGTGCCATGTAGCAGCTCATAAGCCAAACTGTTCTGGTATTACATTCTACTGCGACAGTGCAGGTGTCCTTATCGCTAAAATCAGAAAGAATGAAAGCTTTAAGGATGTTTTTGACCATAACACAAGCCCTGGTCTTACCTTGATCGGCTGCGTACAGAGTACTATAGCCGTCTAAACTGAGTCCGCAAACCCTGTCTCTATACAACAATGGTTCTTGGATACATATAAGCTCCTCCGTGCCTGAAGCCAATCGGAGGAGAAGGGCAGCTGACGCCGCTTTAGAGTGATGAAGGTTGATTTGTGTAACTTTCACCATAGTTCATCGCTATGGACGACTGTGACGTTGGCATCCTCTGGGTCGTCGTCCGATTCCAGAAGGATGTCCTCATCGTCCGCCACTTCCATCTTGCCAAAGAAGTCACCCACAAGTCCACTGACCGATTGAGTGTCTTCATTGGCCGATGTCGTAGCGGAATCGTCTTCCATATGCTCCGTTGATGCTGTTGTTGTTGTGGTCGTCACCGGAGCTTGAGGCTTCCCTTTGTCATCACCTTTGTAGACTCGGAGGAATTTTACTTAAAGGTGCGAAGCCGATCGCACTTTTCGTACGGAATAAAAAATTTTTTGATATTATTTTTTTTTTAATATTATTTAAGTTTATTTTTATTCGACCTTAATAGCTTAAGCCAGCTTATGCATATTATGGACATTAAATCATAATAAATTAATAGAAATAATTAAAGAAATTTGTATAAAAAGTTTTTTATACATTAATTTTTATTATTTATTTGCTTACATTTATCAAATCATAGTGAGACCATATTTCAAAAAAGGAATATTGACCAAATATAGTTTAAAACAATATTTATGTATATATAATTAAAAAGGTGGCAATTAACTTTATATGGCATAAATAAATATTTTATAAAAATAATTAAAAAAAAAAAAATTAACATTATTTGCTAAAACAAAACAAATTCTAATAAAAAGCGGTCACCCTGTCAAATTTTATTCGTCGTAAGTCTGCGTTAGAAATAGAAATAAAGAAATTCAAGTTTTCTTTTCTTTCATCCATCATTTTCTTAACACCAACTTGAAAAATATGATGATTCGCTCATTCATTTCTTGTAACAGGACTTATTTTGCAATGATTGTGTACATTTTCATATACACCAAAATGTTATCTTTCTTATGACAAATATTTATTGCGAATTATTCGTCTTTCGTCCAAGTTGTGTTTCTAGAATAATATTGAAATTAATCGTGATTACGATTGTCATCATCACTCGTTGTGGGTGAAGGTTATAAAATAACTTTTCTTTAAATACTTCTTGCCTTTCATTAAAAACTAAATATTTACCTAAAAATATCAATAACATTATTTTTATAGCACAAAGAAAAGGAGCATTTTTTATTTCATCTAACTATTAGCGAACAATTTGTCATTAAGACAATATTACTTTTGTTTAACGACCAACACTTTTGACATTGTGATTCCGTGGTCTGCCTTTTGCTTGAGCTAACAAAATAAATAAAGGCGGGGTGCTAAGGAATTCCATATAATGGAAAACCTAAAGGATATATAATATTATTTAATGTTATTGACAAAGTATAAAAAAAACTATTTACAAAATATAGTTTACTAAAGAAAAATTTTATGAAGGCAAACAGTTTCTCTAACTTAAGTAAACATAGTTAATAAATATAAAATTTTGCAGTGGAAAATAGTTCTGCAAAATATCTAGTTGATATAAAGCCGAGCTAGTAATAGCAAATGTATGTGTTTTTTCGGGGGAGTAATTTATTTTAAATTTTACCTCCCAATTTTGGCCTTATCTTCATTAAATTTTTGTTCATAATTCCTATTAATGCGGAAATAGTTAATAACAATGAGGGCACGTGGGATGCGTATATGTTGAAATGTATAATAAATAGAAATACTAGTTTTAGACCTTTAAGT
Source organism: Pollenia angustigena (assembly GCA_930367215.1). Classification (NCBI taxonomy): domain Eukaryota; kingdom Metazoa; phylum Arthropoda; class Insecta; order Diptera; family Polleniidae; genus Pollenia; species Pollenia angustigena. The sequence goes on from OV884058.1 coordinate 40,749,909, forward strand.
ATACCGGTTAACTCAGTATCACTTTCTGCACCGATCTAATGATGCACGGTGTTGTGAGGATGGCCAAAAAATGGATAAACTTAAAGTGTGAAACAAGAACCACTTATGGATGTGTGTTTAAGAAGGGCATGCCTAAAATTTGTTTAAATATATCAAATATATTAAAATATACAACTCTAGATATTTTAAGTTTGTTAAGAGGATATCACAAAATAAACGCAAGATTTTAATTTTTTAGGGGGTTTTTTTGGTTGACATCACTTAACTGCACAAATGGCAACGAATTCAAATCTTGCGTTAAACTTGGGACAACGTTTAGATAATGAATACAAACATTTTAAAATATTGGCGCAATTTTTATGTCCTTAATACACTACTTTGGTTTCAGGATGTATGGGAAGGAGTCGAATCCTTGCTCCAACATGCTGGACACTATTAGGCACCCATGGGCATTCATAGACCCACGAAACCAAAATTATGTTGTGAGTTTCAGATGTACAAGCACAAAATTGCCACAGAACTACCATTTTGTGTAGTCTTCGTCCTTACGACAGTTTAAATGAACGTTCAAAATTGCCACAAATTATCTTCAAAATGGCGATCTGTACTTCGCGCACAAGTTTAACATGGACAGCCAGCTAGCCGGACGGACGGATGAACATCGTTAGAATTGCCTTTCTGGGTGAAGAACCAATATTTGTATGTGTTGCAGAAACGGAAAATACTTCAGTTGGCCAGATTGTCGTTGACGGCATCGTCGTCAATGATGTAGGCAGGGCTTATCTCTTATCGTTTAAGTTTTCTAGAAGACAATTTAAAGGACAACGTCGTGTACGACAGTATTAGCGACATTGTCTTATTAGTTGTCTTTCATCCAACTGTTTGTGGGGCAGTATGGGGGGTATTGCCTAATATGTTGGCTTTTATCAAGCTCTATGTGCAACAGAATGAGCGATATTGCCTTATAAGTTGTCTCCTATCAAACACTAGGACACTAGGAGCGACATTTTCTTATAAGTTGTCTGGTATAAAAAGCTATTGAAAACATATGAAAGTCAATGTTTTATTCTGCCGTAAGCCATGTTCGCGGTAGAAGCAATTTTTTCCTATAAGTTTTCTGATTCTTTACAGTTTTACGATTTTATATAACTATTTAACTTTATTATCATTCTTTATAGTTTCAGAGACTTTCAATCAATTTTATGGCTTATTTGAAATCAAATGAAACGAAACATTTCGTAGATTACCTCGATCAAACTGCTTTGATAGTCGAGTAGCAAGAAGAGAAACTGCAAATTTTTGCAATAAATAGAAATACGCGATTATCCTTCGCTAATCAACATATAATTAAAGGTTTTGACTTTTGGAAATCCGTAATTTTTAGCGATGAAAGCAAATATAATATTTTTGGGTCTGATGGACGACGCATGGTTTGGAGAAAGCCGAATGAGTCCCTTCATATAAAAAATATCAAGTCGGCAGTAATACATGGAGGATGTTCTGTTATGGTTTGGTGCTGTAAGTCAGCCTCAGGAGTTGGAAATCTAGTCTTTAAAGATGGAATTATGGACAGACATGTGTATCTGTCAATTCTTAAAGAAAACCTTAAAGCGATTGCCGATAAAATGGGACTTCCAGCAAGAGGTTTTTATATCCTACAGGACAACAATCCCAAAAATACTACCTTGGATGTGTTATAAAGGATGTGGATCCAAACATTTGCCAACGGCTCCTTTAAGCCCGGACTTGAATCCAATAGAAAATTTTTGGGCGTATTTTGAGGAAAAGGTTCGTGAACAACACATGTCTTCGAAAACAACGCTGAAACTAGTTTTGCTACAAGAATGGGAAAAAACCTCAAGAAAAGTGCCGAAATTTGGTGGAATCTATACCGCGACGATAAGCTGCAGTTTACAAAAACTACGGATATGCAACAAAGTATTAACTGTGACATATCCATTGTTACACGTTAAAAAAAAACCTGATATTTTGTAAGAGCAAAATACTTCTGTGACCTTAAAAATTAACATCTCGGATAAAGAGAATACTCTTTACGATATTCTTTATCTCTCTCCTAACACGTTACTAAAAAAAATCGTGGATAATTAATAATAAATAAATGGATGTCAATCAAGTTTTTTCTAAAAAGGTTATTATTATATAGTAATCGATTATTGTCAATAACGACTCAGAAAATACTATAACTGTTCAGGTGCCGTCGACTCATAATAGGGGTGATTATCTTGTAGATAGTCGTCGACGAAATTATCAAAGAAAATGTGGTTTGCCTAAAAAACAACGAAAATATAAGCGACATTGCCTTGTGTAACCTCGCCGCCATTTGTATGAATATTTCGTCGATGATTTATATTAAGCTGTTCTCAGTATGTCTCCTACGACTTACTGTTGTCTTGTATCCATCGCTAAAAATATCTTAAAGACGTGGCCAACTGGCCCCTCTTCACTATGGTGGTGCGGGCGTAACAAACGGTTCAGAAATATGTTCCTGTTAACGAAACTTCGATTTTTCTCTATTTAAAAATTTGTGTTAAATTAAATAAATAAACATAAAATCATACTCTTATTCTGTTAATCAGTTGAATGAAACCCCCTCTATCATCTTATATATTTAAAACATTTTCATTTGAGTCTGGCAAAAAGTAACTTTTCCTATTCCCATTTTTTTATTTAATGTTGCATAAACATTTTTAAAATGATATCGACCAAAGAATATTATTTGGTACTTTGCTTCCCCATTACAGTTAAAGTAAAAGTTAAGCATACTTCTATATTGACTACACTCAAAATATTATGTATGTCAAATCAACGTAAAATAAAATATAAAACAAATGCCAATTCAATTAAAGCCTAGTTAACTAATTTTTCCTTTAAATCAGGCTTAAAATCAGTTTATTTTTAAATGTTATTTACAGTAAAAATTACCGATTTGAAATTTTGTTTCGAAATTTTAGCTATAAAAAAAAACAAACTACAATCTATACATCGTCGGTTGATTATTTAATTGTCGTATGTCGTACGTAATTTGTATCCACATACGACAATTAAATAATCAACCGACGATATGTATATAAAATTGCAGCGTTACTGACTCACTGATTCATCATCGCACTCCCTAAACGCCTGAAGCTAAAAACTTGAAATCCCCAAATCGGTCCACTAAGACGGGATTTTTGGAAATTCAAATGTTTAGGGGTAAAAAAGTGTAAATTCGGAAACCTTTTATCTTTAATACTAAAAGAGATATAAAAAAAAAACTGTAATACTTATCGTTCTTTTAAGGTGAAAACGGGTAAAACCTGAATTTTGTTACGTTTTTGTCAGCCCATCTTTCTTTTGAACCAATAATTCATTCGAAACTTATCAAAAAATACGAATACAAATTTCGAACATTTTCGAAATTCGAACGTGTAAGGGGCGAAAGTCGTTACTATTTTTGGTACTTTTTTACAAAACATTTTGCTTCATCCATTGACATATTCGCAGTAAATTATGGACACCCACTAAAATACTGCAATTTTTGATACTTTAATGGGGGAAAAAAAAGTACCAAACTGTGAAATACGGGTAATTTAATATCTTTCTTAAGCTTTTTGGTTATACAACTGGTATTTTTTAATTATCGTTAGTATTGGACTTTAAACCATAAAATATAACATGCAATATCCTGAGTGGTGGGGTGTCACAAAGCCATAGGACATAAAGCCATATGGCGTCAAGTCCGATTCCATTGAGACATAAGGGCATATGCCATTAAGTCTCAATAAAATGGGACTTACCGCCATAAATTTTTTCCGAGAAATGATTCATAAAGCCATATTTTTGATAATGATTGTATTTCACCCTATTTCATGTAAAAAATGCATTGTTGTTTCATGTCCCCTGTTTTATATCAAAAATGGCGGTATGAACTAAGTCCCCAATGAACTAACTCCCCAAACCCAAAATGAACTAAGCCCCTAAATTTGGAGACGTCGTTCATTTATGGAAAAAAACCCGAAAAAGCCAGAAAAAGCTTCGCTAACTAAAGCTTCTCTGCATAGCCGGACTTCGGCCGGGCGCAAGGATTTTCTCCTCTATGATATAACAAACGCCGGCTTCGCTAACTAAAGCTTCTCTGCGTAAACGGCCTTCGTTCGGAAAGAAGACAGATTTTAGAAGCTTTACTTAGCGAAGTCGGTACTTGTTATACCATAACGGAGAAAATTCTTGCGTCCGCCCAAAGGCCGGCTATACAGAGAAGCTTTAGTAAGCGAAGCCGGTGTTTTTTATACCATGGAGGAGAAAATCCTTGCGCCCGGCCAAAGGCCGGCTATACAGAGAAGCTTTAGTCAGCGAAGCCGGTCTTTGTTATACCATATAAGCATTTGTAACGCAAAACATCAAATGGGACATAAAACCATAAGGGCTTTATGTCCCATTCTACTAAAATTGATATGAGACTTAAGGCCATATCAAAATTATGGCTTTATGTCCGTTTGGATTGAGACATAAAGCCTATGGCTTTGTGACAGCCCACCGTCCTGAGTGGATTCGAATCTATGAGGGAACTTTATGGTACATTTTTGTTCTTTAACTGGTACTTTTTGAATTTTCGTAAGTATTGGACCTAGAAACGCGTACAACCTATACATACTTCGGAATAATACGGGAAATTTACTTTCATTTATTTGCTTTTTTATTCTACGAGTGATACTTTTTTAATTTTCTATACTCTTGAACTTAGAAACACAAAATTATATGTTAAAATTGCTAAAACCTATTTACATATACTTTGGCATAAAAATATGTTCATGAAGGAAAAGGCCCGATTATAAAGTAGCGGGTTAAATGGTAGAATTTAAACAAGTTTAAGCCTAGAAAAATTAACTTTGGCATAAAAATATGTCCACGAAGGAAAAGGATACGCTAACGAAGTAGCGGGTTAAATGCTTGTAATAAATATAAAATTTTTTATATATAAAATATATATATATATATATATATATATATATACATATATATATATATATATATATTCAATATGTATGTATATATATATATATATATCTTTTATGGAAAAACGAAAACAACTTAATATTTTAAATGAATGGAAAATAATTCGTCTTTTATAATTTGTTTTTTCAACATCGTACCTATATACTATATTTTGGTTTAATTTTAACTTAACCCATTTACGCTTGCTGTGCCAATTTGGGAACACTTCATTAGTTACGGCTTATGAAAAAGTTTTCCACTTTATTCAATATGTGTTTGCATAATCGATAAATTAAAAGTTCAGATATTTCTATAACATAAAATTTTTTTTTTTTAAGTGACCACTGTGCCAATTTTGGTACTCTTTAATTTCCAAAAAAAAAAAAAAAAAATATATGTAATGAATTTAATAATAAAATGGGTTAAACCCTACAAATAAACTTGAAACAGTAAACATACAACTTTTTTAAGTGTACAAACATGCACATGAGTATTTTTTACTATATAAATATATTTATACTGTTTTAAAATAGTCTATTTGTATGCAAGTGTGTTGAAGCATTTACTTATATAAATGTGCAAGTATTTGAAAATAGTTAAATAAAATTGCTTAGAATATTTCTATGATTTAGAGAAATACAACATAAGTGTATGTGTGATAGTGTAGTGGGATGAATACAATTTCTGTTAAAAACTGTGTTTAGTGACATCAATGATTTAAAAAAAAACAAATATTTTATGTCCAAGGATAAAACATTACTCTAAAAGTACTTCTTAAGCCACATTTATTTTTTGGGTCAGCTTAATAGGAAATAAACTTATGTTGTTTTCTTTTCTACAAAAAAATATGACATTTTATTTGAAAAAATGCAATTTGGTCTTCGTTTCTTAAAAATGATTTGTTCTCAAAAGGGTGGCTTGTTTTTTTCTAAAACACGCACCCTTCCGTATAAATCGACGGTATTGATAATGCTCTTAAAAAGGTGACTTCTGTTTACATATAGGGCTACCAGACGAAGTGGGGGAAAAATCGCCTCTTATTAGGACAGTAAAAATTTCATGTTTTAAAAGTTATTTTTTCCATTATTTTATAGTAAAAAATATAAGAAAGCATTACATTGTTAATGGTAGGTTATCAGTGATATTAAATTTAAGTGGATTCGGTGTTATAAAAATGTTTTAAAAAAAATCGTCAAAACAAAAATTCTTAAAAACTTGGTGTATAATGGGACGATTTACGCCTCCACTAAATAAATCAATTACTACAATTGAATAGGATCGGGCAAGGCGAAACGCCAGTGACCTGTCTCAATTTAATTGTAACAATTGAAGTATTTTTATTGCTGGTAGCCTCAACAGTCCAGTAATGGTCTTTTTGTGGCTTACTGCAATATGGTTTCCCTAAGATTGGCCTTTAAAAAGAAAACACCCGTGGTTGTGTTGTTTAACATTTAATTGCCATCCATAGAATTATTAAAATTATTACAATCAGTAGCTTATTTGAATTTTTGAAAAGAAAACAGTCGTCTAGTATTCAACAAAAACGAAATTGAGAGTGATATTCAATATAAAGGTCCCATTAGCCGACCGTAAATGTAGAAATGTAAATGTAATGTAAACAGCTGATCGTTTCTGTTATATGGAAAGCAATGCAAATGCTTAACTGACTGTAATGTCACTTAATCGGAACGTGCCAACCTGTAGAAAATAGAATTGCATTACGAGGTTACGTGACAGTTGTAGATAATGATGGGCTGCTTATATTTTAAATTCAATGCGGGTAAAATCACTCTTTTTGTTTGGTACTTTTTCAGTTATAATATCTGTGGACTTTTGACAAAATAAGTTACAATTCATACATATTTTCATTTATACAAATATATGTTTAGATGTAAAAAATTAACAAATGAAGACATATCCACAAACAAACAAAGTCTGGTTTTTAATAGTATTAAAACCTTGTTTAGGTGTATGCACATTTTGAAATTAATGTAAGAACATGTGTACGAATATGATATAATAAATATTTGTTTCTGTAAATCTGTAATATTAATATCAAATATTAAATTATTTATTTATTTATACATGCAAGAAATACAGTTTTTATACTATTTAAATCACTTGGTACTTTTTCTGCAAAGCGGTCACCATTTCAACATTTTTAATTCTCATCACTGTGTGTGTTGTTTTGTGTATACTTATGCTTTTTTGTTTTTGGTTGTGAAAAACAGCTGACACGTTCTTACATGTTCTATAAGTGCACAAACGAGCTTACAGTACGTTACGGTACTTTACATTGCATTTAATTACATTTACGGTCGGCTAAAGCGGCCTTAATTATAGTATATGTAGATATGTATGTACAATGCAATTTTGTAAGTGAGAATGAGAATAATACGCAATTTAAATCAAAATGAGAGTAATATTCAATATAATTACATGTATGTAGATATGTATGTACACTGTAATTTGTAAGTAATAATGAGATAGAAAAGAAACGCACATAGTGAGTGTGATATATTAAAGAATTATTGTCGATGATAATTAAAAATATATATATAAAATATAAATGAATATATAGTAACAAATTAATCAGTTGTTAATAATAAAAAATAAGAATGTTCATAAATAATAACTAATTAATATTATTACTCCGTTACAGGCAATCTGGCAAAGGAATTTTTTTGTTTACATATTAAAAACAAACAAAAGAAATTGAAATTTCGCTATTCACTTTGTTCTTTGCTGTTTTTATTTTATATCAATCAATAAACAAATTTTGGTTTATGTACTTATATTTTTTTCATATTTTGAAGAACAAACTTTTTGATTTACGTATGTTTTTTATTTTTTGAAGAACAAACTTTTTGTCAGCTGTTTAAAACAGAGCGGTCCAATTTTGGGTTTTATTGCATTATTAGAATGTTGGCAAGACATTTTATACACAAACCTTTTAACAAGGTGGTATTTTTTTTGTAGAAAAGAAAACACCATTAGTATTACATTGAGACATTTTGGAAAAGCAGATATTACTGTACATACTAACAAAAAAAGCCTGGGGCCTAATTACCGCATTCGATATCGAGTATGCTATCGTATCGAGTAAACTATGTTTTTTTTCTGCATACGATAGACACTGACGTATCGAATGAAAACTAGAGAGTTGTAAATGACGATACATTTCATTCGATATCGAGAGTCATAATACCAAAATAAAAAATGTCGATCAATTTTGCTCGATATCGTATGCGGTAATTAGACTCCTGAAATTAACGGGGCTTATTTTGTAAATTCGTGAGTCTTGCGTTAAAAAGTTTTTTATAAAAAATTTTTTGAATTTTAGAATATTAGTTTGAAAATATTTTTCTATTCGCGCTTGATCAACTGAAAATTTTAATTAAAAAAAAAAATTGATTCGTCATTTCATAATAATAAAATAAAAATTGTGGTGTTTTTTGGCTGTTAAAAACTGTTTTGCTTCTTTTAAAAATTTCTAAATTTTGAGTCAATTGAGGTGAAATGATTTACAAAATATATAACCCCATACACAGAAAGAAAAACACTCGGGATAAATTGTATTTTTTATACTTACTTTAAGTACGAGTCGTACTTTAGAACTGAAGTAAAACTAACACCAAAACGTTCTTCAAACAATCTTAATGGAGTTACTTTTGAAAATCACTTCCGAAAAACGTTAAAAAGTACAAAATTCTCAAACCAAGTAAAACAGATTGAATTTTTCGGAGAGTAAAATTACAAAGTGAGCACTTTATTCGCATATAACTTGGTCTCATCTCCCAGCATTGCAATGTTTATGCGTACAAACGCTTGTTTTTGGCAAAGTTTTTTGTAGACACTACAACAACACCACACAAGTAGGTAAAACATGATTTGACTCCTTTCAGACTCGGCAACAAAGTATGTACTAAATTTCTCCTTACACCGACAACAAAGCAAGTAACATGCCGTGTGTGAAAGGGGTCTTTGCTTGTTTTATATAGAAACAACAAAAACAACAGAACAAGAAGAAAAACATAAATTATTTTCATGTTTAAAAATAAAATTAACAGCAAAAGTTCTTGTTTAGTTTATATTTTTAGTTGAATTTGTACATTAAATTTTTAAGTAGAAAACATAATACTCTTCTTCTGTCTCTGGGATAAAAGTTTTAGGGTATAATCAATCTAACTCTTCATTTTCGGATTATTTTAAGAACGAATTTTGGATTAAATCAACTTTATAATTCTTGACTCAATCACATTTTGAGATTGTTTCAATATTAGTTTTACTAAAATCAGTCTCATTTTCGAATTCGGGATAAAATCAACTTTAAAATACTTGAATCAAGCGCATTTTGGGATTGATTCAATTTTAGTTTTACTTAAATCAATCTCATTTTCGGATCTTTTAAAGCACGAATACACAGAAAGAAAAACACTTGGGATAAATCAAGTTTTTCTAGGATTACTTTAAGTACGAGTCGTACTCAAAAATCAAAGTACGAATAACACTTAAACGTACTCAAAACAATCCTAAACGGGATTACTTTCAAAAATCAATCCCGGAATTTAAAAAAAAAAATATAAAATTCTAAAATCAAGTACAAAAAAGATTAAACTTGTCGTAGATAGTGCCACTCTGAGAGTAAAATTACAAAATGAGGGTTTTAATCTCAAAAAACTTATTAGTTTCATCTCTCAGCATTGTATTCTTTTATGCGTGCGTACGTGTGTGTTTTCCAAAATTTGTTGTACAATAACAACAACACAACACAAGTTCGAACAAAGCGATTTGCTTTTTGTTTGTAGAAACAACAAAAACAACAGAACAAGAAGAAAAACGTATACTTCTATATGTATGTATTATTTTCATTATTAACCCTCCGGCTTACGCATGTTTTGATTATCTATACACATTAAACAAAGGTCTGGCCAGACTCATGTGTACCACGAAGGGTTAAAAAGTTAATTTGAAATCTTGCTTCTCATTTAGTTTATATTTTTAGTTAAATATGTACATAAGATTTTTAAAGTAAAAACCATATCCGGCAATATGTGGGTGTTTTTTTATTCTTTAAGGTGTAAAACGGGTAAGTAAATCAATCATAATAATTTTTTCTTTCTAATTTCTTTTTTGATGTTTTCTAAGCACGAATTGGGGATAAAATAAACATTATAATAATTGAATCAATCGCGTTTTGAGATTGATTAAATCTTAGTTTTACTTAAATCAATCTCATTTTCGGATTATTTTCGGATTATAGTTTATGTATTTTGGGATTGAAAATCCGTATTCACCGTACTATTAATACCATTTCGGATTGATTTGAGTACGGATGGATTGATTTTTCTTTTGAGTTTACGTTAATGAATATGGGTTAGTTTAATATTTCTGGAATAATCCGTACTTAAATCCATCGATCTGTACTTGATTCAAGAACATCGGTACTTACCGTACTATTGAAACCGCTTTGGATTGATTAAAGTACGGATGGATTGATTTTTCTTTTCAGTGTGAGTGTACTTTTAAATGAAGTAATAAATTTAAAATTCTAAGGCCCGTTTTCCCAACATACCGATAGCTAAAAGTAGACTTTAACCGGCCTTTTAAAAAGTGTTCCATTATTAAAACTTTACTTTAACCTAAAGTGAGCGATAAAGTAAATTAAGGTTTATCCTAACTGGTAGGTAAAAGTAAAGTTCTTATAATATAACATTTTTTATACGGCCGAAAAATCCTACCTTTAGCTATCGGTAAGTTGTGAAAACGGGCCTTAGTATATCTTTTTATTAACTTTTGCAATATTATGCTTTTTAATATTTGTTCGACATTTTTACTTACGATTTATTTTTTTATACCCACACCACAATAGTGGAGAAGTTATTATGCATTTGTGCTGATGTTGGTAACATTTTAAAAATTGGCGCCAGAACCACCTTTAAGTACACCGATCGCCTTAGAATCACTTTTTTATTCGATCTTACGATGTCCGTCGGGCCGACTGGCTGTCCATGTAAATTTTGTGCTCAAAGTGCGGGTAGCGATTTTGGTGATAATTTGATAAGATTCGGTAATTGTCACTAGGACAAAGTCGATTTATCTCTGGGAAGTACCGTTACGAAATAAGAACAAAAGCAATTTCAAACGTAAACCTAGACTTGAAGCAAAAATATTTAAAAAAAACCTTCTCTTGAAAAATTTTATTTTTGTTGGTTACATAATTTTTGCTACAAAGGCTCGATATGTCCCATAAAAATCATCTTCCTCGAATCACTTAATGGCAAACAAGTCTTATATAGATAAAGATATCTTAATAATATTCGGCACAAAGCACTTTGACATAAATATAAACCGCATATCATAATGTTGTTCTGTCGGGTCCATGATTGCCCATGGGTACCAAATAGGGCATACTCTCGAATATTTGTTTTTCAATACTATGGGGAAGATTATCATATGGTTGGGCTTGACCGACTATACTTTCTTATTTGTTTTTCTTCAATTAAAATTCCAGTCCTCGCATCACGTAAAATTCAATTACCAACAACAGCTGTTTGTTGTGCTCAACACTGTGTTTCTGCCATAAAAATATTATTGATTGTTTCTTTATCGTACTAAATACCTTCCCATACAAAATACTTTTCATAATTTTTTTTTTATTATTAGAATTAATCTTTATATTCGTACATTAATTTTTTTCTTTACACTCATTCCTTCAGTTACATTCTGTCATTTATTTCTTTTTCATTCATTCAGTCGTGATGATGTTTTAGACAGTTTTTCATATCAACTTTGTGTGTTCTGGTTAAGTGTAAATACTTTGCAAGATAAAAAACTGTTTGCAATTCTTTTAATAAATAGAATGCCATATTTGAATTGTAATTGTTTGTTATTATTTATGACAAATATTTTTCTATTATTATTAGTGTTAACGTATAAACTGTACGATGACATCAGTGATGAACATTTTATTATTTCCATGGGGCTTAAATAAGTAAATTAATGTTTTATAAGAACTAATACTCAGTACTATAAATTAAAATTATGCTACAGTCCTTTGTTTAGAGTATATTTTTAAGAGAAGATTTGTGTTCTACAGGTTGATAGTGAAGTAATTTTGTTATACGAAAATAACGCTAACGACTTATACTGAGCTAATCCTTCTATACCTACACGAAGAGAAAATACATGTTTAAATATGGTCACAAATATTATGGTTAATATATCCATATTATTATCACCTATAACCAGTGTTGCCAAAAGTAGGGAAAATACCTACATGTAGGGTTTTTTATTAATAAAATAGGAGCGTAGGGAAAATCGGACATATTTTTAATATTCGCCAAAATTTAGGTATTTTTTCTCATATTGCATTGTATACGAAATAAATGCTAAAAAATTTATTTTAATAATGATTTAAGATTTAAAGAAATGGAATTCTTAAGTCCCGAATATGTTTTTGGACAAAAAAAAGATGAGTACAAATTTCAACTATTGCCTTAACCATTTGACTTAAGCCCCAATGATCTCTGTATGAGTGTAGAACAATCGTATATATAATTAATTATCTGAAATTGTGAAACTAATTTATTTTGAAACATGCATCTGGAACACTTTTCGATAAAAATGGTAAAGAAAAAACTATAAAGACAAGGTTGTATTTCCAAATTTATCAAAACTGGTTCGGATTTTGTTTGCTTTACCCAATGCAAATGGTGATGCAGAGAGACCACCAGAAAGCGAAACAAATTGAGACACACAAATTTAAGTTTAATTTGTATTATAAGGTAATTAATTTCGAAGAAACTTATGATCACATAAGGCCATGTCATGGAAAACGAAATCACGTGAAATTTAAATTCACGAAGATTTTCAATTGAATTATTGTAAAAATCAACGCAGCTTTTCCTGAATTCAAAAGTAGTTCAGGTATATAAAAGGAAATATCTTTTTTGAACTTTAAATACGGGAGAGTTTTCAAAATTTTTTCGATTTCATTTTCACGTGACTTTGATTACCATGACATGGCCGATTTTTTATAAAATAGCCTGTTGCTTTTGTACCTGAATTAAATTAAAATTATCATATAAAGATAATATTATTTTTATGAATATGGCAGGTAAATATTCATAAAAATAATATTATTTTTATAAAGGTTTACAAAAAAATTTTCTATGAAAATTTTACTTAAAAACCGTTGTTAAACTTAAGAAATGTTTATGGGTACATTCATCCTTATCGTGTTTGGCGTATTTTAAAATTTATTTTTTTTTTTTAAAAAATCTCTTGATTTTTAATTGAATTTAATTAAAAGTACCTAAATTTTTTTTAGTTTTATTACTTATTACTTATATAAGGCGAAGTTTTTCTTAGAATTTATTAACCCTATAACTCTCATTTTAAGGGGTCATTTTTATACTTTTTTTTAACTTCTACACTTAAACCGCACGTTAGACCGTTAAAATGTTCGACGAATTTTTTCTGCATTAAATTTCACTAGGGGTCTTCAAAGACCAAAAAATCGTGCAATGTATTAAAAACGGGTTTTCGAAATTCCGGGCCTTGAATTTTTTCAATTTTTCGAAAATCCGTTTTACATACATTGCACGACCCCTAGTGGAATTTGAAGCAGAAAATATTCGTAGAACATTTAAATCCTTTAATCCGAATTTTGTTGCACAGTGTAATTGACCTAGAATTTTTTTTACTATTTTTTCGAATTCTGCAGCCCTAAAACCAAATAATTTTGTCCAGCTAGATTCGGAGTACTTACTTTTTTTATTTTTTTAAAAAAAGGAAAAACATCATAAAACATTTTGTATCAACATTTATTTATGTATGTATTTAAATCAGTTGTTTTATAGTAATTTTTATTTAATTTTCTTTTTATTTAATTGTCTTTTCTTGTTTTTGTTTTGTTTTAAAATTGCACAATTACACAAATAATATTTTGTTGTTTTTATGTTTTCAGTTTTTGGCATTTGGAATTACCTTTTTAATAATAATTTAAGATAATCTTATAAAATCTATTTATATTAACACTTTTGTTTCTTATTGGTTTATAAGGTGTATCTATAAAAAATTATTTAACATTACAAATATTTAATTATATTTTTACAGTTTTTTTTTTTAAATTTTTTACAAAAGAAATTAATTATATATATTTTTTTTTGTCAAGGACTAAGGATACCAATCTAACCCTTCTTTATATATGTAAATGTAAAAATAAGTAATCCAAAACTGGGGGATAATGACAAGACTAGAATACTTTTCTTTATTATTGTTATTTGTTTTTTTTTTTAGTATTTAAGTAGTTGTTTCAATTACAATTCTTTAAATACATAAAGAAAATGCTTAGCATACATTTAATTTGCTTAAAGTTTTATTAAATGTATAGTATACTTTAAGGGATTTTGCAGCTTTCTGTGTATAAATTTGTTTACTTTTTAACATAGACTTTTTATTTAAACTACCTTTAAACTAAATTTGCCTTTTGCCTTAAAAACAGTTCAGTTTTTTTTTTGTTTAAAATTTAACAGCCATTTTGTTTTTAATTGTAAATAGTTGTATTAAACCAATAATATAAAAAAAACCCCCTTAACAATTTACAGCAACAGTTTTTGTTTTATATTGAGTATATCTTATAGTTTTTTTTTCTAAAATTTTATAAATCTATTTTTCTAATTTTTTATTTTAATAATTTAACAAGTTCTACATATAAATTAATATAAAATACATAAAAAAAAAAACATTTTAAAATGTTATGCAAATTAATGTATTCATAAAATTGATAGTCTTATAATAATGTTTGCTTTTCTGTTGGTGTTTTAAGCCAGTGTTCGAAAATAAACACTCAATATCACTGCTAAGTGTTCGGTAGATTTTTGGGAATTACAAAGCCTAAAAGTGTTTGTGTAGAAAATCATTAAAAAAATAACGTTTCCCTGTTTGTCATCTTTCGAACACAAAAATAATACTGTTTTTATCCAACTCAACAAAAGATGAGAACATTAAGTTCCATTTGGTTTTTTTAAAGCCACAAACTTCATTGTGTTCGGTTCGGCTCATTTATGTTCGTTGCTTTTTGATTTTTTACAATAACAAAATACACATACGAAAAAAAAACAAAAAGGCAGCAAAATAATTTTACACAAACCAAACACATACACAATACACACACAAGTAATCATCGCTTAAATGTTTTGTTTGTTCACTTCTTTTTTTTTATGTAAAAAAAAGAAACATTATAGAACATTTAAATATCGGGTGATTTTTTAAGAGCTATAGGAAAGTTAAAAAAAAAAACACATACTACAATTCAGAAAAATGCATGAAATCTTTATTTGAATCGCCAGTACGGTCCATATAATTTAATGTTTGAAGATTATTTCAAGCAAATGTTGACCGTGATTGCGCCTCAAATGGTCCATCCGCTTAGTCCAATTTTGGCATACTCTTTCCAACATTTCGGCCGGTATCTTATAAATAAATGCTTCAATGTTGTCTTCCAATGCGTCAATTGAAGCGGGCATGTGTGTATAGACATGAGCTTTAACATAGCCCCACAACAAATAGTCTAAAGGCGTTAAATCGCACGATCTAGGCGGCCAATTGACCGGTCACGAACGTGAAATAAAATATTCACCGACCTCGCCTCTCAATAAGTCCATTGTTAAGCGTGCTGTCTGGCATGTGGCACCGTCTTGTTTAAACCACTGTCATGCAAGTCAAGCTCTTGCATTTTGGGCAAAAAAAGTTGAATATCATCTCACGGTAAAGGCCTAATTGCTGCGAACGGCGACGAATCGATAATTGATGTTCATCATTAACACTGGCCTTCGCACTCTACGTAAGCGTGTTGGAGGTTTAATATCCAACAATGTAAATTTGGTGCGAAATTTAGTCACAATAGGCCGAACAGCCACTTCAGTGGGCCGATTAAACTGACCATAAAATGGAAGAAGCGCGTGATGAACTTTCTTAACAGAGCACGCATTTTGATAATAAAATTTAATAATTTGCAATCGTTGTTCGTTTGTAAGACGATTCGTGGTTAAATTATAGACCAAACTGAAGACGTTTGACAGTGAATCCAAACAGGAAACGTGCGTCAAGTGTTTAGACCAGTGTTGCCAAAAAGACAATCACCCGATATATAGTTTGCCTGAAGTATCACTACAATTGTTCTGTTTTTTTTTTAACGAAGAACAGCGGCCGTATTCTGTAATTCGCTAAAGCTAAATCTCTATCGCTAAAAATCTATAAAGTTGATTTAGCGATTTTTGGCTACGAATGCACTGCTGTAACATGAAGTGCTTAATTTGGCAATGCCATAAAAATTTAATTCGCCGCAATTTTAGCTTTTAAGGTCATCGCTAAAATTTTTAAATTTTGTATTCCCTTAGGCATTTTAGCGATCGAGATTTAGCTTTAGCTAAGCGAATTACAGAATACGGCTGCAGAACTCTATACAATGGTTGGCTCTTTCTTGAAAATAGTTAGGAACGGTATTAGAGGTATTAGAAAACGAACGCTAAATAATGTACTGGTTATTTACGAACACAGTTTTAAACAATTAAGCAAATATTTTTATAGTCTATCAAAACGGGGCTCAATAAACGACATTAATTTGCATACTTTTGGGTTGGTTTAATAAAAAATTATAGACTATTATTTACATTGATTTTTTTTCTAGTTCTTTTTATACATTTAGCTAAAATTAAATATTCAGCTAAATTAATTTTATCATATTAAATTTATTTTTTTATTATCTCTAATAAGTTTAGTTTTTCTGTTCGTTGCCAGTTAAAAACTATATTTTTTGTAAAATTTTCTTTTATAGAAAATTTTCTGCCATCTTGTACATTTGTAGTAAAATTTATTTTATATTTTTTAATTGTTTAAAAAAATGTATTCCTTGATTTATTTTTGGCTGTAAGCGCATTGTTGTCCTAGAAATGCGTTTCGATAATCTGCAATAAAAGGGGTAAAGAAAAAAGTTTGTATTAATTTTTAATACTTGAGATTTCAATTGCAATATTTTACTAATATTAGTTTTTAATAGCTGTCTGCTTTGATATACGTGCTCATAAAAATATAGAACAATATACATACAACAATACTCAAATTTATTTATTTATATTTATTGCCTTCAATGAATTTAATCATTTTTCATTTCAATAAGAGAAATGCATATAAGTTTTTTTGTTATAGTTTGATATTGATTTTTCATGGATTTCATAAAATGAAAAGATTTTTCTTGTAATTCTCTTTGTATTACATCGAAATGGCTTTTGGAATTCTCATAAATTACATGGATTTCTTTCACAGTTTCTGATGTACAAGTTAGTAGTGTATGAGGGTATATTAAGTTTTTCCACGAAAAAAATATTCATATAAAACCCCATAAAGTACAGTTATACGAGGAGTTCCGTAACAAAAGTAAATGGTTTAACTGTTTGGTTGAATTCAATTCATATGTTTGAACATCTACCAAAAATATGTGTATAAGCAAAAGAGGGGTACACTATTCACTATTGAAAGGTCGACGCAGTACAAGGGATACACAAAAATATATGACCTAAGTACTTTTTATACGTATACCCAAGTAAACATGTTTAGAGTTTCGCTTAAATCATATTATGGTCCCCGCAATGACCACAAACAAACACTTGCTAACATTACCATTGCTACTAACATGAAAATTTTGTTTGTATTACACATAATTTGTGTACCTCCCTTGAAGCTTCAAATATGGCTGACTTTAACGATACATATGTTTAAAAAAATTTAGTTTCAATATAAGGTATGTATTTTAGAATACAACATTAACATAATTGGGGTATTCACAAGGTGTGCTATCATGTTAAATTGTCATAATGTTCTAACATTTTACAATGGTTTAAAAATATTGTTGTTGCTTTGTAAACAAAAATGTCTTACATAAATCGAATTTTGCTTGCTATGTTTATTGTGCTTTCGTATTTAATCCGAACAGACCTGCGCTGAACGGCTGAGCCGAGCCGCTTTAGTTTTTGTAAGCCGTCGTCGTTGATGGCAAAATTTTATTCGGCTAGCATCCGAATTTAACCTGCGGCTAGCAAATTTTGCAACAAATCACTTGCGGCTTAGGAGTCTGCTGTTTGGTTAACAAACAAAATAAAAATTTTTCTGATTTGCGTCTGAAAAATGGCAAATAGTCAGGTAAGATATAATTTATTTATTAAAAAATGGACTTCAAGAAAAATTCTTGACGAAAGTACGAAAAAACAGAAGTAAAGGAAAAAACATGTAAAATCAAATAAAATGGATAATCATTCAGGAAAGCAAATTTCGATCTACCAAATGTTTAAATACAATTTGGTTTAAGGATTGATGTTTGACTAGTGACGTCAGCAGTCGTCGATGGCTGCGAGTGTAAGACGGCAAATCCATCTGAGGAGATCGAGTGGTTGCGATCGAAACATGTCATGGTAACCTGCCGGCCAGGGTTCGAGCCCGAGCCACGTCAAGAATGAAAGATTATCAATAACAATTTTAATTGATTTTCATGTTGTAAAATTCCTTTCTTCATAAAAATAATTTAATAAAAATTAAATTTCATGAACTTAAGCCTAATTAAAAATATTAAAAATTTGGATTGAAAACCATAAATAGTTCAACAAAATAACCACAATACTAATTATTTTTATATTTGTTTTAAATCAGCCGATTTAAATTGAAAATAGCACACTGAAATATGAGGGGTTGTTCACAACAGTCGTATTTTTTCATTTTGTTATTTTAAGACATCCCAGCAAAAACTTTGCTTACAAAATAGGCAGAAAAATAATGAGAATTTGACGAGCCGTCTACTTACTTTTCTACTAGAAAAAGTACTTATTTTTGTTCGAGATGTCCCAAAAGTAATCCTTTATAATTTAGCCTATTATAATCTAAAAAATAATATGTTTTTTTTATACTTAAAATTTTTATAAAAATATATAGTTACACAAAGTCAATAAAGTAAAAATTTTTTTTTTTTAATTTTTTTTTATTTTTTTTAATAATTTTATTTTTTCTTATTTTATTTTACTTTATTTTTTTTATTTTTTTTCCTGTCTCTGGCGGGAATCGATCGCGCAACCTCGGTGCTGATAGACTAGCTCGCTACCAGCTAGTCTACCGGGGCAGTGTAGTTTTTGTATTAAAAAACTATGTTTTTTGACTATAATGACTATAATGACATTTTTATTGTCATAATGAATATTTAAATTTTTCTGTATATTTAAGATATAATAATAAAGTTATTATTTAATACATAACTAATAATCCAAAAAGTGGCGAATAAAGCTACAAAGTAATGAATTCTTGAAGTCATTAAAAGTAGGATTGTAAGTAAAGTTTTTGCTGGGATATGTCATATATATGACTTGATGACACCATGTGAATCCCACAAATATTTTTAAAAGTTTGAAAGTAACAAAATTTTGGTTCGTTTGTTCTTTGCACTAGCTAAAATGTTTTTTAATCACTTGTTTAATTTGCTTAAAACTCTCAATTTAATTTAATCTTGACAATAATAGCCGCTACTCTTGTTAGTTTTGCCCATATTTAATTAATTAGTTTACTTAATTTTAACCGCAATTTGGTCTTATTTAACTGTAATATGATTAAATAAAAACATAAGTTTTGTTAAAATCTAACTGCTTTCTTGATGCGGAATCCCCTGCTTTTTGTGAATTTGCCTTGAGTATTTAAAAATATTCCGTACTTTTACTGGAACTAACGATGGTGAGTATTATAGATTTGGCACGGCCGAGTATTGTCTTATCACTTGTCTTAATTTAATTGACATTGTAAATAATACTATTTGAGTTGTCTATTTACAATGCATGTCATATGTGAATTTTTTCTACCCTAATGTGTACAAAACAAAAGAGTACAAAATAAATTTCCTCGAATTTTTAAAGGTAAGAGTATTGGTTTTTTCGTGTTAAGTAAAAAACTTTTGTAAATAATACAAAAAAAAAGTTAAAAAAGTTATATTTTTAAAATGTATGGAGATATGGATTAAAGCGCCTTTAGTATATGCAACAAAAATTGAGTTTAACACACTATTTATTTAAAAGAGTAAATACACATAATATCATGTGTTTGTGGTGGTATTAGAAATGACAAAAAATAAAAGATTCTCGGCTAATCATAGCACTTATACAAATTGCACACTAACCCCCATATTTTTATTTGTCTATGTAAGATAGTCCTTACAGATATTTTATATTTAATATTTGATGAAATAATTATTTTGTTCTTAATTACATCGCCAGTAATTACGTTGAAAATAAGCAATATGTTTAACATAGTCCGCCGACTTTTCAGGATGGGCAGCTCGATAAGACAGAGTCCAGCAGAATACGAGGGCAAGTTTACTGTGTTAAAGTTTAGTTCACGAAGATAAAAGAGCAGTAATTGCTCTTGGACATAATTGATAGCATCGGAATGTTTTTAATATACAGTGTCCCATATTATAGATCCACACTCTAGAATATGTCTTACAAGCGCAATAAAAGAAACTTTTTGTGATATTAGGATTATTAAACTCTTCAGCCCAGCTCTTAAAAAAACAAAGTACACGCCTTGCTTTATTTGCTATTATAATGATATCTGTAAATATAAAAATGAAAAATGTTTGTATGTTTGTTTGTTTGTTTGTTGGCTTATAGACTCCTAAACTACTGAACTGATTTTCCTAAAATTTTTACAGTCACATAATGTGAGCCCTAAAAATCAAATATGCTACTTATTTTTTCGATATGGGCATGGGAATTGGTACCCCGATTGGATGCCAAAATTAAATAACGCATATCTTAAGAGCCGCTGCACGCATTTTGTTGAACTTTTGGTAGTAGGATCTTCTGAGCGTCAAAATTTAAATAAAATAGCAGCGGGGGAAGTGGATCCCCCCATAGGACGCCAATGTTTAATATCGCATATCTTAAGAACTGTTATAGTAGCGATGTTCAAACTTTGTAGAAGTCACTTTTATCGTATACTACACTTTTGAAAAAAAAATTAAGCGGGTAGGCGAAGGGGGAAATAGCTCCCATTGGATGCATATATTAAATGTCCCTCAACTGAAGAAATGGTTAAAGCAGTGTAGCGAAGCGCACCGGGTTAAGCTAGTGTGAAATAAAATTAAGTTTCGGATGAAGCAGAAGGGCTAAGAAATTAACGGCTAATTCCAGCAGACTACCACCAAAATGATATTGTGCAGGTATCGGATTCTTTCTGACAAATCGCATATATTTACATTTATTAAGATACATCTCCATAAGATTTATAAGCCACCATGAATAAAACGAGTTTAAGTCATTTTGGAGAGGTTGTTGGTCAGATACTTGACAAAAACTGAGAATCCGTATTCATAAAAATACTTTTGATTTATGAAAGGTTTAAAAGAAAATTCGTTTCATAAACCTGTTATAAGCCGGAAGTATTTATTATGAATATGAACTCAAAGTTCAAACATTTTTGGGAGAAACAGAAAACTGACTTTAAAAAAAATGGTTAAAATATTTCAATAATATTGAGTTTCGAAAGTGTTAAAGAAGGAATGTTTAAGATGACAGTGACGTAAACGAAATGTTCGTATTCTGTATAGATTTTAGTTGTAAACTGTTTTATGAAAAAAAAAAAAACGATTTTGACCTGTACTTGTTTATGGTTTAGTGTACGATATTTCGGGAAGGTAGAAAGGTCGGTGCGAAGTCACCTTCACACTCTCCCCCAATATGGTCCATTTTGATTGATAGAATACTGATAAGAAAACAATAGGAGAAATAAAGAGTGAAAGCCCAATAATAGAAAAAGTAGTTGAGGATAAGACATTGGACCAAACAAGATACAACAAGCCTAATAAACAGAAATCTGCCCAACATCAATCCAGTCTTCTATTGCGCAGCCAGATCATGCCCATAACGAATCCAGTAAGATTCTCTAGCTCAGAACCCGGGACATCTCCTGCCTATCATACAGTGGCCCGTGATAATACGCTAACAAATTTTTTTATCGTTTTGGTACATTTAAAAAAATAAGCGCCCAATTATGCGCTACGCAATAAGACATACAGAAATGCAGTAACCTAGCATTTATACGTGAAAGTAAATTTCTTGAAAGACGCAAACACTCACACTTTTTCACCAACACACACATAATTTTGGTACTTTCTGCCAATCGCCTGTTGCTTCGATTTTTCGTTGATTATACGTATACTCAACTTGCAAGAAAGTACTTTCACGTGTAAAGCCCACGTAAAGTAAAGTAAGTGAAAGAACTCTCAGCAACTTTTAAAAAAAAATTAACATTTCAAGTGCTACGGCATCCTTTTACTACGAAGCAGGTTTGTAAGGGAGAAGACTAAAAAAATAGCTGTATCAAAACATTCAGTGTGTAAGGCAGATCGTTACATCCAACAATTTTTATATGCGCTAAATAATGCGCTTTTTGTGTCAAAAATGTATTGCTTTAAAGTGGGAACTCGCCATATAAAATACATGCCTTCCGTTAGCGCAATGATAAGCGATACGCTTATGTTTCTTCCTTACAAACCTGCTTCGTTGGAAGCTCCATTTCTTATTGGGACCTATCATGGTTCTAATGCAGAGCCTACTCCTTCCCAGTAGCGTGTTTGCATCGGACTATCTCAGCACCGGCCACAGCGCACGTTATACCCGTTCGATTCCCTTAGACCCGATTAGTCCCGCTCAGACCCCATTCCCCGTTCCTTCCAAAATATAAGTTTATTGAAGTCCTGACCGCCGCCAAATAGTCATTATCCTCCATTTCCCAGAAGAATGTAAAAAAAGTTTTATTTGTAAAATATTGTCTGAATATTTCGATAAGTTTTGAATTTGTATTTCTTTTTTTCTAAAGTCTGTATTTAAATTCAACATTTTTAATTTTCGAATTTATTCTATGAGCTAAATTTCAGTTATGTGTTTACTAAAGCTTTTTTTTTGTAGAAGTCTTATTCCTTCAATTTTTAGAACTGAATTTTTACACTACCAGACTATTATCTTGTTGAATATAATAAAGTAACTTATTTTTTTTTTTTTTTTAAATTTTTTTATTAATGCAATCTATCTTTTTTGATATTAAACATTAGATTTGAGTTATATACATATATATTTTTTTTAAATGGCTATGCTCCAGTGATCATACCATAATGCTAAGAAGTTTTTGCCGTGGTTATGTAAAGAGTTGTGTATCTCCATTTTAAAAGAAAATAGTTTTCATCGCATTAAGTCTTGAGGAGCCCTGCGCCTTAATCTTACAAATGTTGTGTTATTTCTCATGAGGTTTGATGCAAACGGGTTTGGATGTTGTTTAATTCTATTTTTATAGGATGCCAGCTGAGTTTTTATTTCGTCTTTAATGGTAGGTATTTTGAGATCTTTGTGGAGTTGATTATTTGTTACATACCATGGTGCGTCAACAATTCTTCGAATTGTTTTTGATTGAAAACGTTGGAAAATTTCAATGTATGAGGTGGAGGCGGTGCCCCACAATTGGATGCCATAGGTCCAAATAGGTTTCAGAATACACTTATATATTGTTAGCTTGTTTTCAATAGAGAGTCGGGAATCAATGAGAAACCCGAATTTTCTTAGTTGGATATCTAAAGCTTTACGTTTAGTTTGAATGTGTTTTTTCCACGTTAACTTTTTATCTAGGTGTATACCAAGATATTTCGCCTCGTCCTTTTGGGGTATTTCAGTATCATTTAATTTGATAGGAGGGCATGTTTGACGATTTAATGTAAATGTACAGATTTCGACTCGTTTGCTTTTATACGCCAAATTTTTAGCCATGATGATATATCATTTAGGCATTTTTGAAGAATTAGTGATGCGTTTTCGTGTTTTTTGTCTACAGCTAATGCAGCTGTATCATCTGCAAAAGTCCCATTGATGACACCTTCAGACTGGGGAAGGTCGAAAGTGTAAAGTAGGTAAAGTGTTGGTCCCATAATGCTACCTTGGGGAACTCCTGCAGATATTGTATTTAAATCGCTTATATCACCTTCTTCTTTAACAAAAAATAAGCGGTTTTGTAGGTAGGACTTAATAAATAAATAGAAATTTATAGGGAGTATTTTTGTGAGTTTGAATAGTAAACCATCATGCCACACCTTATCGAAGACTTGGGATATGTCTAGAAACACTGCTGTGCAGTATTGTTTTTTCTCAAATGTTTCATGAATAGTTTCAACTAAACGATGAACTTGTTCTGTGGTCCCGATGTTGTTTTCGAAATCCAAATTGGTGTGTTGGTATAAGACTTTTTGATTCAATAATAGGTGTCATTCGTTTAAGAAATAAAGACTCGAGAACCTTCGAAAAAAGGGGCAGGAAACTTATTGGACGATATAAAGTAACTTATGAAAAGAAATAATTGCCAGAATCTGTAATTGAAGTTAAGAGCTATTCTGTAATGAAATTTTAACAATTTTTATCGGCAAAAAATGTCGGTAGCTAACGACACAAAAAAAGTTCTTGTTAAATAATAACGACAACAAATGTACTGTTAACAAATTAAAAATATAGAGTAAAGTAGCCAATTTTTAACACAAAAAAAGTAAGAAATTATAGTCGACCAAGTCCGACTCTACATTGCAGTATATGGGCGATCATGTTTTCGCCAAAAAGAGTATGTTGTGAGGTTAATATTCACATAAGACATTTTTGTGCCAATATTATGTGTATTCGTATGGGAGCTGGGTCAAATATGGACCGATTCTAAAAAAATTTGTTCTGGTGATTTATGTAGGTTGCGACAAAATATTTTTGTATCTTATTCAACTCAAATGTCTATAAAACAAAATGGCTATTAATAGGCACAAAACCCTATTCCGGAAAGAAGTTTTCATGTGGACAGACTACCGTCCAAGATAACCTTGTGCGCATATTACAGGTCGCAATTTTAAAAATAATTTTATAAAATTTGGCACATATGCGTTTATTGTCACAAGGTCGAAGCCTTTTTGTAATGGTGAGAAGCAGTTATTTGATTTTAATATCCCACATGAAAACTTTTTTCCGGAATAGGGTTTTGTGCCTATTAAGCCATCGATATAGAAGGGCGGGCTTCGTTAAATGGATAATGTACCTCAATTCTGTAACTTTTTGAATTTAACTACCGATATCGTTAATTAACGAGAAACCTCGGTTACTTGAACGAATTTGTTATTCTGTATTTTAAATAAACAAATATTTTTGTTGAGAAATATTGACGACAAATATCGGTTAAAATATAAGAACGTAAAAAGTAAAAATATTTTAAAATTAATAAAAAATACAAAATAAATTTGCTTTATTGCATTTATTTAAACAAAACATGAATGAAAACGTGTAAATATTGATTACATTTCTAAACAAATATGTTGGTGTTAAATCCTTTATACGTAGGGAAAAATTTCCAGGTGACTGAGCCACTACTGTATGTGAAGAGGATGTTATGTGTTTGTACGAATGTGTGTAACACATTTAAATAAAGGTTCTTGGCCTGCCTTTTAGTATACCGATTAACTCAGAATCAATGTCAGTACTGAAATTCTGAAACTTTTTAACGACAAAAAATTGTCGTTAAGTAGTCGTAACGCGCTGCTCAATTGTGTACTTCTCAATAATACAAGTTGTTAAATACTGAAACAAAGAAAGTTGCACAAAAAACTAGACGTTAAGGTGACTCACATTTATCGTGGATTATGGTTTTAAAACCCTTATTATATATTTATCAATTTAAAAATAAAATACATATTTACATTTAAAATAAATTCATAGTGACATTGTTGATTTCCGGAATAAAAGGTTGTTATTCTCAACGTACTATAACATTTTGTTTTTCGAAAGGAAATTGGTACTTGGTGGTAACTAAAAGTGGTCTCAATCATTACACTTTTTGTTTTGCACAAAAATTCTAATGGGTCGTAGCTCTTACTGTATTGTATAGTACTAAAGTAAAACTGTCGATACCTTAGAGGTATCGTTTCATCCCTAGTGACGAGGTTTGTAGTAAAAAAACAACAAGAACAATAGCAGGTAAAGAAACGTTTCTCTATTTTTAAACAACAGAAACAACAACAACATTTTAAGAATTAAAATAAATTTTTAGTTGGTTTCAAAGTTGGTAAAAAACAAAATCCCGTATTAAATTTTTTCAAACTGTTTACTTAAATACATCAAATACAAAAATAGAATGATGACGAGAAACATATCGAGTCGGTCTGCCGCCGTAATTGGTTACATTTCTTCTTCATTGGCAAAGGAAAGGATGCAGCCACAGTGAGTGATAAAGAAAAATATTGTGTGTATAAATAAGACTTCGTTCAAAAATTATTCCAACAAAAGGTCTGCCTTTAAGCCAGCCAGCCCCTCTGCTTTATCTTCTCCAACAGTGCTTGCTTGTGTGCGCGTAATTGCTTGCGCAAAAACTTTTGTGTTCGATTCAGCAAAATAATTTGTTTGAAATTTATATGAATTTCAGTAAACATTTTGTTTGATTCAGTTAAATTATTTGTTTGAAAAATATCGGTGTTTTTTTCAGTAAACAAAATGCAAATTAATTGTTTGAATATGCGAAAATTTTTATATAACCGATTTCAGAAAAAAAATTGTTTGGTTCAACAAATTTTTTGTTTGAATTGGAAAAATAATTTTTTCTGTGTAGATGGTCAGCGATGCTAACCGAAATATTGGGATCAAAATAAAAATAAAAAATCACGAGGTTTTTATATTTTTTTTTATTTATTAACGTGGACAAAAACAAATAATAGTTCGTCGGTATTGAACATGAAAAAATTCTTTACTACCAGAAACATTTCACAACATTTAACCTACTTTTCTCTTGTAATTTATGTTGCTTTTGATACAACAAGATTAATTCATTTTTAAATTATAAAATTTAAACGCAATAGGTCTTAATGCAGTTTACGACAAAATTAATTCAGTTAATACTCAATATAATTTAAGACTTAATCCATTTTAAAACAAGAAAGAAAGTTCAGTCGGCAATGATGATACCCTGCATCACAGTATTTTAAAACTAATTTTCTTGAGTATTAAGATTCATGTAAAAGTTCTTTGTGCCATATTTTTTTGTTATTTTTATCCATATAAGATTTGTTTGCCTTTAAGTGATTGTAAGATTGGGGTTTATATGGGACCTACTGATAATTTTGGACTTCATATAGGCTGTTTATTTACCTTTCCATATTTTCCTTAGTCGTTGCAAACAGCACGATATCGTCAGCGTATTCGAGCTCTTCGAAGTTACAATCAAGTTTCCAATGGATACCATTGTTTTGGTTTACTAAGCATGCTAATATTTCGTTAAGTGTGTTTATTAGAAGAAGTGTGGGAAACTGGCATCCCCGTTTAACTCCACTGATGGATTTGAAAGTTTGCCCGGTTTTGCCGTTGTGGAAAACCCTAATGGTTAAATCGGTGTATTGGGCCTTTATAAGATTAATTAGGAAAGGAAAGTGTTTGGTTTTTAGAGCATTCCAGATCTTAATTTATTTATGGTATCAAAAGCCATCAAAAGTCCACTAATTTAAGGCATAATTTTGTATCGAACTCGTTACACTGTTCTATTACTTGGCGCAGGCCGTTTATTTGATCGACACAGGACGGGTTGGGTCTGAATCCAGCTTGTTCTAAACAATGGTTGAAGGATACGACTGAGTATAATTTTGTTGAAGATTTTACAAACCGCTGGTGGTAAAACGATGCTTCTTCATTTGCTGCAGATTTTGAGATCACCTTTCTTGGGGATTTTTTATTATCAAGCTTTCTTTCCATTCCAGATTTCCCTGAACAGTGGATAAAGTATTTCAGCGATGTAGATCGGTTCACAATTTTAAAATACCGCTTGCTAATTATATCTGCCTGCTTTTTTCCGTGTTTTAATTGGCTGATTGTGTTTTATATTTCGGGGATATTCGTAGTTGTTATTTTTATAGGGTACGCTTTCGGGACAAGTTACGTTGCGTTAACTTGTGGTGCACTATCTTTCTCGCATATGGGGTTAAAGATAATTTCGAAGTGCCCCTTCTATCTCTTCAGTTGGTCATCAATATTAGTGAGGGTGTTGCCGCTTGTGTCTTTTATTTGCGTATTGGGATTGTTCTTTTTACCCGAAAGTTTTTTTTTGTA
Organism: Pollenia angustigena; assembly: GCA_930367215.1. Lineage (NCBI taxonomy): Eukaryota > Metazoa > Arthropoda > Insecta > Diptera > Polleniidae > Pollenia > Pollenia angustigena. The sequence goes on from OV884058.1 coordinate 40,778,099, forward strand.
ATGTTAAATACAGTTTTTAAGTCTCCGCCGTTTGCTGCTGCTGCGGCCTCGGTACCCCTTAAATTAAGAAAGCTGCGCTTGTCATTTCTAGCTTGTTTTTTGTGCCCTTTTTAAAATGTGTGAAAATTCAGCTTGCAGTTTAAATTTTTTTAGAGATCCCTTTCCGTGATCATCTCTTCTTTGACTTTGCGTCGTTCTCCCACAAGATTCAAAAATTCTTGTGATTTTTGAAGAGTTTCCATCGAAATTGTGTACTGCGGTTGCGGATTCCCATAAAGCGTTCTTAATTTTTATCCATTCTTCATCTCTGTTCAAGTTTGGCGCATATATTGGTGGGATCAGCTGGAACTTGTGCAACCCTTTGTCGCCGCACCAAGTTTCGAGTTACAGTGACCCGGTTCCTCGCAATGCCTAACCACATCATCTCGTAAGAATTATTTGTCATTTATGAGGAGTGCGTTCTGGTATTTGTTATCACCGGTTGGCGAAAAATGTGTTTAAAAGCATTATACAAAATTTCTTTAAATATCCTCTGGCTTCAGCTTGTTGATGTTGCAAGCGCGGCGTTTCGGCTTTATGGGCATGGATTGGCATAAAGGCATGATTATTAGTTCGGCTATCAAGAGAAAGTGACTTTAGGGAATGTTGGCACTTCGCAGAACTTCAAGTCTTGCAGCATTCTAAGACAATTCTTTGCGATGCAGAAATGGTGAATTTACCATAAGCCCCATATTAAAACATAACCATAAACCCCATATTAAAACATAATTTTTTGTATTGACAGGTTCATCATTGGGTACACTCTCTAAAATTTATTTTTTAACACTGTGGTTAAACGTATCAACTTGTATTAATTTTTTTTTTTTTTTTGGTTTTTGGTTTTTTGTTATTTGCTTTTTGTTTTTTCGTATAATTACTACACATTTATGAGCTTGTAAGAATACTTGGGATTAACTCAAAATTGTTAGAATATTTTAATTAAATAAATTCATTCATTCGTGTCAGTACGTTCAGTAATTAATTTTTCATTTTAAGACATAATATAATCCATTTAAATGAACAAATACAAACAAGCAACAAAAAAATTTTTTTTGTTGTTTTTTTTTTGCATTTAACAGACATTTAAAAATTAAACAAACAAATGGGGAAAAACAACAACAGCATTTGTTATGCACATATATCTTTAAAATACAAACGAATCAAAGGAGCCACGGAGCCACGGAGGGGCAGAAGAATATTGCTTAATGTATTTTTAATAGCTTAGAAATCAAACAAAAAAAGAAAACAAGTACACGTAGAAAAAAGAAATATGGTTCGACATAATCTGTGAGCAACTGTAGAAAGTTGGATTGTAACAAGTCCGGTTCGAAGGACCATGGCCAATAGTTAGAGAAATTTTGCTAGTAAGATCGTTGCCTTACTACACAGAAAAAATTACAAGATTTAGTATGTAATAAATAAAATTTTTTTAAACTTTTCTAAAATTTTCAACAATTTTCTTTATTAAATTGTTTGTAAATTGTCATATTTACAATTTGCTTTAGTTGAAAAAATAAAAACATTTTCTGCCAATAATTTTCAATACAAAATTAAAAAAATCTATTTTAATATCGTAAAAATGAATGGTGAGACTGTTGTTGAAAACAATGTCCATCTAAGGGGTAAGTGAAGCTATTATTTGAAACTTCTTACCGAAATTTTAACCCGGTTTATTTATTGTTGTTTTCAAATTATATTTGATGATTGTGTCAAGAATCCGTTTTGAGTACGTGTTAAGACCTTCTTTTGCATCCCCTCCTAATTCCGTTTATGTTACAGACATGTATTTGTGATGAGATTTTTATTATATTGAAATAAACAATTAATAAGATCAGCAGTTTTAATGCATAATCAATAAGCAACAAAACATTTTGTTAAAATAATAAATTTGTATTTAATTTTTCTATTTGATTTTAACAAATGGCCGATTCTATTAGTAAATGACGTTTATACGCTTTTAACGTCATTTACTAATAGAAAGAAACACATTTGCAATTAAGTTATTTCTAGAAGGGGTAACATTTTTTTATATACTTTTGTTATCTATTTACAAGAATTTATATGAAACGATCAAATAGCCACGAGAGAGCTTTAAAGTTCAATAAACTTTTATTGTATTATTCTTTTTTATTGTGAAAGATGAGATATCAGACGATGATTTTCAAATCAAACATCGTAGAGAAATATAATCCAATAATAAGAAATTTGCTCTTTAACCCATGACGGGTGCAACATGCAATGAATTTTCTGTTCGCGCCAAATCTATGAATCTTAATGATTCGAAGTGCACAACAACTTTATATTTAAGCTTAAGTCTAATAAAATTATATTATTATAAAATATAGATATTTTACTTTAAATTGGCATCAAAAAAGTGTCAAATGGTGTGATTTGAAAATTGATGTTAAAAGTTGTCTAGAATAGAATCGCCCAAATAGTTTATTTAATGTTAAACTCGGGGGGGTGCTTTTATACCATGGGAGGTAAGACCAAAAGAGAGATAAAGCCTTTTATTTTTTTTTATTCGAATGGGAGGCAAAGCCATCATGGCATTAGGACACATTAGTAATATTAGGAAATGTCTTATCTCTCATTTCAGTTTTGAAGAACTTTTCCATTTTACATTGATTAATAGTTTTCTTATTTTTATAATTAAGAGGTAATGATTTTCCCTTTTACTACAGCTAAGTATTGAAATCTGGCTTCGCATACTAAAGTGGCTTAGGGGTGTTTTTTCCTCCAGTAGGACGCGGCAGGTGGCTTCGCTGAATAAAGTTTTTCTGCGTGTGTCACAAGAATAAAAAAATGGTTTTCAATGATAACTAAGGATTTTCCCTTTTACAGAATGTTTACACCATGCGTAACAATGTTCGGGAAAAATATGGCTTTGCCTCTCATTTGGGGAAAAAAATATGGCTATATCTTACACTTCGCAAAATTTTACATATGAGCTTACCTCTCAATGATCGGGCAATAAGACCATTACGGCTTTATCTCCCATTCAATTGAGCAATAAAGCCATCATGGCCTTACCTCCCATGGTTTAAAAGCCTTACCCCCCCCCCCCCCCTTAAACTCATTGTTAAAAATATTTGTTGAATGTTAACAATTTTAATTAACAAAAGTATTTTTTATATTTACAAATTCGGTTGTTGATGCCTTTTCAATTAAAAAATTAATTGTATTGACTAATATGGTATTCAATATGACAATTGATTTGTCGTAATTTTTTTCTGTGTAGGGATAAGTGTATCTAACCTACTTGATAATGGAGATCCCGGTGTTTGTTGTACGTGGCTTTTAATTTTTGCGTCGCCCCGAAGGAATTGTAAAGGAGTTAGCGTCACATGCATGAATAATTATTAAATTTAACAAACGTTTATTGAGGGAAATTTTCATAGAAAATTAGTTTTATAAACCTTTTCTTAATTTAAATTATTTTAATGAATAGATTTATTTTATGGGTGCATATAAAAGTAAAACTGCTATAATCGACCGTGTCGCCCTCGCCATAGAAAAGACACTAGATGAAATAGTGAATAGAAATCTCTTTTGTTTAAACAGTCTTGGTAAAATATTGTTACTTTTGTTCATCCCATATGGTTGTATCAAGAGTATTATATCGGGAGGAAATTTGTATGATGACTAGATAAAAATAATAGAGCGATTTTGCCCATATCCAATAACAAATAAAGTTGTCATCTAGAAGTCATTTTGGTTTCTTTTACACAGGCAAAGGCTTAGGGCTGTACATTTTTTATCGACTCAAGTAATCTCAGGGGTCTTAGACGAACAGCTGACTGGGCCAGTCCTGGTGTTGGTACTGCATACATCGTATCCTGGCGTGGTGTGATAATGCAGGGATTTAATGCATACAAAATATGTGGTTATGATGCCCGTGCTCGATCGTCAAAGCCTCGTTTGTTCTTTAAGGGGAACCACCCCGCCCATGCTAAGTGCTCGACAGAGAAGGTTAACATCTTAAAAGGAGTGGCTGTGTACACAAATTAGGCATTTGCATTCGCTTCACTTTCCCGTTCACGCAGACAAAAACATGTTTTAATATGGTCACCTCCAACAATACTATTTGAAAGGAAAATTTTAAACACATTATCTTTAATTTAACCATATTACTGCCAGCGACAACCATATTATGATTAAATAAGTCCTTCGTCAAGAAGCCACAACCTTATTATAGTTGCCCTTAAATATGTTATGGTTAAATATGACAATAATATGTTTTTAAATAAACAATAGTATTTTCCTCTTTCCACAAGAGCAACAGTTAAAAACCAACCATGCTGTTATTAATGTTAAACATATTTTAGTTACTACTAACCATAACATGTTCGGAGGAAACCATAATACGGTTGTGGCTTCTGAATGGAGGGCTAATTTATCCACAATATGGTTGTCACTGGCAATAATATAGTTAAATTAAACATGATATGTTTAGAATTTTCTTTAAAAATTGTTTTGTTGAAGGTGACCATAAGATATCATGTTAATCAAATCTTATAATTTAAGTCTTTCACCGAGAGCTCCATTCAACAGACAGAAATGTCATGCTTAAGTCGTCCTTTAATTTTACAAGCACCCAGAATTTGTATACGCTGTAGGTTTTCGGATGATAATTTCGATGTGTTACAAATAGAATGACTTAACGAAATGTCTCCTCATGTTTTTGGATTAAGCCATAATAAATAAAATGTTTTAAGTTTAAAAACTTTATAAATAATTTTCCAAAATTTTTGCAAAAATCAATTGACTAGAAAAGTTTGCAGGCCGATAGACACAATTAGAAAAGAGGCAGCTAAATAGAGGGACAGAAAAAGGACAGACGCTTAAAAATTTTCCGCAACTTAAGCATATAGGCGAAAAAGTTTTTTTTTAGCGTTGTATGCGGATATATTTAAACAGTGAGTATATTTGTCAAAGTAAAAAAAAACATAAAATAAACTTCTTGTTTACCACTCATATATTTTTACGCTAAACGCACACTAAGACACACAAAATATAGTTAAGGTACTGACATCATGATTAAGGGAAGTTTAGATAACGGTGTTTAAAAAAAGGAAAATTAATTTTTATTATCTTTTCAAATATGCCTTCTTTCTCCCACTATAATCAGCAGAGTCATCACAACAATTGCTGTCGTCATTATATTGACAGACAAGCATGGAAATATTCTCTATTTCGATTTAACATACATACATACATACATCAATTGTATATTTTAAGGATGTGGAGTAAAGTGCCTTTAGTATATGCAACAAAAATTTATTTAAATACACTATATATATATTTATTAAAAGAGTATTATGTGAATGTGTTGGTGTCAGTAATCACAAGAAATAATAGATTTTCGGCTTATCATAGCACTTACACATATCGCACACTAATTCCTATATTAATAAAAAATATTTTTGGCTTATGAAACGAATTTTCTTAATAGAAAATTGGTTTCATATATCTATATCTGAAAAGAATATTGGGGTAAATCGTTAACAGAGCAACGATTAGAAAAAGTCCCATAAATGCCCAGGAGTCGCCCCTAGTAAGATAACATGTATGACCGACCTCAATTAGTTTTTTGTTCTTAACACTTTTTCGAGACATACTTGCCCCTTATCATCACTACTTAGAGGGGCTCACATACAAATATTGCGTTTTATGAAATTCTTAAATTAATTAAAATTTTTAGACTTTTGTAAATAAAATCAATAGTTGCTAACAGATTTCAATCATTTATGGCTTGTTTTGTTTGCAGCTGTTTTTATATGTCTACAAAAAATTAGAAGCACAACTGCATTTTCCAATTTTTAAAGAATTTTTAACAAAAACAAAAATTTTAAAATGTGGTTAAAAAATTATTTTCTATTATGTTTCTAAAACGAATGCGTATCTTAGAAAAAATGTACGGGTTTTTTTAGTTTGTTCAATAACCTAAGGCGCTTTTGAGTTAAGGGCATAATAAACCTCACAAATAGCTTGGCAAACATGTCAAAATTTTACGTTTGTACAAACATTTTGTGTTGTTAATTGGGGTGTTTGCTGTTTGGACAAACATTTGAAGCAATGTTTGCAGAAATATTAAAAATTTTTAATATTTGGCAGACATGTTGGATATTTGTCAAACTTTTTGTGACGTGTAATGCTAAATGTATTCAATTCAATTAATTTTTAATATAAAATTACATTTTTTTAGTAGTATTGCTTGCCACAAAATAGCTCGTTGTTTAAATCACTTTTTACTTTAAATTTGTTGCTTTATTTTATAATTTCTTCTCCGTTTTAAGCAAAAAGCAACAAAATTGTCGCAGCACTTTTGGAATCTGCATTTAGTGAAAACAAAACAAAAATGAAAATTAATGTTTGTACGGAGAACTTTTGCGTTGTTAATTGGCAAACCCCAAACGGAAACAATGTGTGTGTTTGCCAAGCATTTTGTATGGTTTATTATGCCCTTTACGCGAACATATGTTGTGCAGCCTCCTCTATTTTCGAAATAACGGTATATCTCGAAAACCATAGCTAACCTAAAAACAACGGCTAGATCCACTGAATTCCGCATAACCGAATTAGATTCAAACGCCAAGTGCCCAGCTTGTTTCAAGAAAATGTGTCAATTTCTTGCATAGTGTATGATATGGGAAGGTTTTATCCGGAATTTCTAATCGTGTTATTCGCCACACGAAACAGCGAAAACTTATAAAACACAAAACTGAACTGGCAAAATGATTTTGGTTGTTGTTTTCTTACGAAGACAATAAAATTGTTTAAAGTACTTCTTTAACCCTTATGTGAATGGCAAGATACCCGGGTACCTTTGGCGTTTTCAGATTATTTTTTTTTATAGAAGGAGATGATCCACATAGCTGAAACTTCTTAAGAACTCCTAACTATTAATAAATTTTAAATTATCATTATTTTTTAGCTTAAAAATCATTTTGGAAGGGCTTGGTGTACCAAATTTTATCTTACACCCTTAACGGTATGGCAAGGTACCCGGGTACCTTCATACATTAGGTATCGAAAAACGATTATTGCAAGTATATTTTTAGTGAACTGTTGCTAAAAAAAAATTAAAGGAAGTAATGAATATTTAAGAAAAACAAACAAAAGAAATATACATGGATAAATAAAAAATAACCAGAAATGAACACTAAGCTATTTGTTCAAATTGGACAGTTTGTTGAATTGATCGCTCATTTAAAATTGGTTTGAAACATTTTGTGCAAGCTTTGCTTGTTTTTATGTGTTTCATACGTAGTTACGAACACACGCGACAATTCCCTACTACGGGAGTACGTTCGCTTTTATCATTTATTTTGCAAACCGAAAATGTTTGACGTGGATACATGAAAATCTTTCCTCAGCAAACTCGGTATAGCAGATTTGACTGAGATAACTTTTGGGTTTATGATGCGTTGTTGAATATTTTACTAACACACTTCAAATATGATCACTTTCAAAAATTGTCTGATAATGCTGCTACATCTATAGTATTATAAAATCGATTTGCTCTGCGTTTGCAGGAATATTCCTTTTGTTTTGTTGTAAAATGTAAAACTTTCAGGTTTAGCAGCAAAAGTAGATTCTACATTGGGCTTTCTGGCTGGTTATACTTTACAACTTTTCATGCAAAGGGTAACAGTTCATTGCATCGCAAGCAAAAGACGGTTTATAAATCTGACGTAAATTATCATTCAACATTGTCCAAATAATCGCGAAAAAATAGCTTTATATGTTCTGTTCGTAATATGCGGGTTTCATCATTTTCAAAACTTTTGAACAGTTGCATCATTTTGAATCTGCAGACAACGGAAAGTGAGTAGTTTTCCACAACTCTGTTATGAGTTCTCTATTTGTTTTGTGGATGCCAGCGTGAATAAGAATCCCAATAAAGCGTTTAATTATTCTTCACAAAATTACTCAAATATTTTTATTCCACATAAAAAGTTCAACCTGTGTAACTTTGCAACGAGCGCAATCATCGGAATAATATTTACATTTTTTTGTTACACATTTGCATAGAGAAATATTAACGCTAAATTTCAAACTTGCGTATCTTAGCAGTTACACGTTGCACAACCCAGGCCGCTTGCAAGATATTGAAATTTTACTGAAAATTAACTTCTATTGTATCTAAGAGTTATTTTTCGGCAAAAAATTTAAGTTTCCAATATTATATCCATATAGGTACACTGCAATGCTGTTAAGGGTGTTTTTTTGCCATTCACATAAGGGTTAAAACAAAAAAAATTATAGATTTTTCTACATTTCCGGCTCTGACTCGTTCAGCTTATCGTGAATTATGCATATCGTGAATTATTACTATTTTCTTCTACCGGTTTGATGTAGCCGTCTCTTTATTAAAACCCAAAAGTCTCCAGGAAACCCCTCCTGCCCCCGTCATTAGAAAACACATCTTGTTACTAGCAAACGAGCACTCCTTCATAAGGCTAAATGGTAGCTAGGACAGCAATACCTTCCCTCATTTGGTTTAACCTTAAGTTAATTCCTGTCCCTTTTCTTTAATCTTGGATAATCAGCATTAATTATCCCAGAAAAAAACAAAAATTAAGCAATTTGTTTTTTAATTTTGTTTTTTCTTCTTGCCCACTTACAATTCGAGTCGGAAAAAGCCAACCAATTGTAGGGGCATGTAAGAAAGGATAAACTCACTGTTTATTGTTGGTGTTTTGTTTAAGCTTTGATATTGGTACAAGTAAGACTTATTCGCTTTAGGGTTTTATTTGTTTAATATTTTTGGCTTTTCTAAAATCTTTGGAAAAGGTTTCCTGATGAGCTGGCCTAAGCAACCAGTGAAATGCGCATAGGAACTAGCTTTCCCTCAACAATGAATCTCAGTGTATTTGTCAAATATGAAAAATTGGGAACGTTATACAGAAATCTTATTAATGATAAATTTTTTATTCACAAAAATAACTTTGACAAAGGAAACTGTTAGTTTAAAATATTTTTTTTTTTTTTTTTTAATATTGAACTATGGGTGATTTTTAAAGAGCTATAGAAAAGTTTAAAACAAACACATAAAATTCAGAAAAATGCATGAAATCATTATTTGAATCGATAGTACAGTCCATATTATTTAATGTTTGAAGATTATTGCATGCAAATATTGACCGTGACTGCGCCTCAAATGGTCCATCCGCTTAGTCCAGTTTTGGCATACTCTTTCCAACATTTCGGACGGTATCTCATGAATAAGTGCTTGAATGTTGTCTTCCAATTGGTCAATTAAAGCAGGCATGTGTGTATAGACATGAGCTTTAACATAGCCCCACAAAAAATAGTCTAAAGGCGTTTATTCCCACAATCTAGGCGGCCAATTGACCGGTCCCGAAAGTGAAATAAAATGCTCACCGAACTCGGCTCTCAATAAGTTCATTGTTAAGCGTGCTGTGTGGTATGTGGCACCGTCTTGTTTAAACCACAAGCCAAGCTCTTGCATTTTGGCCAAAGAAAAGTTGGATATCATCTCACGGTAGCGCTCACCATTCACAGTTATGTTACGATTCGCATCATCTTTGAAGAAGTACGGTCCAATGATGCCACCAGCCCATAAACCGCACCAAACTGAGACATTTTTTGGATGCATTGGTAGCTCTTGCAATGCTTCTGGCTGATCTTCACTCCAAAATCGACAATTCTGCTTATTAACGTACCCATTGAGCCAAAAATTAGCTGACCATAAAATGGAAGAAGCGCGCGATGAACTTTCTTAACAGAGCACGCATTTTGATAATAAAATTCAATAATTTGCAAACGCTGTTCGTTTGTAAGACGATACATGGGTAAATTATAGACCAAACTGAAGATGTTTGACAGTGAAACAAAACACGAAACGTGCGTCAGCTTGTTAAACCAGTGTTGTCAAAAAGATAATAGCTAAAAAATCACCCGATATTTACAATTTTAAAACTGGCGCTTATTCAATATAACTGTACGTATGAGTAATATATAAAAGTAGTAATATTACTCATACGCCGCACAGTGCTTTGGCCCATAGACATAAATCAAAAAAAAAACAAGTCTTATATTGTGCTTAAAAATGTACAGATCGATAGATAACAAAATAATTAAAATGAATTTTGAAGAATTTTTTAGATTTAACTCTTTTTGGCGGCGCTAGAGGGCGCCAAAGTTTGAGAATTTATAGTAAAAATGGCCAAACAACTACTTGAGTTTTACATGCTTTAGGAAAACTGTTGTAAAACTGTTGTTTTTTAAAGCACGAGATTGAAATTTTTTTCTGTAGTAGTTTACTATATTTAGAACTAACTGTAAAAAAATTTTATTGATTTATTTTCTCATAAGTGTTTTTTTATTGGTTTGAAAAATGCTTATTATTTACTTAAGCTCTAAAAATTTTCTAACTTTAATGGAATATTAAAAAAAAAAGAAAAATATGGTCTATGGGTTTTTTTCTGATTTCGAATATTTAGACTGTTTTCTAATAACTACAAAAAAAAAAATTGAAAAAATTTTACCACAACTTGAAAAAAAAAAACTTTTTTTAAATGGCTATTTTCATGATTTTTGATCAAATTTTGATAGTTTTCAGGAGTTTAAAAGACAATTAACTACAAATACTGTGAAATATTAATTCAAACTTATACCATTCAATAAAAAACAACAAAAATCAAAATATGTATAAAAAATTGTTTGTGTTTGTCTGCATTCTACGGCATAAGAGGGCGCTGAAATCACAAATGCCCTTGGTTTTTTATTGTTTCAAGAAAATAATTGTAAAAAATTAATTTTTTGGATTACGAGATTCAAATTTTTTTCTGTAACAGCTAACTATATTCTAAACCATCTATAAAAAATTTTTACTGGAATTATGCTCCTATACATATTTTTTAATGGTTTGAAAAATGCTTATTATTTACTTAAGCTCTAAAAATTTTCTAATTTTGATGGAATATTAAAAAAAAAAGAAAAATATGGTCTATGGGTTTTTTTCTGATTTCGAATATTTAGACTGTTTTCTAATAACTACAAAAAAAAAATTTAAAAAATTTTACCACAACTTAAAAAAAAATTTATTTAAAAAAAATGCTATTTTCGTGATTTTTGCTCAAACTTTCATAGATTGAATTAGTTAAAAAAAAATAAACTAGGAACATAATAAGAAAAAAATCCAAATATATATACTATTGAATTAGAAAAATTGACAAGATAAATTAAAAAAAATTAGTATAACAGTTGTGTCTGTTTCTTTTTGTCGACACAAGATGGCGCTAAATTCCCAGATGACGTTGGTTTTTCATCGTATAAAGAATATTTTCAAAATGTGACTTAGTGCCGTTATTTTTTATTTAAATTGAAGATGGTTACGTGACAGAAGTTTTTTTTTGGTAACAGCCTTTGTTTGTAGTAAGAGCAATTCTATTGTGGAGTGTTCGAAAATATTGCATACAGGGTTTTCAATTTAAAAGAAAATAAAAATTTTCTATTAAAATGTTAAATCAATTTATATATTTAATAAATACTTACTTTAACAAACGAGTAAAAGTGAGGGCGCGTGGTTCAAAAAATGAACGTGCACATCTCTAATCAATTTTATTGCAATCAAAATCAGCTTATCAAATTTTATTGGAATCTTTCTATTTTTGAACATAGCTCCCATACAAATCATTCTCCCGAAAATAGCTTTTAATGCCAGCTTCCTTAAAAATATATGTAGTAACATACCAATATAAACCATAGGTTACATATAAACCCTCATCCAAAACACCCATATATGAAGATGAAGATATCTAAATAATATTCGGCAGAAAGAACTTTGAAACGAATCTTAACCTCATAACATAATTTTGTTCTGGTGGGTCCATGATTGCCCATGGGTCCCAAATAGATTACAATCTAGGAACTTTGTTTTTAAATACTATGCTATAGGATATCACATGGTCGGGCTTGACCGATTATACTTTCTTACTTGTTATTTTTGCACGAGCATTTTAAGCGTTTTTCACTCATTTTTCATTAAATGATGTTTTTGTATTTTTCACATTTATAATCCGATTCTATCAAAATTTGGCACACATATATATCTAACAAATATCAATTTTCATACCAAATTTTATTACGATCGGATAATTTTTGAAAGTGTTATAACATTTTTAAGAAAAAGGATATATGGCAGGACCTTGAGTCCTTGTTCAGATTTAAGTGAAAATTTGCACATACGTTGCTAGTTGTGTGTGTATTAGTATGACCATTTTTTGTAGTTTTGTGGGCATTATTGAAGCTAAAATTACATTTTTCCATTTCAGGACACATGGGAGGTAGGCGTGTTCTTGGACCGATTTCTCCAAAAATTCACATTTTTCTTAACTAGGCTATTTTATGCTTGTGTACCAAATTTCAAAAATTTCTGACAACTCCTTCTATTTATGTCCCTTCGTTATATGGGGACAAAGCACTGTGCGCCGTATTTCTAAGATAGCCATTTATTATTTGAAAGACTTAATATTACTCATACGCAGTGTTGCCAATTTAACAGCAGGATTAAACCATTTTTCATCGCGTATACATAGCCATGAGGAAATAAATTAATCCACTCGTTAATTTCAAGCCATTTTTGTACATTTTGGACCAAAAAACATGATAAATGCTGCCTGAACAATTATGCAATTCATAATTTTTCTAAATTTATATGTGCCCACTTTAATTCTTATGCACAAATATGGGCGCAATTTTTTTGAATTTTCTTTCAATAGATCGTAGAATTTTTTCAGCTTCACTGTATTCCTTTAATGTTCTTTATAAATATTATTATAGAAATTGCTTAGATTCTCTTATTTGATAAACCTTAAAACAAACCTTAAGTTATTTCCGTTCTAGAAATAATACTTAAATGTCCTTTAAAAAATTCTTTTAAGTTTCCCTTTTTTATCTTTTATCGCAATCATTGTGTAACTGAAAGTAAATACTCCTGTAGCTTTTTATGCATATGTTACAAGTATTATTAAAATGATTTATAATCATGTAAACAAAAAAACGTGTTTCTTTGTGTCTACTTGTCATTTTATATGTCTGCCGAAACATCTTTTTTGTCAACAGTAGAAATATTTTGTTAATTTCACAAATATTTCATTTGAAATATACGTGATTTCGAATAATTTTATTGTATTAGCAAAAAATATGCACAAATATTTTTATTGAAATAAAATTTGAGTGAAAGACAAATATGTTTAAGAAACATGATGTATGATTTAAAATATTGAAATTCATTTTATATATATGAATAAATTGTTATCAAATGTTTAAAGCAAAAGTTTCAGGAAACAATTATTTATGGGATTTTGTTGTCTGGATTTGAAGGAATTAAAAAAAAAAAACTAATTAGTCTGTGAAAGCCATCATCAATTCAAACTATATTTGAAATATTAGAAAATACAAATTTGTGTTAACTGGCGCTTATACAGTTTATCCATATGCATGAATAATCTTTGTATATTACAATATATGGATTATGCCGCTATCGCTAGCAATTCTCAGAATCTACGAAAACCATGAATCAAAATGAAATTGATACTTACAGGAATATGTATTTCAAATGAAAAAAAAGTTTAACATAATGGAAAATGATGATGATATAGAAGCAATGTATGCATTTAACATTTACCTTGCCCTCCCATTAAAATCAATAATCAAACAATACCTCAACACTCTCGTTCAGGCGCGGATTCAGGGGGGAAGAAGGAAATTCCCCCCCCCCCCCGTAAATTATAAAAATATGTTTTGTTAATTTCGATAATACAAAAATTCCCAACAATAATATTTTTTAAAATGTACACAATTTTTGGAAATCCCATCAAGGTTTTTTTTTGTTTTTTTTTATGGAAAAAAAAATTAAAAAATACTTATTGAAAATTTCGATAGAGAAATTTTCAATAAGTATTTTTTAATTTTTTTTTTTTATTAAATCTCTAACGATTTTCAATAAGTATCCATATCTTAATCCTAATAGTTATTTATTAGATATTTCCAAAGAAACATCTAGTTTACCGCATTCAATTACTTACTATTCTACATTCAATCCCAGCAGGTGCCATCTATATCCAAATACTAAACGTTTGACTTGATAATGCGTGCGGTTGAATTATTAAACAATATTTGCAATATTTATGTATATATTTATGTGTTATATGAATCAAAATTCTACTCGATAATTTTTGACGAAAGCAGTGATTTGTCGGGGAAAAGCCAGATTTCCTTATCTTTAAGATATTTCAACATACAACAAAAAGTTTTTAAGGAAGAATTTATTGGCTTTGTTGTAAACGCATTTGAAGATGCTTCAAAAGATAGGGATGACGTTGATGTGTCAATTGATGCGAAGGAACTATCATCAATTGTTTTTAAAGCTCTGACAAATTTTGGTCTTGACCTAAAAAATTGTGTAGGAGATGGAACAGAGGGTGTCCTCTGATGTCAGCAGAAAATGGGACAGTTCAAAATTTCTGGAAATGAGACAAATGCGAAACAAACGCCTTGCTATTCCCATAAATCGAAGAACTCAATTTCTAAAAGCAATAAAGTGCCATTAATACAACAAGTTGTATCATTTGTTAAAGAAACGACAAAATTTTTTAAATATAAGCATCCCAAGCGCAAAAAAGTTTTAGCAAAGTATTTGGGAGCCAAACTATCTTCATTATGCGTCTTTGCATAAAAGCTTTGGAAAAAATATCTGAGTGGAAAAGTATTATATCTTCCTTTATATTAAGGAACTCACTTAGTTCTTTTAAATTTATTTGCGGAATATACATATTAAGTGTGAAACCTATTGTAGCACAACCACTTAGTATCATTTTACAAAAGCAAGATATAGATCTTCAAAAAGGATCAAGCCTTATCAAAATTTTAATCATGTGCCTTGAAGAAAAAAGAAATAAAGCCAATTTCATCATCGGTAGGAGTTCCCTGCTATGGGTTATCAAAATATATATTGGAAATATATTGAAAAACATCATACTTGACAAATTTAATATAAGAAACTCGTTAGAATTAAAGACAAAACTGGATACACTTACATTGGACGAAGATGAAATTCTTGTATCATTAGACGTGGTATCGCTATTTACGAACATACCTATACACCTAGCGATAAGTAATATTATGACCAAATGGAATGTGCTACAAAATCACACTAAAATACCGAGAACACAATTTTTGAAAATTCTTAAATTTTGCTTAAATGAAAATAATTATTTTATGCATGATAGCAAATTATACCAACAGACATACGGAATGACAATGGGCAACCCATTGTCACCGACTGTAGCCGACATTACATTGGACCAACTAATGGAACAATGTATCGAAGAACTACAAATGAACAACATACAAATAAAACTAGTCACAAAATATGTAGATGATTTATTTGCCATAATAAAATATAAAGACGAAGACATAATATTGAAAACATTTAACTCATATCATAACAAATTGAAATTTACTCTAGAGAGGGAGAAGGACAATGCAATACCATATCTGGATATGAAGATACTCCGACAAAATAACAAAATAATAACAGATTGGTATATGAAACCAATTGCTTCTGGACGCTTAATGAATTTTCACTCAACACAACCCATGAAACAGAAGATAAATACGGCAATGAATCTAATTGACAAAGTTATAAAAATAAGCCACGTAAAATTTCAATCTAAGAATATGACAAGAATAAACGATATCTTAATGAAAAACAATTTTCCAAAGGGGTTGATTAATTCATTACTGGTTAAAGTTCAAAATAATATTTCTTCAGGGGAAAAAACAGAAATGACACTTCTGGTAACGCCAAATAGTATAGTCTACCGTTTATTTCAAAACTTACGGAGAACATCAAAGTGAGAGAGATAATAAAAGACCAACAAATAATATTCGCGCATAAATCAAACAAGACAATACATAATTTATTTACACAAACAAAAACAAAGATTGAGTGCAGGGATCAAAGTGATGTTGTTTATCAAATTGAATGTGATGGCGGTGATAATGAGGAGTGTGGAAAAACCTACATCGGTACAACGAAAAGAAATTTAGGCGTGAGAATAGACGAACATAAAGCTGACATAAAAAGAGGAAAACATTCAACTGCACTTGCACAACACTGCATTGAAAACAGACACAAGCCAAACTTTGAAAAAGTGAGAATTTTAGATAAAGAGAAAAGGGAAAATAAGAGATACACGTTGGAGAGCTTAAGAATACAACAAAAATCGACAAGTGCAATAAACACAAAAGAAGACAAAGACAATACAGCGAGAGGTCATCTCCTACCCTTCGTCGAATAAAAACATGGCTCGGATCAACAATGACAGAAGATAGACTGTAGTGTCTAAATTTGCCTCACAAGGAAATCATAAATTGCTTATTAAAAAAGATTAATGTGTATTGAACTGATCTTATATTTTATTTAACCTTTTTGTTGAGTTTTTTTAATTAGGGTAATAACTTTTTTTGGACAAAATTTCTTCATCCCACCACGCGATGGGCAATTTAGTATTGATAATGAAAATAATTTTTTTAGGGCATTTTGTCAAAAAAAAAGTTTTCGCACCAAATGCAATTTCTAAAGCTCCTCAAAAAAAATTTTTTTTTTTTTAATTTCCATACACATTATATATGGTACATTTATTGTTTGTATATGCTCTATATTTTAGCCCCCATATTCATAAATGATTATAAAATTTAATAAATGTTTATTAACCCTCCGATGAGTGAGAAGGTCCCTAGGGACCTTTTTGCCTTCAAACTGAAATTACTCCTACTTCGGCCACTACTACCCCCCCCCCCCCTACTCTGTATTCCATTCCAAGAGTATTTTGTTGCGCATCTTTTGGAACAAAAATCAAGCCGATCCGATCATTACTTTAGGAGTTGTTGAGGTTTTAGTGAGAATAGTTTCCGGACGTGTGAATAGGTCCGTATTACTGAATTTTACTAATAAATGCATGTTTTTGGGCATCATTATAATCTTTTTATTGTTTCAACACATAATTTACTTGTTCTGAACACAAAGACCTAAACTCAAAGACATTAAGAACAAAAAATTCTAAGAACTGGTTTATTGCTAGTAGTATAAAATTAGAATATTAAAAAAATTATTTTTGTATGTAGAATTTAGTTATAAACAATAAAAACAAAAAAAAAAATCCAAAAAAAATTTTTTATATGAAAAAAGCATGACTTGCAAAAAAGGTCCGTAGGGACCTTTTCACACGGCCGTGAAATTCAGAACTGTCACTCATCGGAAAATTTTCATAGAAAATTTGGTTTTCAAGCCTTTATTAAATTTAAAATATTTTTATGAATACATGCATAAATACATAAAATAAGCAACAGTAAAACAAAAATGTAAAGCTATTTTTTTGGGTTTAATGAAATAAATTTTCAAGTTTAAAAACAAATAGAGTCGCAATTTTTTTTGCGCCCTTCTTCCGTACAAAATGGTAAGATCTTGTTAAATTCCTGAAATTATTAGAAAATACTTAAAACTTTGTAATTAAATGATAATTTTGTATAGTAAGGGGAAAAGTTGAAATTCAAAACTTTATCGCCCCTCCCCCCCCTAAGGCTCAAGCTGGATCCGCGCCTGTTAATGTTTTGCTTTTTTACACATAAGATATATGCACATAAATACATGTTTTGCCGCTTAAATCTGTTTGATAATTTGTGTTAGTTGGTGAGCTGTTAAAGATTCGGCACAGCCGCATAAGCACACTTACTTGTTTAACTTAAAATTATCTGCCTCTAAAAAAAAACCCTGATGGTCTTCGTAATTTGTTATTCATACAAATTTTCGCTGTCCCGATTACAAACTTAAAATGTTGATTTATACTTTAAAAATGGTACTCTTGTCCTGTGGTTTAAAAAATGGGACAGAAACATCTGAAAAGTTTAAAGTTTTAATTTTCAAAGATGTGTAAGCTAAAAAAAAAATTAACACACAGGGATGTTTTTCAGAGGGTTTTTGGGAATTGGTTTCTATAGTGGGGTCGAAATTACTTTCGTGTGAAGTTAATGCTGATTTACAGACATCTGTGTTTGACTAAAATGTGTGAAATGAAACAAAAATGCCAAATATTGAAACAAACATCTGTTTTTCTTACTAAACTGTGTCTGTAACTTTTTTTTGGCGAATACTAGCTGTCACGTAAGGAAATTACTCGCCAATTTACAGAAAAAGTGTGACTGTAATATTTTTGTGAGAAAATTCCCGCTTTGAACTGTCAAATCAACTCTTATCCCATCAACAATAAACTTTAGTTTGTCAATACTATGAAAGGAGAATTTAGCACATTATAACGTAACCTTGATAAATAATTTTTTGAATCCCGGCAAAAACTTTGAATAATAATAATATTTTGTTCTTGGCACATTTTTTATTGTTTTATTATTTTGCCTTTAACATTTTTATAAAATATACGAATGATTTCAAAGCTCGTTTGCAAGCAACAAACATTAAAGTCGCACTTTACATTATTTGGTATAGCCGACGGTTTTATTTTCACCGCCGTCGTTGAAAAATGTTTAATTTCAGTAAGTTTTGGTCGCAGTCAACGATATGCGTGATTGGCGTTCTGAAAGTCTGCAATGTCGCAACGGCTTCGAGTGCACTGTTATGTCATTTATAACGTAACGTTTTCGACATGAGTTACAGACACACTTTTTTCTCACTTTTCGAGAAACGATGGAATATTTTGTTTCACATCTTTTCGATGCGAGAAGTTTTCACTATAGTTACAGAACATGGGTAAATGTTAAAGTCATTAGGTCTTAAATATTAAGAAGGGGTGGGAAAAAAAAGATTGGAAAGGGGCAGAGATTTGATCGCTTTCATAAATCGTCATTTGTTTTTGTATCTGTTATATTTTTTATATACGATATTCGAGTTTTACTGCCTATTTTTCAAAATAAAATAATAATTTTGGCTTGGGAAATTTATTAAAACAACAACAAAAAAACTCTAATTTTGTCTTCAATATAAATTTCTAAACGAAAATTTTTATTTTAGTTTGAAAAAACGGGCAGTTAATTAAAGGTAGGAAAAAAAGCAATTTGTGTTACGTAATCGCAAGTTCAGAAGAAAGTTAAACAAAAAATGATCAGGCAAACTTATTGTGTGAGAATTTGCACAAAGACTTATTTAAAAATGCAGATTTAGGCATTGAAGTTATTTAAGAACAACACAATTAAGTCAATACAAAATATTCAAGCTAATGAACATCATGTAAAAAATTTATGTTAAAGTCATTTCGAAACTTGCACTAAATGCATTGAATATAAAAAAAAAATAAACTGAATAAACAAAAATATGCTGAACTTTAACGAAAAGGATAAGTCAATAATCAAAGTCAATACAAAATGCGTTTAATTTCTCTAGTAGAATAAAGATAAGCGTTGAATAAATTTGGCTTAACAATACAGTTAACCAATGTGGTCCGTTTTTTTTTTCTTAACCCTAGAAAGATAAGGTACGTCTGCGTGACGTACCCCTTTTCAATTTTGTGCTCTTACTTTTACATTTGTTAACATACAACTTTCTCACGTCCAATAATCTCAGTTGTTAGCAGCACCTAGTTGGTGGTGGCAGTTTTTATGTTGTAACCCTAGAGGGAAGCGAACTGACACTAAAGTAGTCCTGTGATAGGTCTTTGGTGGTAGAGACCGGTTCTAGTTTTAACACTTTCTATGAATAAGACCTATCACTTTTACATGGGGTTGTCATTGGAGGGGGTCAATTGACACCATTTGACCAGTCACAAATCTATTCTCAATGAACGTGTTTAGTGACAGTTACTAAAATGTAGTATTTTTTCAAAACGATGTAGTTTTATTTAAAAAAAAAAGTCCTAGAATTAAATTCAAGAGACAAATTTTAGAAAGTCCCAAAAAAATGTATTATACCACCGGTGAAGACTGTACTGTAATTCATTACTTTTTCTACCTTTTTGTTCTTTATAAACCAGTAACATGATTGGTTCTCCTTTCACTGGTCATGAGTTCTTTCTTTTTGTACCTGCTCTATTTTCACAACTCCCAGGACCAGTCTGTGGGACCAATTGACACAAATTTCCCGCAGGGAAGTTATGTATTTTTTGAGAAATAAACACAACATATGCCTGAGAGACGTATCGTTATGTTAAGTGTTACTTTTGAAGCGAAGATAACTTTGTGTTTTGGTTGAATTTTAAGTTATTGTTTTAAAAATGTGTTGTAAGCGCGGCTTGGGCGACGTAGAATTTGGCGCTATTTTGCAAAGCGTGTTGGAGGACTCGGTTTCACTGGAAAATGTGAACGAATCGGAAGATGAATTATTGAAGGATTGTCTTCAAAGTGATGTAGAAGATGAGCTTTTGATATCCTTAAGCCTGACGAGAATATACCACCGATTCAGGAAAATCCTCATGAACCTGAACATTTTACTAATTCTTCCGATAGCTGCGTTATTACGATATCTCGACCCACTTAAAGAAGTAAAAGTAAGTGGGCTGCATCGAAGGGTCAAAGTTATGGCCGAGTTTCTTCAACGACTATAGTTCGTACGGCAAGAGGACCAACTCGGGAATGCAAATCACTGTACGACCAAATCTCATGCTTCG
This sequence comes from Pollenia angustigena, assembly GCA_930367215.1. Classification (NCBI taxonomy): domain Eukaryota; kingdom Metazoa; phylum Arthropoda; class Insecta; order Diptera; family Polleniidae; genus Pollenia; species Pollenia angustigena. The sequence continues at coordinate 40,798,786 of OV884058.1, forward strand.
ATATTTTTTACTACCGAAATAATTTCGGAAATTGTTTAATGGACCAGTGCCGAAATTTCCATAAATTGTTCAATTTTAAGGCTAGAAATTCTTATTTCAGCGAAAACTTTAACCGACCACATTGAACAAATTTTACCAGATGCAGTAAGCAATGATTGAGGTTGTAGTGGAGAACAGCATGAATCAAAAACGAAATAATACGGTGGCTTTTGTCCATCAGAAATTAAACTTATGTCCAAAATGGTATGTGTCAAATGCGGTATAACTGTATGTAGCGACATAAAGTACAAAGAAAATATTTATTTAAGTTTTTAGAACCGAACTGAAGTCCTTTATTAAAACTCTTTAATTTTTAAAACCTTTTCTTTAGCTTCACTTCGGAAAATCAAATCTTGTAACGTTAATGTAACCGCCTTATACTCAATGCAAATGGATGAAACTTTGCAGTCATACATATTCCCGATGATAATACACGAATACATAGGCGTAGCCGGGATAAAATCTAGGAGGGGGTGGGGCATAATTTTTTTTTTTTGGTAAAATGCTTTTTTGACCGCCTTTTACTCAATGCAAATGGATGAAACTTTGCAGGCATGCATATCGCCAATGACAATACACGAATACATGGGCGTAGCCAGGATAAAATCTAGGGGGGGGGGGGCAAAATTTTTTTAAATGTTATTTTTTAAGAAAAGCGTTTCTTAAAAAAAATTTTTTTTAATGTTCTTATTGATAATGCTAATTGAATTTTATTTTTAATTTTATTTTTATTATAATTTTCTGCTTAAAAATTATATTGTTTTAAAAGGAATAGAATAAATAAATGATTTCAACAATAAAATTTATCAATATTATTTGCGATGATATCCTTTAAAGGATATAAACTGGCATACGTCTTTCAGACGTGTCGTTATCTTTTCAGTATTTATTTACTTTTTAAACATGCAAATTATGTATGTTTTTCTCCTTGCTCTGTTGTTTTTGTTCCTACACAAAACAAACAAATTGTTTTTTACCTACTTGTGTGGCGTTGTTGGTTAATTATTTAAGATTGAAACGCTTCACCAAATAAAAGTTTATTCTATTGATTACTTGGTTTATGAATTTCATAATTATTTTAAGAAATTCCGGAACTAATTTTCGAAAGTTATCCCTTTTTTGATTGTTTTAAGTACGTTTCAGTGTTAGTCATACATAAACTTTTAAGTACGAATCATGCTTAAAGTAAGTATAAAAAACATAATTTATCCCTAGCGTTTCTATTACTGTGAAGGCCCTTTTAAATAAAATAAGATCGGTAAAAATGTTTAGAATTTTTCAAGAGCCCAGAACATGTTTTACATAAACCTCGATGAGTAAATGAAATAATATTAACTACTAAGTACTTCTTATGTTTCAACAAAATTTATTTGAGCTCCGTTGCATAATAAAAAATTTTTAAATTTGTTTTAAACAACTTTTACCTTTTATACAAAAGCCTTCAGGAAATTTAACGAAATCCTTTATTAAATTAATTGCAAGCAAAAAGCAATAATTTTAATCATCTCTCATACTATACATGATAATCACAATTAAATTCATTACTTGTGCAGATTGTATTCATATTAAAATTTACATATTTTTTTATACCCTACACCACTAATGGGTATACTAAGTTTGTCATTCCGAGTGAAACTTTTTAATATTCATCGAAGACTCCATAAAATATTCTGGGTCCTTGACTTTTTATGCGATTAAGGCATGTCCGTCTTTTAGAACACGCTCAATTCCGAAAGACTCAACAAAATATATAAATTTCTGTGTTAAATTGTTTCGACTTCTCCAAAGTAGTTTGGCATTATCCAGTACAAGCAGCTTAGAAGGAAAATGGTTATAGAAAAAAGTGTTATAGAGTTAATTAATATTTTGGTTATTATCTGGGAAACCACAAATATGCAATTGCATGTTTTTCCTTGTGCGACCAATAAAGGCAAAAGCAATATATTTATCTGTTTTAGAACTTTTTATGAATTTTGGCATCGATTCGTTAGTGCATATTTCTGCATATTTTACCCGTTGCTGCATATTTTTGTAAAAAGTGCATTTTTGCAGCATTTTTTAGTTTTTAGCGCATATTTTAACTTTTTGAAGCATATTTTGATAATTGCTTAATTTTTTTTATTTTTACACTAACTTTTACACAAGGCGAATTTATTTATGGCTGCAAGGGCGAATTCACAATTTTTTTATATTAAGTTTAGGTCAAGGCGAATTCATGCAAACGGTGGTGTCGATACTTCAACAAGTAACAACACTAAAAACATAACATTAGCGGTATTCACACCGAGCTTGTTAGTTTGTTTGTCGTTAATCGTTACTTTTTTACACGCATTTTGTTTTTGTATATTTAACGCGCTACCGGATTAACATTTAACAAATTAACGACACGGCACCCCTGATAAAATAGTTGTTAGTTGGTAACTCACTACTTACCGTCAGCAAACGTTATTTGTGTCAAAGCATGAGTAATTAAATGGCTTACAATTGTTTTTTTTTACACTTTCTCGTGACATGTTTTATTTTTTCCAGAATAATAAATTGTGTCAAAACAATAAATCAGTTGTTTTACTACGCAAGTTACCAGACTAACAAAGTTTTAAAGAGGGGGTCGTACACAGTTGGTAACTTTAACAAATAAACAAACTACCGAGTAACAAATTAACAAGTTTGGTGTGAATACCACTAATGTATTTTTTTTTGTTACTTTTGTTGGTCGATATGTCAAAAACACAAGTAACTTTTGACATTCCTCTCTCTAATTAAGAGAAAAAAGTAGCACAGCTGTGCTTTCAACGCCACCTGAAAAATTTATTCGCCTTGGTTAAAGTTTTGTTTGTCAGTGATGTTTATTTTTGTTTTTATTTTGCACTTGTGAATTCGCCTTTGCTGTTGCACCACTTTTGAATATTTTTTTTAACTTTCAAACGTCATACAAAGTATTTTTTTTTCTTTTTGGTTTCATTGAAAAATTATTAAAAAAATTAAAAACTACTGGTCGCACACTTGTTGAGCAGTACACAATATTAACGAAGACTGTTGAAAATATTAACAAGATGGAGGATTGCAATGCAAAGCATAACCTTAAAACTTAACTTCAACAAATTATTTAAAAAAACCAAGGCCTAAATGTTGTAAAACGTCTATGTAAGAATTTTACTAAAGAAGCTAATGCTTCTGCTTCAAAAGAAGTTTTTAAATTCAAGAATCGTTATCTTTTAAATATGCTCCTATTACATCAGTCGACGCTGAACGCACATTTTCAATGTATAAAAGTCTATTCAGATGTAATAGACAACGTTTTTTATTTAAAAGTTTAAATCAATATTTGGTTTTTTTATAATCTTTAATTTTTATTTCGTGATCTCAGAAATTCAAGTACAAAATTTGATTTTATTCATTTATTTTGTTTTTAGTTACATTTATTTAATTTTTTATTTTTTATTGTATGCAAATGTTATTGAATTGTTGAAAAAAACACATTTTTTTGTTTTGAATAACTCATTGTTGGTTTTTTTTTATGGCATATTATTAAGTTTTTAGAGTATATTTTCAAGTTTTTACTGCATATTTAATGCGCATAAAACACTTTTTTAGAGCATATTTCTGGTTTCCCTGGTTATTATTAACAAAAATGTGGTTAATTTTGACTAAATTTGTTTAGTTTTAAATATATAATGGCTGATTTCAGCAAATTGTTTTTAAAAATCCAACCAAAGTATGTTGGTCTTTGAATATGGCTACCTGCAACCAGATTTTTTTCCCGCGTCTAATATTTCTACTCTTGCTGAAGGGTATCAAAGATTCGGCACAGTCGAATAAAACACTTTTACTTCTGTTTATTTATTTCACTGCTGGTGTGTATAAAATCATGTAAAACGAGAACAAAGTATATTTCGTATAACGCCCATAATAATAATATGATGACAACTACGAAAATTTTCCAAAAAAAAAAAAAAACCGAAAAGGAAAAACATAATGAGAGAACATGACAAAGCAACAGTTCTAATGATGTCATTATTATTTTCATAGAAAATTAAAAAAAGCGAAACTCAACACATAATCATAATCATAAAATAGATCCAGAGAATACTTTAGCGATTACACTTAGCGAACCACATGTTTAAGAAAGTACAAAGTAAAACACATGCTTAAATACAGATATATTTTTTTTTGATGTCCTCATAAATATTAATTTTATGTTAAAAAGGAATATATTTCCATTTTGTCACAAAGAAGAAAAAGAGGGGAAGTGGAGGAGGGGTAAACCTTTATTACATATATCGCATGTCATTTTGGGCAATAAACTCATCATTTCAAAATCGACATACTTATTTATAAGGAAATGTTGTAGGCAGGACTTTGGTTTTATTACAAGGAATAGCAATTTATTGTGTTAGGGGTTTCCTTAGTAAATTTCATAAAAGTTAGCACAGCTATTTTGGGGCTGTATGAATAATCGCCCAAAGAAAAAGGCCCAAAAAAATAAATGAAAAATCGCCCACAAAAATTCCATGTAAAATTGGGCCTGAATTCATATGAAACGTGACCCAAAAATTTTTTTGGCTTTTTTTTCGCTATTATTCGGTGATTTTTCGTTTTCTCAATTTATAAATATTATATGAAAAATAGCCCATTTTGTTCGGGCCATTTTTCATTTTTAAAATTTCGTCAAAATCTTACATACTATTTGTCTAAATCATTCATTATTACTATACGTCGAATTCCTAAATGTTATTTATAAAAATAACGGGACATATTGCATGTCATAACGTCCAGTGTCATAGTGTCCGTGGACAAACTCGAAAGCATAGCTTACAAACTCGAAAGCATAGCCGACCTTTGGCCGGGCGCAAGGATTTTCTCCTCTTTGATAAAACAAGTACCGGCTTCGCTAACTAAAGCTTTTCTGCACAGCAGGCCTGCGGCCGTGGGCAAGGATTTTCTCCTCTATGGTATAACAAATACTAAAGCTTATCTACGAAGTTTGCCTTCGTTCGAAAACAAGGCAGATTTTAGAAGCTTTACTTAGCGAAACCGGTCAGAATGCCCACGGACGTTATGACATTTTCAAAAGTGTCACAGTGTCCATGGACACTACGACACTGGACTTTATGACATGCCACCTTGCAAAAAGCTATATTCTGTTTTGAGTAATTGATTATAACTATGCAGTGATTAATTAATATTTAACTATAGAAGAGTGCACAAAGTTTGGCGGAGGGCTCAAATAAGTATTACTGTCCATACTGCTGAGCAGCTGTTGAAGATACAATGCAATTTTTTACATAAACCTTACATTTGTGTGTAACTAAATTTATATAAATAATAAACACTTTTTTGCAAATTGGGTAATTTTTTTTTTTTTTTTTTTTTGGGAAAAAATTAGTTTTTGCATTATCAAAGTTATTTTCGGGAATACAAAGTTTATTATCAATACGATTTCCGTATGACGTGCTAAATTCCCAGTTTTTCATATTTGATAAATACACTGAAATTTATTGTTGAGGGAAAGCTAGCTTCTAAGCGCATTTCGCCGGTTGCTTAGACCAGCTCATCAGGACCCCTTTTACAAAGATTTTAGAAAAGCCAAAAATATTAAACAAATAAAAACCAAAAGCGAATAAGAGTTATAAACACTCTTAGTCTTTCTAAAGCGAATAAGAGTTATAAACACTCTAAGTCTTACTTGTAACAATATCAAAGCTTAAACAAAACACCAACAATAAACAGTGAGTTTATCTTTTCTTAGATCCCCCTACAATTGGTTGGGTTCTTTCAGACTCGAATTGTAGTTGAAAGTGGGTTTTTGCATTTTGGGTCATTTTTTTGTGCCCTTTTTCGTTTTTTTTGGGCAAAATTTCATATTTAACTTTTTGGGCCATTTTTCATTTTTTTTTGGGCAATTCTTCATTTGGGCGATTTTCCCTACAGCCCTATTTTGGAGATGTAGTCAATTGTAAACTGATTGGAATGAAGATATTTTCGGGAATGGCATATACACAGAAAGCAAAAACACTCGGGATAAATTAAGTTTTTTATACTAAAAAATTAAAGTGTGAATAACATTCAGACGTACTCAAAACCACAAAGTATACAGAGATGAAAAAAGTGACGTGTGAAAAATGCCTAAATCATTTGCGAGGGCAGCTTTCGAAGAAAGAGAAAGAAAACGTTTTTTGTTAGTGAAGTGACAATGCGTAAAAACAGGCCGCTACTATCTACACAAATTGCATAATCAAAACAAAAAACGCAAAAAGGGCAGCTTTCGAAGAAAAAGACAGAAAAAAAACAATATTTTCTGTCTCGTGACGCCTCTGTATACTCTGTGCTCAAAACAATCCTTAATGAGATTACCTCCAAAAATCAACTCCGGAATTTCTTAAAATAAGTATAAAAATAGATGACCCGTGCGAATATTTCGTACCGTAATTTTTATCAATGAAAATATTAATTTTTCAATTTCTAATTATTTTTCGTCATTAGTGTTAGAAATAAGCTTTAAAATGAGATATCATTCATTAAATTTGGTGCGGTGGTATGGGAGATATTTGCAACCGACAAAAAAAAGTGCTTTAGAAATAATAAGTATAAAATTCTTAAATCAAGTAAAAAGAGATAACACTTTTCGTTGGTAGTGCCACTCCGAGAGTTAAATTACAAAGTGAGGGTTTAAATCTCATACAACTTATTGCCCAATAAAATTTTTTATCATTTTGCGAAGCACTAATGGCTACATTTAAAAAAATAAGTACACAATCATGCGCTACGCGATAAGACATGAAGAAATGCAGTAAATAAAGTAAGTGAAAGAACTCTCAAAAACTTTTAACGAATTCGCGATTTAACGAACGGTCATATTTTTTCCATTGAGTACCTAATCTTACGAACAAGCAGCAAATTTTTGTAGAAAGAATGCAAACATATTTGCATCCATTCTCTTTTGTTTTTGTATACATTTTTACCATATTTTTTCTTAAAAAGAAAGCAAAGAAAATACTTGCTCGCCAAAAAAAAAAAAATATTGTACAGTTGACATCAAAATGCCCAAAAGAAATCGTTTAATTCTTAAAGAAAAATTAAACATTATTGAAGACTATGAAAAGGGCCTGCAACTTAGTGGTATATCCAATAAACATCAGCTGGCAAAGTCATCAATATGCACAATTATAACATCAAAACGGAAACTTTTGAGCGAAATGGAAAAGAAATAGAAGGGCCTTAAAAACAGGTGAGTTTTCAAGAATGGAAACAGAATTGTTTAATTGTTCTTCCTGAAAAAAACTTAAAAATAACTTGAATATGTTTTACGTTTTTTAAGTTCATTATTATTAGTTTTGTGCTCCACTATGTACTCATTTAATTGAAAATTATATGAAGTATTAATTTTTTGTTTGTGTTATGAATGGAACTTAACGAATTGACTTTGTTTTATTAAAATATTATTGTTTTATTATTAAAAATATATAAAAAAAAACTTCGGGATTTAACAAAGTTTATAATACAACGAAATGGCCTGACAATATATAATTCGTTAAACCGGGATACCACTGTAATAACATTTCAAGGGCCACGGCATTCTCTTACTACGTAGCAGGTTGGTAAGGGAAAATACTGAAAAAGTATTGTTTCTAAACGGCGGTGCGCAAAATAACCCCAGTAAATATGGCCCCAAAAGAAAAGTGAAGAAAAGCCCCAAAATTTTACATGAGACACACTTACACGCAATTTTGGGGCAATTAATAAAAAGTGCAAGTTTTAAGAAATGAAAAATACCCTAAACATTTTTACATAATATTGTATGTGAAAGTTTCTGAGATATTATAAAAAACCCGAATTCTTTGACTAAAGTGGAGAAGAATCCTTGCCGGCTATGCAGAAATGCTTTAGTTAGCGAAGCCGGTGTTTGTAATATCATAGAAGAAAAAATCCTTGCACCCGGCGGAAGGCCGGCTATTTAAAGCAGCTTAACTGAGCGAAGCCAGTGTTCGTTATATCATATAAAAGAAAATCCTTGCGCCCGGCCGAAGGCCGGCAATGTTGTGAAGCTGTAGTGAGCGAAGCCAGTGTTCTTTATACCATAGAGAAGAAAATCCATGCACACGTCCGGATGCCGGCTATATAGAGAAGCTTTAATTAGCGAAGACAGTTTTATTATATCATAGAGAAAAAAATCCTTGCGCCCGGCCGAAGGCGGTCTATAAAGTGAAGCTTTAGTAAGCAATGCCAGTGTTCGTTATACCATAGAGGAAACAATCCTTGTGCATGGCTGAAAGCCCAAGTATGCTATCAATCGTATGATTTTTAAAACCAAAACTGTATAATTATTTGGATTTTGAAATCGGGATTTTAAATTTGGGATTTTTAGTTTCGGGCTTATGAATTCTACCAAAAATGTTCAATATAACTTTCTTTGTGTTCATTTTGGGGTTAAAATTCATTATAAATATTGAGAAGATTTTTCATAATGAAGAATTACCCCAAATTTAGGGTCATATTTTATTTAATTTTCCATCAATAAAATGGGGTCATATTGAATTATGAAAAATAGCCTCAAATTTGGAATCAATTTTCATTTATTTTTTGGGGCCATATTTACTGGGGCCATATTTCGCAGCGCCTTTCAAAACATTCAGTGTGTAGAACTGATCGTTACATCCAAAAATTTTTATATGCGCTGAATAATGCGCTTTACATGTTAAAAATGTATTGCTTCAAAGAGGGAACTCGCCATATAAAATTCATGGTTTCCGTAAGCGCAATGGTAAGCGAAACTTTTTAGTTTCTCGCTTACAAACCTGCTTCGTTGGAAGCTCCATTTTATATTGGGTAGTATCACCTCTCTGCATTGCATTCTTTATGCGTGCATAAGCATGAGTTTTTCAAAGTTTGTTTTAGAAATTACAACAACACCACACAAGTTGGAAGAAAACGATTTACATTTTGTGCGCAGAAACCACAAGAATAACAGAACGAGAAAAAAACATATTATATTTTCATGTTCAAATAGTAGAATTGAACTCTTGCTTCTCATTAATTTATATTTGGAGTAGTAAATACCATTTTGGGTATGATGCTCGTGGTTTATCATTCTATAAGGTGTAAAACAGGTTAGTAAATCAGCAATAATAATATCCTCTTTCTAAATCAAGCGCGAATTAGGGATGAAATCAACTTTATAACATGGTTCGAAAATAAACACTAAATATCGCTACCTAGTGTTCGGTTCGGTAGATAAGTGGGAAACACAAACGCTAAAAGTGTTTGTGTAGAAAACATTAAAAAAATAACGTTTCCCTGTTTGTCATCTTTCGAGCACAACAACAATACTGTTCTTATTCAACTTAACAAAAAGATGAGAACATTTTATTCACAAACTTTATCAAAGTTAATTTCGGGAATACAAAATTTAATATTAAGATTTTTGTAGACGTGCTAAATTCCAAATTTTGACAAGAGTTTTAATCTTTTTACTTACACATATTCTTTAAAAAACAAAATTTTTAGTTGACTAAAATTTGATTTGATGAAACCAAAAACGCAAATGTGAAAGCAAAAATTATAAATCTTCTTTATTTATCAATTTTGACAGACATGTGTAACTACACATGACTTTTACATCTGACAAAGTTTAATTAATATTTCAAGATTTTTAGGATTTAAAAGAACTTGAGAGTCAATTTTGTATATTTTCAAGTTGCACTCTTGCAAAAATATAACAACCACACAGACAATTAGTTGTGCGTAAATAATTGTCTTTGTGGTTGTTGCTATGTTTTTGCACTTTTGCTTTTTTGCAAGGGTGCAACTTTTGACGTAAATACCCTAAGTTTTAATAATTGGGAATTGGTTTTTAGAGTGACGAACTGAGGGAAACCAGACGTGTCAAAGGAATAACAGATACCCCAAAAAAAAGCAGCCCCGGAAAATTAGCTGATATCGGCCTATCTTTAAATTTTTAACCTAATATTTGTTCCCTTACGACTGACAGCGTTTGCTTAGCAAGGTAATGCTACTTCAAGCTTTGTGCAAACTTCAGAGCAAGTCTGTCGGTTATATGGCAGCCCCATCATCAGACTTGGACGCAACAGATAAATCATTGGCTCCTTATAGAACAGTGACGGGCACATTTGGAAATCCTATATACGCGTGCATAGGAATAAAAATGCTGCTTGTGTGACGTCGACACATATACACTATAAACTTCTTTGTGTGGTCTGTGACAATGTACGTTCGGCTGTTGCTTTGTTGTTATTTCGTCAAAACAAGCATACCTTTGATGGTATGTGTGTGCCCTTCACTGTTATAGAAGGATCGATGGGAATACTATAAGTTGGACATAACTTAAAAGCATCTTGTTTTTAATTTGACACTAGACTTATTTATGTCTGTTGAGTTGTTCGATAGCTTCTTAATTGGCTTTGAACTACTCAAGAACTAAGGACTTATTTATAAGTTTGGTACATGGAGCACTTTATTATTGGGGCTATATTTAATTTAATATTAACTATTTTTTGAGCATTTCCTTAAGAAAAGTTTTATTGAATGTCACCAATACACAAACTAAAAATTTAAAGCTCTTCATTTAGATTTCTGCATGTCTCTGAACTGTAATTCTTCCCCATTTATTTCCTAAGAAAATTAAAAGCCATAAATAAATATCATAAATTTTAACATCTTCATGTTAAATCAACATTAAAAAAAAACACAACGTAAAGCGACCAAAAACCCCAACCATAAATAACCGACAAAAAGGAAAAACTAAGATAATTTTAATAAAAAATGAAAGTGATAAATATGTCAGAGCTGCAAATAGAAAAAGAACATAAGATGGGCTAAGCAGAATTGCTTGAGTTGAGCGGAGAGCAACAATAAACTAAACGTCAGTTAAGCAGCAAAATAAAACAAAATATCTCTTCATCCGCACACTCGGTTCATCAAGCATTTCCTTTTCTCTTTTAATAGACAACAAATTATACAAACTACTTTGTACTTAATTCTTTGCTAACATTGCCATACTCATAAAAATGCAAAGACAAGAAGAGTGTAAAACAACTTTGTTTAAACTTAAAATTAACAGTTAAATTGAAGGCACGCAATGCCTTGGCAACAAAACCATTGTAATAATATTATTTTTATGAGATTTTCTTAGAATTTTATTACAGGCATTATTCAAAATAAAATGTAGGTGGTACGTTTTTCGTTTGATAATTACGGAAATTGTTTTTCCTTGTTCTAGTTCTAGTAATTTTAATGAAATTAAGTTTTAAATAATGTTGCACATTTTGTTAACCGTTATCCTCTAATGGCCATTTTCTCAATGTATCGACAAACTGTCTGTTACTTAATGTCACGTAAATTTATTAGACCGATAAACTGTCCGTTAGCTATTTTGGGTTTCCCGATATACCGACAAAACATTGTTTTCAGTTGGCAACACCACTCAAAATACATGTAAAAGTTGGGAGTCAGATGATTGAATTTATCAGTACGGCAAATAAAAGGAAAATAAATAATTGGCAGATGAGTGCTGGTTAGTTTTGCGACCGAATATAAGCAAATGAGACATTGAGAAAACCAAATTTCTTTAATGTGCAGTTTTTCGTTGGGTAAAAAGATAATCGCCTAATGAGAAAACGGCCATAAATGTGGTAAGTTTATTGTTTCGAGAAATATCGAAAAAATTCAGAGACAAACCAAAGTAGTGCGATCTTTCAAATCGGATGAAACGTTAGGAAATTATTTATTTTGAATTTTGTCTTTAGAGCAGTGGTCTTTACAAAGAGAAACGCACTTGGGGCTAATAAATCAGTGCAAGTTAAACTCTCTTTTTGGTTTAAAATGTTTTTAAACCAGCAAATCAGTAAACATTTAAACCAACTCAAGCCGCAAAAAATTGGTCGTTTAAACTACCAATACAAACCATTTTGAATTTGACAAGATTTATCGTAGTGCTGCCACATTATTATTTTTTGCACTATACATAATATATGGGGCACTGATTGACAGCTGCTAAGTTTAAACCTCATATTAATTAAAGTTTAGTTCAACAGCTTTGCCACTGAAGAATTCGGAAATAAGACATGACTGTATTTCAATTTACATACTGGAAGCGTACATACATACTTAAAGCGAAATAACAAAACCAAAAAGAAGCTTTGATAGATTAAATTCTTCTTGGATAACCTAAACGATATTTCTTGTTTTTAACACAATAGTTATGTCGAGCCCTTACCACAAAAAATAGCTTAAGCGACAAAAACACAATTTTACAGGAGAAGGTTTTTTTTCAAAAAGTTTTGTATGGAGGATGTCTCTTAAGGTCAAATCGTTTTTGCTATAAAATCATGACCAATAAATAATTTCTTAAAAAAACGAAAATTGAAAATGATTTCACTTAAGCTATTATTGCGGTAAGGTATGGATGTTTACAAGCAACATACATTTTAAAAATGGTTCTACTTAGGTTAGGTTAGAGTGGCCGGTCACAAAGACCCCGCATAGACCAAAAAGGTCCCTAGCGTAACCACGTTGTACGATAGTCCAGAGAAGTATGTTAGAAAAAGGTCATTCCGATGTAATGGTACTCAGCGTACCCCACACTCCCTTGACGAATGCTAGGAGTTTCATTAACCCAATTCCGGAGACTTCCCCGAGACCTTGGAAATAATGATCTCCCAGACAATTTGCCCTGGAGCGCACGAGTGCCGGACAGTAACAGACTCCTTTTCCCCTGGTACCCCACAGAATCTACAATTGTCGGTATTCAACCGCCCCGCCCTTTGGGCGTATACCGCAGTCCAACAATGACCTGTCATAAAACCTACCAGAAGGCTACAGTCCCTTCTCGATAGCGGCAGAAGAATTTTTTTCGACCCTGGATCATAGGATCCCCACAAACCTTGCACGTTCTGGTTTTTCCCCAAATCGCCTCTGATCTCCTCCGTATAGCAGAGTCCGTATCTCTCCTTATATTCTGAATCGGAGCCGGAATGGCCATCACCCTATCGTATGGTAAATGGAACCCCCGTTTCGCCAATTCGTCCGTATAATCGGGAAGCTTATAAGATTCCCGAATACCCAGTTCCCGGCAGTAGACTGCAGCTCCAACTCCGTCCTCCATTTTGGAACCATCAGTGTAGAAACTGAAGGTCCTATGGCCAGATCGGAGACCTGCCAACCAGCTCCTCCAAAGTAACTCGTGGTTTCCTTCCAAATGTCAGTCTCTGAATGGTGTAGTCACTGCTACAATATATTCCCCTTATAATACTGTCATGACCATAAGGTCCGTATGCAAACTGTCCCGTCGCCTTTAAGCGGATCGCAGACTTCCTCGCCGTTGCTTCTGCCACAAGATGAATCGGCATATTCCGGTACGATATCGTATTCAATGCCGACCACCATACAAGTATCCCGTAGAGTAAGATTGGTCTCGCCACCGCTGTGTAGACCCAATGTGTAAGAGCAGGGGTTAGACCCAACGTTTTGCCCAGCATTCCCTTATATGCGTAGTGCGCATTCGTTGCCTATTTCACCCTCTCTTCCACATTCAATCTCCACGACAGTTTGCTATCCAGTATTACTCCCAGGTACTTTGTGTGTGTTTAAATTCTAGGCTAGTACCCCTAGTTTAGGATTACTCCATGGACCAACTTTGTACCTTTTCGTAAACAGTACTTATTATAAAACATTCAAAAACTCAATAACTACACTGCAATTCAATATAAAATATAATGGTTCAGAGCAAAATGCAATAATTACACATCTTTGCAATAAATCTCTACAAGAAATTTAAAAAAGTCAACTTTATAATTAAATTATGCTCTGGTGGTAGCTCTTATTTTACTGTAAAACGTAATGAATTTTTGTTTAGTTAATACCTTTTGCTTTTGTTAAGTTGATTGTGAATAATATTTTCATACAGTTCAAAGCAAAATTAAATAAATACTATGGATTTGGACCAAAGCGCAATAATTCCAACTTTGTTATCTAAATAACTTTAAAATAAACTGTCAGATAAAATAATTAATTTGTGATTGATATTATTTTTTGTAGGCAATAATACCTCAATAATTGTTTTTTAAAAAAATTATGTGCTACTTACTGAACAACCTAAACAAAAGCGTTACTCGTTTTTTTAAACATGAAAATTTTATTTAAAAACAATTTCAATAAAACAAACCGACATAGCGATCTGTCAAATAAGATTTATCAGCCGGGTGGTTTCTAATTCGCATTCTAATGGTTTGTTTCGTATAAATTGTATGCAAATGAGAAGTTTTGACATACAAAAAACGCTTCCGGTTTTATTAAGGTAGCTCAGTTACTTAAATTACATTTTGTCGTTTATTCAAAAAAATGTTATGGTGTAATTATTGCGTTTTTTTATGGACCTCCTCATATAATCTATATATATAAAAGAGCTGCGTGAGTGACTGACCCATTCATCATTGCCCAGCCCAAGCCGCTGACACTAGAAACTTGAAATTTGGACTAGCGATTGGTCACTCCACAAATCAATTCACTATGACGGGGTTTTTCGAAATTCGATTGTTTAGGGGGTAAAACGGGAAAATTCGGTAACCTTATATCTCCAAAACTAAAAGAGATGCAAAATAAAGGTAATACTTATCGTTGTTCTTTAGAAAAATAAGCGGACAGGTGTCTGGTACTTTTTTTAAATTCGGCTCTATTAGGGCGTGAACGGGTCAAAACTGAATTTTAGTACTTTTTTGCCATCTTTTGAACCAATAAACATAGAAACAAAGTTAATACCACGTTCGAAACTTTTCAATAAAAAGACGTATAATAATTTGGTACTTTTTCGAAATTCGAACATTTAAGGGGTGAAAATCGTAACTATTTTTGGTATTTTTATTTAACAAAACATTTTCCTCCATTCATTAACATATTCGTATTCGTATATTATGGGCTGCCACTACGATACTGAAATATTTGATACTTTAATGCGGGAAAATTAAAGTACCCAAAAAAGGAAATACGGGAAATTTTACATTTTTCTTTAGCTTTTTGGTTCTACTAAAGTAGCGGGTTAAATGCTAGAATTCAAACAAGTTTAAACCTAGAAAAATAAACTTTGGCATTTAAATATGTCAACTAAGATAAAGCAGACGCTAACGAAATAGCGGGTGTGTGCTAGTATAATATAAAAATATGTTGCACAAAAATTTTTTACGGTCTTCGAAAGGTTTTATTAATCGTGTAAACTTAATTTGACATTTTTTTATAAGTTGGTGTTGTAAAGAAAAAAAATTCAAAAAGTCCGGGACTTAAAAGACTAATTTTACTGTGATGGATACTGAAAAATATGAAAAAATCAACGTTCCAAGACAAAATCTTGAGTGTCAAAAATTAATAATAAAATAAAACTCAAAGTAAATTTACCCACAGATTACTCTATTCTTATGCTTCTATTTCTTATCCTTCTAAATGGCCTCCTTTGTCAAACTTCCAACCCTATCTACTCTTTTGCAGATGACAGCAACCTTTGCCACTCATACTCATTCGCATGCAGACCAAGCGGATCCGATGTCGGTGCTATGAGGCAGAATATAAATAATACGCTTGGCCGAGACCTTGACATAATCTCGGAATGGGGTCGTGCGAATAGGCGAATGCCCGAAAAACCCAATATTGCGCGCTGATGCATAAACGCGCGACAAATGAAGGTGCCTCATCTGTATATATGGGTGGTATAATTATTGAGGAATCAAAATCTCTTGATGTTCTGGGCATGAGGATACAATGTGATGTCCGATGGACTGAACATATATTCAAGGTGTCGAAAGAAGCATTCAAGGGCCTCGGTTTTCTAAGACGGTGTAAGATATACTTCACTCCATCTGATCTCCTTACTATTTATACCACCTATATCCGACCTGTATGGAATACAACTCTCATACGTGGGCCGGTGCTTCAAAGTCTATTTTGGAGCTTCTCGACTGCGTGCAGAAGAGGGCGAAGGTTCTCATTGGTGACAGTAGGGTATCCAATGCTATTGACTCCCTTGAGCACCGTCGCAATGTGGGTTGTATTTGCCTGTTTTATCGTTACTACAATGGGATGTGTTCTGACGAAATTAGGGATCTGGTTCCCGAAACCCGTACGTTTGTTCGTTATACACGTGTTTCCTCAAGAGCCCATCCTTATGTGTTCGATTGGCAGGTGAATCGTACAACGCATTACAGAGAGAATTCATTTTTTTCCCGGACGGTTCGTATGTGGAATAACCTTCCTGCTGAAGTCTTCCCTCTCACTTACAACATGATTAAGTTCAAATCGAATGTTCACAAACACTACTCCCTCTATCCTCCTTCCCACAACCTATGTTCCTAGTTCCAACACAATGCAATGCATTAGTAGGGGTCATCCCCTGAGTGCTTGTCCTAACAGAAAAAAAAGAAACTAATTACACATAGGCTATACATGAAAGTTAAAACTATGCACATTAAATGTAATTTGGCAACACTGATTAAACTGAAAGAAAAGACGAGTCTTTCTATTTGTGGTTTCTTACAAGACTTGCTTTACTTGTTAAAACAATTATGGAACAGTTTAACAGTTTTATTTGGTTTAATATCTTTAGTTTGTCTAAAACCTTTATGGATGAAGTTTCCTGATGATCTGGCCTAAGCAACCAGTGAAATGCATAGGAATAGCTAATCCCATCAGCAATAAATTTCAAGTGTTTTTATCAATAATAAAAACTGGGAATTAAGCACGAATAACAAAATTTTTTGAAATTAAAATTTTGTATTCCCAAAAATTGAAATTACTTTTTGATAATAAACAGGCAGTGCACGGCCTAAAAAACACTTAATTGACAACATCTTTTGTAAGTTGTTGTTTTTTTTCATTTTGTTTTTCTTAACCTACTTACAACTACAATTAATGTTGAGAGAATTTCAACTAATTGTAGTGGGGAAATGTAAGATGAGATGAACCCACTGTTGTTTATTGTTGATGTGTTTTGTTTAAACTTTGATATTGTTACAAGTAGAACTGTTGCTATAATTCTTATACGTTTAACAGTTTTATTTGGTTTAATATCTTTAGTTTGTCTAAAACCTTTATGGATGAAGTTTCCTGATGATATGGCCTAAGCAACCAGTGAAATGCATAGGAATAGCTTATCCCATCAACAATAAATTTCAAGTGTTTTTATCAATAATAAAAACTGGGAATTAAGCACGAATAACAAAATCTTTTGAAATTAAAATTTTGTATTCCCAAAAATTGAAATTACTTTTTGATTATGGAATTATTAACTATTTTCGGTTAAAAAAATACAAAATTTATTTAATATTTTGTTTTCAAATGCTGTACAGAAATACATATCGTTACCTAGAACGCAAAAGGGCCTAACTAACCAAAAAAAGTAGAAAACGACTTTTTTAATTAATTCTGATGTATTACAGCAACACAAATGTTCACAATAAATTTTGGAATCTTTCGACCAAAACTATCGAGCCACATAAGATTATATGATAAACGCTAAGGCTGGGCTTTTGAGATCTCAGTTAAACTTAAAACAGATTCGTGCCGCCATTACCAAGTTTACAAGTATACAAAATGTTGACGAAACAGCTTAGTTTTGCTTAAAATGTTGGTCTTTAATGAAATAGTAGAAAGAAATTACATTTCCCCGTTAAAATCTGAGCTTCAGACTACTTTAAACTAAGTTTAAACTTAATCTGTATCTTAAAAACCCTAAATGCCGGGGACGCATAACTAGCAGTTTGCATAATATGCAAGATTTTCCGTTGTCACAACAACTGGTAGGTATTACAAGAAATACAGAATAAAAATATCTAAATAAATAAATAAATTTTAGATATTCAAGTTTTAGTTATTAAATAATAAACAAAATGTTAAATAACAACAAAATCTTCTTAATTAAATATTGAAATGTACAATTTTAAATGAAACCAAAATATTTTCCTTAAGATGTATTCATTCCATCAAGTTGCTTTTAGTTTTTATCATTTATTATTTCATATATGTAGTAGTATATTTTAGTTTTGTTCAAGAGCTTCAAAAAAAAATCACAAACAGGAAAAATATTTAGACAACAAAAAAAAAAAGGAAGAAAATTATGTATTTAAAAGTGTCGCAAGAACACTGAGAAAAATCTATGATTATAATTACGCAATGTAATTCAGAAACTGTCTTATATTTTACAACCCAATAATTAAAAAACTTGAAACTTTTCTTAGAAGGTAAGAAATGTAAATGTTAAATCTAAAGGAGTGCAATTTAAAACTTTATATAAACAGTGCCCACTGAAAAGGGAAGTAAGCGCCCGTAATTTATTTAGCCATGGAACAAAGTGAAAAGTGCTTAGAACATACATTCAGTTTTATGTTCTAACTTAATCTACCAAACAATAGTTATGTAAATCTACTTTCCGTTGTAGTTAATCAGGTTAAAGTTTCTAAAGGCAATCAAATCTGCAACCCTTACACTGTTAGACAAGCTCACTATTATCAAGCCTTCTGGGGCAACCACAGTATTATAAACAACACTAGTCGGCATCTAGATATGAGCAAAAAAAATTTATTTACCACATATCGACATTCTTAATCCAAAAATGTAATCAGAATTTATCTAGCACGTCCAGTTTTGCAATTTTTGCTTTAAGCAATTTTTGTTTTCATTAGAATTGTTAATATCACGATATTGAAAGCGGTATTTGTGTATAAGAAACCAAGGCCGCGATTTGAAACTTTCCAGAGCTAAGGCCCAACCTTAAGATGCCAGATTAGAACAGAGGAATCTTTATAAAACGCAAACATTTTTTTACTGCTGCCTGAGGATCGAATGGATTGTAGACTCTTAATTGACTTATCCAAACTGAGTCTGGAAGCAGTGGTACTACAAAATGAAAATCAATACTAGTTTTTAGCATTCGCTCATGTAGTCAATATAAAAGAGACCTACCTAGAAACATGAAGTAATTTCTTAATAGAAATCAGTGGGATCGCTATTAATGGAATGTATACGAAAAATTAGCCACGAAAGTTTTTATTTGTGAAACTAATTGTGGATTTTTTTTAGTGCATTACTTCACACGAACAATCAGTGAGTAAAATTACATTACACCATCTAGTTTTCTTCGCATGTTTAGTATTTGGTATATGGGTAATTCCAACAATTTTAGAGTAGATAAGATTTTTTTTATAAATTTTGATTGAGAGAAACTGCAGAAATATTTGACTTCCAACCATCATATTTAACCCCTCCTTGAGAATAAATTTTTATAAATAAAAATTTTTTTAGGGGGAAACAAGTTTTTGCTGAGCACCCCGGACTATTTGGTTATGCACCTGAACAATTTTTTTTTTTATAAAAATTTAAAACTTTTTAAAATAATTAATTAAGATGATTTTCCTTTTCTAGCTTCATGATTTTATTTTGGAATTGTTCATATATGTAGATTGTTAAGAAAAATTGTTAGAATTGTTCTACTACCAGTTCTATCAATCAAATTATTTTACACTACATTTATTAAGTAACTTTGTTGTTTTTTTAATGTTTAAGCACAAATAAGGTTGTTCTGATGGTTTTTCGTTCAACTAACGTGTCGTTGTTCAAAGAATTTCGGATCATGGACACTGAAGAGATACTGTCGTCGACTAAATGTGACACCAATTTCATTATGGGTAATAACACTGTTGTGCAACATTGAGAAAATACAACGGCATTCTTACAATGTTTTCTGGTAGAAGAGACAAAAAAATATGTGTCCCTCGGCGTTTTAAAGGATCACATTGGAATTTAATTTTTGGGTAGTTAAAGTTTCCCCATTTAGGCCTGTTCATGCAGCATTTCAGTATATGAAACTATATGTCCTTTACAGGGTTAGTTCAGTAGCTTCGTAGAAGATATTGCAACAAATATTTTTGGATATATGTATTTTAACCCTCCAACTCACCTTTATAACGGTAATTTTTGGCTCTATTCTAACAAACCGCAAAAAATTACACTAAGAAGGGGCTGGCCGTGGATTACATGTTCTATTTGGCAGAACACGCCAAAGCCCAACGCTTAACAGCAAAAAAACAGACAAGTTTCAGATTGCTTTTAAGGATTAATTTAGTTATTATTTAGCATTAGAACAAAAAGTCTTTCAATAATTAATTTTTTGGAGTTGTTCTACATTAAAAAATTGTTTTATATTAAATTTTAATATACATATCGTCCATTTAATCATTAACAGGCAAATCAAATCTATAGCGACCACGAACATTTCGTTTGCGCCTTCTGGTCTTCTTCGCATGTTATTCTTTTTAAACAACTACGAAACTCAATTTGATTAAAAAATTGCAACCATGTTTTTAAAGTCAGTTTTCTGCATCTCCTAAACATTTTTATACCCTCCACCACCACTAGTGGAGAAAGATGGTATTTGTATTATACATCTAAGACCCCATAAATTTGGTACATTACAGTTTTATGAAACTATAAATCACACTGTAAAATTTCATAAAGATCGGTCCATAATTTACTACATTCCACATATAAACCCTTCTCTCGGAAAACAGTTAAGTACGCCTTAAACCGTTATAAGCAATGCCATCACAATAAAATTTTATTGCTGACGTCAGTTTTTTTTTTAGGAAAAATTAATAATAAATAGATCATACTCCTGACATATTCGAAGTATGGGTGGAGGGTATCAAAGATTCGTCACAGCCGAACACACCAATCGAACTTGTTGAATTTTGAATTGTGGCTGTTTATTTATGATTTAGTGTGCGATATGAAGGTCTAAAAAAACATCTAACAGGAAATACTTTGTACACTCATAACTTCATTTATTTTCAATTAACTTTCCTTTTGCACTTGGCACCTCGACATCATTATCGGACAAAGTCCCACACAAATTTGCTATAAGAGTCATAATACTCTGGGTTTTTCAGCGTTCTTCAACAAATATCTGATGAAAATTGGACTTTATGTGTTGGTTAACTAATGTGAATTTTACCTTTTTTTTGCACAAGGGGGAAACGTTTATTTTAAAGTTTCGATTTCTTTAAGGTGGAAACCATAGAAGATTGACGATAATCAAAGCTTTCTATAAAAAAAAAAAACAAAAAACTTTTTTCTCGAAGTTTCGTACGTGTTAAATGCAACAAGAGAGTAAGCACATTTAGCTTATCCCGCGAAGTTCTACGCTTGTCTGCAGGAAAAAAACCAGAGTCTCTGGCGGGAATTAAACCCGCAACTCCCGCGCTGAAAGACACTACCAGCTAGCCTACCGGGGCACTCGGTAGCTATTTCAGACCAACAGTGGTATTGGATATATAGTAGAGTATCCAATTATTCGACTTTTCAAAGTTTTTATTGGGATTCAAAATATTAATTAACAAGTTTTCATTTAAATGTGCTAAATTCCCTTTAAATTAAATTGACTTTAAATTTTGTTCGAGTAAGGAATTAATCGATTTTTGAATTTTTAAATTGCTCGATTAATCGAATAAAGGTTTTAAATTGTAGAATTACTCGATTAATTCAAATAATTTAATCCAATGGAAAAAACATAATTCTCTATTTGAATTCATACTTTTATTATATTAGTAAACAGAGTTGAGATTGAGAGGTGCCAGCAGTGTTGTCTATTTAGCCATTTAGTGGCTAGATTTAGCCATTTTTCATCCTGTTTAGCCATTAAAAAATGAGTTTAGCCATTAGCCATTTTTCAACTTATTTAGCCATAAATTGTTTTTGCCGTTTTTCTTTTAAAATAATAATTTTCAGTTTGTTATAAAAATGTTTTAAAGTAAAATAAACATTTTTAACAATTCAAACTCATTTCATTTAAATCACAACTTTTACAAATGTTGGAAATCACTATAAACTATGATGATGAAACATCTTGCAAAATAAAGCAATAGTAGTCCAATATTAAATTTATAAAATGGATCAACACAAACATCGGTGTTTCTTTCTGGCTGCAAGTATTTCAATAAAGAGATGCAGGCGGCAAAAAATTTTTTTTTAGAAATTTCAGAATGGACTATATAGTTGCTTTCACCTGCATGGTCTAATGATGAAGTAGAGAGGGTATTTACCCAAGTAAACATCGTTTAAAGTATTTTGAGAAAAGGATACAGTAAACATTTATACCAGCACCACAATAGTGGAGAGGGTAGAATGCTTTTGTGCTGATGTTTGCAACACCTTAAAATAATGGTCCTAAAGGCTCAGTTGGGCGAACGTTGCTGTACCGCATCTGTACTGTATCCATCAGCAGTTCGCTTTTAGTTATATGAAAACCAATACAAAAGGTTACCGAAATGCAATGTACCGTAGTTGCAACGTACCAATCTGTATAAAATAGAATTTCATGCCGTTGTACGTGGCATTTGTAAGACAGTGATGGGCGGCTTGTACGTTTCATTGAATGCGGGTATTTTTGCTCTTTTTTATTGGTACTTTTTGCAGTATAGCTATGGAATTATGACAAAACAACTTACAATACAGCATATTTCCATATATACATACACATTTTCATATTCTTAGAAGTACAAAATAATCAAATGCATATACACATACAATGGAAATGAGAAACACATAAAAGGCTTTGAATGGTATCAAAACCTTGTTTGCTGTATGCATATTTACAATATATGTATGCTATATATACACTAAAACATATACTTATTAGTTTATTGTAAATCTATAAAATAAATATTTATTTACTAACGTTTTTTTACATACACAAAATCTTTTTTAATACCATTTTTCTGCACAGCGGTCACCATTTAAACATTTTTGATTCCCATCACTGTGTGTATTGTTTTATGTATACCCTGCAAATAATAGGACCAGTCCGAACACGCCTGTAAAGAGTAGTCCACAAGGGACCAGGACTAGTCCAGAACTAACCAAAACGTATGGAAAAACCCTGGTCTATTTAACATTACGATGTCCTAGAAGAGGACCAAATAACCCTCCTTTGGACCACTTAGGAGTAGTTTTAAAGCTACTCCATGGTATACTCAAGAGGATTAGTTTTGAGGTCGTTTAAAAAAGAAATCATGTCGTTAAAAAACGAAGACATATAGTCTCACTACAAACACTTTTTAACAATGACATGGTCCATGCTTGCATTACATCGGACCAGTCCATGGAGTAGTCCGTTTTATCAAAATGGATCAGGTGGTCCAATTTTATTTGCAGGGTACTATTGCTTTTCGTTTATGTATGAGAAAAACATATGAAACACTTTTAAATGTTCTATAAGTGCACCAACGTACTTACAGTACGGTGCGGTACATTACGGGTACAGCAACTTTCGCCTAACTGGGCCTTAAGCCCACCTTTACGTATACCGATTGACTCAGAATCACTTTCTGAGTCGAATTAACGATGTTTGTCCTGCTGGCTGGATGTTTTGGAGATTATTTGATAAAATTTGGTACAAAGGTTCTAATGTGGTGTAGGGTACCATATAGTCAATGTGTACCGACTATACTTTCTTACTTCTTTTTAATTGTAGATCTTGACTGAAAAGGTTGGGTAAATGTTGTCGTGATTATGATTTACATCCAAATTATTAAAAACTTATAGGCCCGAGTGATTCCTATGAGATGAACAATAACGACATCGAATTTATCGATGATTTAATTTCTTAAATATATATCAAAATATTAATTTACGTTTATTCTTATTTAACAAATTGATCTAAACTTACAATTTCATCGCAAACCACTTTAAATTAATTATTTCTGTTTTGTTTTTAAATTTTCATGTGTTTTTATTTAATAAAGATTTTAGCCATTTTTTAGCCCATTTTTAGCCATTTTTTCGTAAATTTAGCCATTTTTGGTCACCAAGTTTTGGCAACACTGGGTGCCAGCAAGTTATGAAAAACACTTAAAACCAATTTATTATTCCTGGAAATCTAGTGAAATTGAATTTAAGTCGATGGAGATTCTCAGTTGATATTTTTTAAAAATCACCGTAATTTGTCCTGATTTTAAGAGAAGTCTTGGTAAATATAAGAATTCTACGTATGTACTAAATATAAGGGATTTTTTTTATAAACTTTTAAACAGGGTCGTTTTTTTTAATAACGTTGATTTTTATTTCAGTCATGTGTATTCGGTTTCCAGAACTTGGCTGATAACTTATATGCACATATTTTTGTAATCACCTTTTAATTTCCTTTATGTAAGTACCTATCTGAAACTTCTGAAGGAGGTAGCTAACATACTAACAATATTATTTCTACTGAAAAATCCAATCATCGTAGACATTTGAGACTTTTTTTATGATTGGATATATCCGTGATGCGAAAACGCAACACTGGGCCTATACCATATACAAATTACATAAAATTATCAAATAAAATATATTCATACAATCACTTGCTATTTAAAACAATAAAATAAAAGCTTGTATATATGTTAATTATAATTTGTTGTTATTTATGTGTTTTGAAATTTTCGATAATTTTTTCACTTTTTCAAACTAATGGCCTATTTTTAAAATGCAGGATATTTCGCAGTAGGTAAATTCTTTATGACAATTTCTTTTTTTTCTTATGCCAAAAGTGTATTATTTTCCTAGAAGGAAGCGAACTTACACCAAAGAAGTCCCGTTGTAGGTCTTTGGTGATAGAGTTCTAACACTTTATATGAATAAAACTATGTTCAGACCTAACAAATATTTGACGAAAAGATCCAAAAAAAAGCGTGACCAATAAATTGAACAAACTTTAGCTTTATTTTTGACAAGTTCTATTCACTTACTAATCTTTATTTGTAAGAAGAGAGTTTAGTGTAATTTATAAACTCTTTAATGGATTTTAATCAAGCCAAACGTTTAGCAAAAGCAAATAATTCTTTAATAAAGCTAGGGGTTAGGTGTAGGACGTCAAATATTTAATAGGTGTGAACGTAGCTTAAGACCTATCACTTTAACATGGGGTTGTCATATTTCAATAAAACAAGTCCCAAAAAAAGTGTCACACCATCGGTGAAGACTGTACTGTAATTCATTACTTTTTAACCCTTTTTGTTCTTAATATACCAGTTAGATGGTAAGTTATCCATTCACTGGTCATGAATTCTATTTTTTTGAACTTGTTCTATTTTCACAAATCCCAAGATCATTCTGTTGGAACAATTGACACAAATTTCCCCCAGGGTTACTTAATAGGTTCATTAACAGAAAATCGAACAAGTAGTGTGAAATTATCTTCTCCCAGGATATTAAAGAAAACCAGTAAGAGTGCTATATTCGGCTATGCCAAATATTTGGTAACAGCCACTGACAGCTAGGATATCCTAAGAGTGGGCATTACATTGAACCTGTGCTAAATTATGAACCGATCTTTACGAAAGTTGACAGTATGATTTCTAGTCATATAAAACTGTGACAGAACAAAATTTATTACAATAGAATTATTTGTTATGGTTTTAGGCGTACTAAAGTGTTTTTCGAGAGTGGGCTTTATATGGAGCCTATGGTAAATTATGGACCGATCAATTACAAATGTCAGAAATGTGACGTAGCAGTGCACCCAAAATGCTTTGGAGCATATCATAATTTAATTAAAAATTAAATGTATATGAATATCTTTTTTAATTTTTTTTCCTAAAGACGTGAATAAAAAATTTTAATTTAAAATGATTTGCAAACATTTTAAATTAATTTTTATATCGTTAAAGCCCAACGTTGCATTTTTGCAACGGGGGTTATATGGGCTCCCGCGTATCCGATTTGCCCAAAATTTGTTTTCTTTCATATTTAGGTATAAACACTAAAATTTTAAAAGTTTCATTATTATAGCTCATGGCTCGGGCCTTAATGGGTTAATTTGTTTTTTAACGTATTAAAATATTTCGCTCCGACTCTTCGTTTTCAAACAAAGACACTTAAGTTTTGAAGACGGATCTAAAGAAATCTCAAATATCAAAAGTCGATTAGAAGAAACTATAATAAAGAAATTATTAGTCGTGTAAAAATATTTAACCCATAATCTGACAGCGCATAGTTTACACATTTATAACTGCTGATGAATTTTTTTTTATTATAAATGCCAAAATGAATATGAAAATTGTTTTTTAGTGCGAAATTTCTAACGTTTGGAATTTGACGTTAATAGTGATTTACATAATTTGTCCCACACACGCTCAAATCTAAAGAGGGACTAAAATATGTTTAGAAGAATGTGTAATGAAAATAAATGCAAAAGGTAACAACATGTAATTTGTTATTCGAAATTGGCCATTTTAATTATTCGATCAAATAATGGCGGAAAAATTCCTCGATTCACATTGTTCTTGGATACTCTAAAATATAGCAATGGAATATGTCTGTTGCTTAACAACTAGCTTAAATTGTTTAAATATGTGCCGCCCTATTTTTGTAAATTGCTTAACTACTTTTCTTAAGTACCAACAAAAATGCAAGGTTGTTTTTGATTTTTTTTTTTGCAACTGCTGAAATAACATTTCTGTGGTAAAAATAATAGTACATTTACTGTAGTTTATTGCAAATATATTAACAACGAGTACATAATATATACACATACACAGCATAACAACCAAATGTTTAAGGTAAGCAACTTTTTTATATTAACGTATATTCTGGTTTAATTTAAATCTGCATTAAGGAAACTTTTGGATTTTATAGTTCCTTTCAATTCAAATCC
Organism: Pollenia angustigena; assembly: GCA_930367215.1. Taxonomy (NCBI): domain Eukaryota; kingdom Metazoa; phylum Arthropoda; class Insecta; order Diptera; family Polleniidae; genus Pollenia; species Pollenia angustigena. The sequence goes on from OV884058.1 coordinate 40,825,508, forward strand.
ATTAGGTTAAGTAATAATAACAAAAATAGTTTAGTTATAATTTCATGGCAAATTTAACCCGGAGTGAATATGGTGGGGTGTGTAATACCCCAGATGATTTTACAGCTTGTGTTTTAAATGATTTTGTTTTGATAAACAGTTGCAAACGTAACTAGGATATGACACACCCTTAATGTTGCTAGATTTAATAATAAAAACTCAATCCCTGAAGAAATTGGAAAGAATACCAACGAAACGTAGGATTTTATTGAAAATTAAATAAATAATCTTTTATTCACATTAAATTAATGACCTTGAAAGCCTGCATATAGGAAACTATTTAAACTACTTAGAGTAATAAAAAAAGGTCGATCAACACTTACAATTATAAAACAATCGGAGGGCGCGCGGAATAACATTGTTAACAGAACAATAAGATGAGTTTTTTTTACACATATTAAGTGAAAATACAATGTACATTACCAAAGAGATACTGTAGGACTATGAAGAAGATGGGGAAGCAGACTGAGAGACTTAAATATCTCTTAACATGCAGAAAGAGGAGTCTTATACCAAAACATTTGGAAAACACGACGAAGATCACGAGAGAGTTATTCACATCCACTATGATATAACGTGAACTAGATAAGGTTGAACGTAAATTTCATATGAATATACTAAATTTGGAGATAAAGTAGACAAATTATAATTTTAATTATTTAAAGAGCGAGATAGGAAACATTAGACATATGATTGCACAGTCCATAGGTAAGAGGGAATTTGAAGACTTTATGACGAGACAAAAATCTGGATATATGAAGATCACAATGGAGAGTAAAAAATCACATTTGTTCAAAATTGAAAACTTGAAGAAAGAAAAATTGGCGAAATATAACAAAACATTTAATTCCGATTGGTTTGTCAATAATACAGCAATAAATATTCCTGATGATAGCAAATGGCTTCTTTCTCTCGGTTAAAGTTTGCTTTACCCATCAATTATAAACACTTTTGTTCGATCGGATCGATGGCAGATTTAGAACTGTGGGCACAAACTCTTACGAATAGGAGAGAAAAAGGTAGCAAACAGAGTTATGACACACAAAAGGACAATGAAAAATGATGGTAAGGAAAAATTAATACTAGGCATCTATGTAGATACAAGAAGATTTTTAGAACAATATACAAATGAGATAGTCATAACAAAGGCAGACAAGCGAAACAGTTTTAATGTACAAAAAGGATTATAACGATGGAATGAACAAATTGCTGGAAGATAAATACACATACAAACGTATGTTAATTGATCCAACACAAAAATTACAAAGGACAAAGGACAAACGATAATATTATTATTGACTTAAATTAAAAAGAATATATAAGTGAATATGAAAAGTAGATATTTTTAATTAAAAAAATGTTCAAAAAAACTTTGCCGTTTCAAACATTGTGTTGATTAATTTTGACAATTTTCAACAACAATTAGTGTTGTGGTTATTTTGTTGAACTATTTATGGTTTTTAATCCAATCTTTTTTTTTAATATTTTTAATTTGGCTTAAGTTCATCAAATTTAATTTTCATTAAACTATTTTAATGAAGAAAGGAATTTTACAACATGAAAATTAATTAAAATTGTTATTGATAATCTTTCATTATTGACCGTGGCCGGGGCTCGAACACTGGCTGGCAGGTTACCATGATATGTTTTGATCGCAACCACTCGATCTCTTCAGATGGATTTGCCGTCTTACACTCGCAGCCATCGACGACCGCTGACGTCAATAGTCAAACATCAATCCTTAAACCAAATTGTATTTTAACCTTTGGTAGATCGAATTTTGCTTTTGCTTTCCATTCTAATTGATTGTACATGTTTTTTCCTCACATCTGTTTTCTCGTACTTTTGTCAAGAATTCTTCTTGAAGTCCAAAGTACAATTTCACAAGTTTAAATTATTATATTTTAAAAGAATCAATTTTTTGCAATTTAATTAACTTTAACAATTTTCTTTCAACAAAAACAAAATAATGGATTCAATTATCATATTAATTAAATTTAAATACTTTTTTAATCATTTTTGTTAACTGATAAAAAACTACTAATATTTTTTTCTGTGAACAAAACGTATTGGTTTACACTGCCAGAACTATACATTACATCTGAGAACAGTATGAACAGTAATTTTAAAAACTAAAATATTGCATCGGACTTTGGCGTAAGTCATACCCCATCTAATAGCTAGTGTAACAATGCTTCACCTAATCCACTCTGGCTTAAGATGTCTTTAACAGATATATATTGCAAAGCTTGTGCTGGCAAGTGGAGCAAGGTTGAATTTCCGATTGTACAAAATTTCAAAAAGTCACTTTGTGAAGAACATTATCATGGTAAAAAGTTAAAACTTATGTTTCTGTCTTTAAAAGTTTTTTGTCGATTTGTTTCAACGATCAATTTGCCTTGTGCTAAGCTCTCATGGTATAGTTTGACTACGTGCTTGTAGGTAGCTCTTACTATGAATCACCTCTTAATATAAATTCTACCAAATACAAAATACACTACGTGACAAAATTTCAACAAAGTCGTGACCAAATGAATCTGACAGCTAATCTTTTTGTACAATTTTCCGCTGAATCCGAATATGAAGTCTGATAATATTTTAAATCATTGAATTAAAAAAAATAACTTGAAAAGAGCAAAATTGAATAAAATCATAAAATTTTCAATGAAGCTTGAATTTTTGTCCCTGTCACTATGTCATTTCGTGACCAATTTTTAAAGAAATTTGCATTTCAGTCACATCATCTTTTTTAAAAACACAAATAACGGTTTTTTGGAATATCTTAAAAACTGTTCTAATTTTGACAATTCTGACTTCATATTCGGATTCAGCGGGGTTTCAAATTCATTAGGTCCAAAAACTGTCACGAAGTGATATTTACTAAAGGCGATGGATGTTTCCCTTGGAATTTCAGCATTGAACTTACATTTCCGATAGGCAAAGCGAAAAGTGACCTTTCTTGCCTTTAAGGTAAACACTAAAAAATAAAAGAGGATCGAAATTTATATGTGGTTCACAGCAAAAAAACGGTATATTGTCGGCTTAATATGCAAACCTGCTAAATCCACATCTTAAGTAAATTGAGATCTTTATGCTGTGTGGTAGAGACAGATACGCCTTGCCAACCATTGTCGGCATGTAGTTTTTCTTCAATTTGAGTCTTGAAGTGTGTAGAACCAACTTTATTTTTGGTTTTCCCTTCAAGCTGCAAATATGAAATATAAGAAGTTTTTTGCCTCTCCTGTAAAATGTGATGAAAGAGAGTTAGCAGGTTTACATATTAAGCCGACGATATATATGTTTGTCTTGCCATAAAGTCGCTATATCATGGGTCCTTATGAGTAGGAGAGTTGATGTAACGCTGTCCGTCTGGCACAACATCGACAAATTATTTAGCATTGTCCCCCAGACGGCAAGAAAATACATCTTTGATATGGTCACGAGCAACGAAACTATTTTTGAGGAAAAATGTTTTAACATATTATGGTTCCTTTAACCATATTGTTAGGTTTTTCATTTAATTAGCCTTTGAGTTCTTTTAATTGCAAATCGAAATAAATATACACACTTATTTAACTTAACAAACTTTATTGAAGTTAATTATAAATAATTTTAATGCTCAAAAAATTTATCTAATATTGTAAGTAACGAACTGAAACGTTTAACTCTGGAATCACCCTCAAGAAAACTTTAATTAATTGCTCTCGTGTGTGTTTTTTCACACATATGAAATGTCTGTCTACTTTACTGTGGCGCCATAGTACTTTTGTAATAAACGTCATAATTTACGTAACATTAATGATGTATTTATCCCGTTGGCGATCAAAAACAAACCATACAAAGCTTTGTATATTTTATATAAGCACTCACTTTATAAAACATACATTGCATGCAGTTCGCAACAATATCAAAAATATTCATATTTGCCGAACGAAAATTTTGTCTCTAGGACATATTACATAGAAACTTCGTATGAGTGGAAAACCACACATGAGGGTAACTTACGTAATTTCTCAAATATATATTTTTACTAAAAAATATTTTTTAATTAAAAATTGAGTTTTCAGTACTTAATTTAAATTGCTAACAAAGTCAAGAAGTTTCTTTAGTGTACCTCGACATTTTTGTTTGTTTATCGTGTAAAATTGTTTCCTTTTGTGTGGTTTTTCACACAAGGGTGACTTAAAGGTTAATGTCTCCAAACAAACTTTTATGAGTTAGCCTGTATTTATAGTTCACAAAAAGAAGTTGTAGTAGAGTAGTAGATTCAAGAACCTTCTAGTTGATTCCAGAACATTCTGTTCGAATTATTTTATATTCTACAATTAAATCTAAGGTCTACAATTACAGTGGAGCAAATAATAATTTAAATTAATAAGACATACATACATACATATATTATAATGTACAAGATAACTTACAATTAAAACTATAAATAATTCTAAGATAAATCCAATTTCGTAACTATATTATTATCCCCGGCAAACATATTAAATTACTACTCCGTCAAGAAATGACGGAGGCAACAATTTCCGCTACGTTATGGTTAACAAAAACAATACTTTATTGACCACTTATAAAAGTAATATCATATCCTCCCTAGAGGGAAGCGAACTGACACCAAAGTAGTCCCGTGATAGGTCTTTGGTGGTAGAGTCCGGTTCTAGTTTGAACACTTTCTATGAATAAGAACTATCACTTTTACATGGGGTTGTCATTGGAGGGGGTCAATTGACACCATTTGACCAGTCACAAATCTATTCTCAATGGACGTGTTTAGTGACAGTTACTAAAATTTAGTATAATTTCAATGCGATGTAGTATTATTTCAATAAAACAAGTCCTAGAATTAAATTCAAGAGCCAAATTTTAGAAAGTCCCAAAAAAAATGTATCACACCAAACATGAAGACTGTACTGTAATTCATTACTTTTTCTACCTTTTTGTTCCTCATAAACCAGTTTCATGATTGGTTCTCCTTTCACTGGTCATGAGTTTTTTCTTTTAGTACCTGTTCTATTTTCACAACTCCCAGGACCAGTCTGTTGGACCAATTGACTCAAATTTCCCGCAGGGCTTTTTAAAACAAATAATATGTGGCGTTTTTAATTAACAAATATCTTTACGGCGATTTAACGCTCTAAAAAACATGACCGCCTTTCGACGGGTAAACGAGTACTCCAATAAAAAAATACTACAGACCCGTATTTTCTACCCTAAAATAATTTTGATGTGTTTCTTTAAAGCCAAACAAATTTATGTGGCATTAGAGTAGGGCTGCCAGAAGTCTGAACCCGTCGACCAGGACGTTTAATAAAAATGAACCCCAGCAAATTTGTATGTTGATGCATTGATACAACCATATATTTCAGATTTAATTTCAACAATTATATAAAGTGTGATTTTTGAAGAGCTATAGGAAAGTTTTAAAACAAAAAACACATAAAATTCAGAAAAATGCATGAAATCTTTATTTGAATCGATAGTACGGTCCATAAAATTTAATGTTTGAGGATTATTTCATGCAAATGTTGACCGTGACTGCGCCATCCGCTTAGTCCAATTTTGGCATACTCTTTCCAACATTTCGGCCGGTATCTCATGAATAAATGCTTCAATGTTGTCTTCCAATGCGTCAATTGAAGTGGGCACGTGTGTATAGACATGAGCTTTACCATAGCCCCACAAAAAATAGTCTAAAGACGTTAAATCGCACGATCTAGGCGGCTAATTGACCGGTCCCGAACGTGAAATAAAATGTTCACCGAACTCGCCTCTCAATAAGTCCATTGTTAAGCGTGCTGTGTGGCATGTGGCACCGTGTTGTTGAAACCACATGTCATGCAAGTCAAGCTCTTGCATTTTGGGCAAAAAAAAAGTTGCATATCATCTCACGGTAGCGCTCACCAATTACAGTTACGTTACGTTTCGCATCATCTTTGAATAAGTACGGTCCAATGATGCCAGCACCCCATAAACCGCACCAAACTGTGAGTTTTTCTGGATGCATTGGTAGTTCTTGCAATGCTTCTGGCTGATCTTCACTCCAAAATGGACAATTCTGCTTATTAACGTACCCATTGAGCCAAAAATGAGCTTCGTCGCTGAACACAAGAAGCGCGCGATGAACTTTTTTAGCAGAGCACGCATTTTGATAATAAAATAATTTGCAAGCGTTGTTTGTTTGTAAGACGATGGTTAAATTATAGACCAAACTGAAGATGTTTGACAGTGAAACAAAACACGAAACGTGCGTCAGCTGTTTAAACCAGTGTTGCCAAAAAGGTTGTAGCTAAAAAATCACCCGATATAAGATACAAAACCTAACTTGTAATTATGGCTGTTTTCCAAAACGCCTGTTGCATTGTAGTAATACATGGCAACATGTTCTTAAATGCAACTTTGTAGTTGTCACTGCGCAGAGAAAAGCAAATAAAGCACTTAAAATAATGTTGATGCTAACCATATTCATATACAATACAACGTAGGTAAAGATTTAAGTACACAATGCATCAACACGGTGTTGATACATTGTAAACACACGCTTAGAAAAACAGCTTCATTTATAAAAAAAACATTAAAACGTTAGCTTAACTTTATTGAAATCGATTAGTCAAACGATATTTTCCCCAGGCTACAAGCAGAAAGCTTAACTCTGTTCATAATAAAATTCAGCAAAAACTAAATTTGTTTTGCATTGATCTGTATCAAAAAACCAGGACAATTAAAGGATGGACCAGGACACCAGGACATTCAGTCTAAAAACAGGACAAATCCTGGAAAACTAGGACGTATGGCAGCCCTACATTAGAGGGTTAATACATTCAAAGATTTTGACGATTCTTTTTAATTATATTTTGCGATTATTTTTACAGAGTCAGAATAACAAAATAACTAAATTTGGAATTCAGAAAGTCAGTTATGCGTCCATTATTTCAGCTATTTCTATACACGTGTCCGCGGTTTTGTAATAATAACGCTTACAAGGGATGATTTGGATCAATGATACAAGGGTTTATTTAATTACAATTGTGATCCCGCGGATCTTAGTTAAATTTTTTTTATTTAGAAGATGCATTAAAGCGAAACAGGAAGAAACAGCAAATCCCAGAATATTGGTTTAACATGAAAGCCCTTCTTCGGCAATTTTGGCAAAATAAAAAACTTTGCCTTAAAATGGCCCATTAATTGAATTAAAATCTGGTCATTGTCCTAAATTAAAACGCCTGCACGTGTGTGTCAGTTTACGAGTAAACATTCATAAATTTTAACCCCCCATTTTTATTTTTTGATGTTGTATAATAACTTTATTATGTGCATGTATTTGACTATAAATCACAGTAAAATCTTTACGCATAACAAAAACAAAATGCTACAAAAGTAAACGTTTTTTTTTTTAACTTATTACCATCTCCTACAGTACACAGCTTTAAATGGATGAAGGCACTTCGATTCCATAAAGTGCTTAATAAAAACAACAAAAAACAAACTTTCTACAAAATGATTGATACGATATGTGTAAAAACAGCATGATTTCCATCTCTGTATACTCGTGCTGGAGAACTTGTAGTTCAGTATAGTATTACTATTATTTTCATTTTACTATTATTCTCATTTTACTTTATATATTTTTTTTTATTGACTCTAGAAGTGATTAAGTTAAGGTTAATGTGTAAAACAAAACCTTTCAGTTTTTAATTGAAAAAGTTATAAAAATATAAAATTCAGGATGGATGATGATGCGTGTTAAGAGAGAAAAATAAGATAAAAAAAAACAAACTTTTTTGCAACAAAAGAAATAAAAGTTATACAATATTTATTCATTAGTTTCGTGTGGAGATACAATATTAAGTAAAAGCTCATAAATTTTTATACAGCCGCACTTACACACTTTCATAAAAATGTGTAATTTAGTCCCACAAAAACGATGCTTAGTAAAGTACACTACAAGAAAATATGTGGGCAAAGCTTTTTATAAACCGATATTTCATTAACACCACATACTTTAACCCTTGTGCTAATACCCGGGTACCAGTGTACCCGCCGAGTTGTATTCACATCGTCCTTATCTAGTATAAAAACAAGCCAATTATGATTTGATATCAATATATTTTTTGTTTTTTAATCACAAAAGATTAGTTAAAACCAGTGTCTGAAAATAAACAGTATGTACTGTTCTTAAGTGTTCGATTCGGGGTAGATATATGCAAAACACAAACGTTAATAGTGTTTGTAGAGGAAATCATTAAAAAATAACGTTTCTCTGTTTGTGATCTGCGAACACAAAAATAATTCTGTACTTATCCTTAACTTTAGGCTACCGGTACTAGGAGGAGTGGAGCTTAGACTATCTGATGGTGCTAAGTATCTCGGAGTTTTTCTAGACAGCAAGCTGTCATGGGTAAGGAATACTCAGGAGAGACTTAAAAGGGGTCTCAATGCCTACTATGCTTGCAGATCATTGATAGGTAGGACAGGGGACTCCGGCCGTTAGTGGTGGGATGGCTGTACACTTCGGTGGTTAGACCCATTCTTACGTATGGATGCTGTGTTTGGTGGGAGTCATTGAGATTGGCTAGTCGAAGAAACCTTCTTTCTAAGTTTCAGAGGTGAGCTTCAATCGGCATGACAGGTGCCATGAGAAGTACTCCTCAAGGGGGTCTGGATGCCATTCTACATCTTCTGCCTATTGAGCAGTATGTGATTGGAATGACAGCCAGGAGCATTCTTAGATTGATGGAATTAGGATTGATGGGGAATGTCACGCAGGGTCACTGATGCTGAGTGAGATTGAGGCTTGTGGCTATTGCCTGGGACCACCCGGATCCACTGATTATGTGGGCTCTAGGGTGGACTTTGGGCGGTTTCCGGAGGTAATAGTTCCTTCTAGGGAGAACTGGTCAGGTAGGGGCTATTTTGCTATTTTCACTGATGGCTCGAAGATGAGGGGCACGGGTGCGGGGGTCTACATTGAGGATCTGAACATCAGAAGGTCATATAGGCTTCCTGGCGACTGCAGTGTTTTTCAGGCGGAGGTTTTGGGTGTCTTGAGGGCCATGGAGCTGATGAGGGACAACATTGATAGGGGCTCGGAGGTCACCATATACACAGCCAGGCGGCTCTTATGGCCGTAAGGGGCTGTTATGTGAACTCCAAGCAAGTTTATGATTGTAGGAGGGCTCTGGAGGGATTCTTAAGGGAGTATTTCCTTAGGTTGTGCTGGATGCTGGGTCACTGCGACATAGGCGGCATTGAGGTTGCTGATGAGTTAGCGAGACAGGGCTCAGACATGGAGGATCCTAACTGTATGGAGACGGATAGGCCTCCAATAGGCTTCTATTTTAGAAGAATCAGGGAGTGGAATAAGCGCGATTAGTCGGGCCTGAGGGAACCGAACGGACTGCCGAGTATCGCGGACGCTGTGGCCGGTGCTTAGAAAGTCCGATTCGGGGTCGCTGCTGGGCAGGAGTAGGGTCTGCGTTAGGACCATGATAGGAATGATTACGGGCCACTGTATGATAGGCAGGATGGCTGTGAGGATGGGATCCGACTTGTCGGATATGTGCAGGTTGTGTGAGGACCCTGAGGAGTTGGAGACAGTTCAGCAGATTCTGTGCCACTGTCCCAGGTTACAGGGCAGTAGGCTTAGGTCGCTGGGCAGTAGATTCCTGGGCCAATTAGGGAATGTCTCGGGTTGTGGACTCGAGAATCTGATAGGATTCGTAATGGGGATGGCCTGGCTGCAAGAGGAGACTGCCAGAGGAGACTGGGTGCTGGCCGCACGTAGGGCAAATTTGGTTGAGTAAGATCTCTCTGGGTGAAGTCCGAAACCTTCTTTTCTATCTATATATTCTGACTTGTGCTCTCGCTGTTTACTTCACCTAATTTCTATCTTTTTCTAAATAAGGCGTCACAATGGACCATATTGATTTCTGGGTGAAGGTGTGAAGTAGACTTTACACCACCCTTTCTATCTACCTATCCTTAACTCAACAAAGCGATCAGAACCCTTAATTATTTAAAAAAACCACAAACTTCGTTTCGTTCGGTTCAGCACTTTAGTATTCGTTCTTTTCAGTTTTACTTAGCGCTATTTTGGCTGGTAAAAACCAAAATTTTTGGTAAAACAAAATACAATTGCACGAAAAAAACATGTGCATAGCACACACACATCGTGCTGTGGTCGCTGCTAAAACTTTTTTTTTGCTCATTCCTTTATCAATGTAAAAAGGAACACTATTTACCAAACCATGTATCGTAATGTTTTATATGTACAATGACATTCGGAATATAAACTTATGTATATTTTATATCGCTAGAGGGCAAACGGGTAAAAGCTCCTCCTCCCTATATTTTCTTAATTAATCAACCGATTTTCTTGAAATTTGGCAGGCAATTAGTGTTACATCTGGAAGGAACTAAAGCATAAAATTTTTATTATTTCGGAAGTGAAATAGGGCAAGCGGAGTAAAAGCTCCCCCTCCCTATATCTTCTTAACTAATCAACCGGTTTTCTTAAAATTTGGCATGCAGACATTGTAATATCTAAAGGAACTCTTTGTAAAATTCAACAATTAGGGCGCAAAAAAGGAAAAAGGTGTAAAACCTCCCTCCACCATTATCCGATGATAGTTTCAAGTCTTGAAGGAACTAAAGGCTATAAATTTTAACATCTACGGCGTAAAATGCTTAATTAATTAACCGATTCTTTTGAAAAGTTCTTGAATTTCTTTGACAATGCAATGGTAAACTGCCACGAACTCTGATGATTCCCCCTTACGTCCCAATTGAATTCAAGCGCGTTCAATTTCCTTGTAGATTGGCTGTTTGATTTTAAAACTTCAGGATAAAAAATTTATCACATTTTTATGTTTAACTTTTGAATACGTAGCGAAAAAAAGATAAAAAAAATAAATAGCTATGGTTTTTTTCATCGCCGATCTTGTTGTTAAGTGCTTAATTTTCACAATAAATAAGTTATATAGCAAATCAACGTTTGCCGGGTCAGCTAGTAAAACATTCAAATATAATGAATGTCTAAATAACCACTACAATTGTGGTGTTTTATAACAAAGAACAGAACACTATGTAATGGATGTTACTTTCTTGAAAATAGTTACGAATAGTATAAAGGATTGTGTTCTTATACACAATCACTAAAAAAATAGATATCATACTTGGTTGTGTGACCCAAACGCTATATAATGTACTGTTTATTTTCGAGCACTGATAAATATACATATTTTCTGATATCACGAAAATGTTGAATAAGCAACTGTTTGCTAAAAAACGCTGCATTTCTGAAAATAAATTGTGTTCGTCCTATAAAAATCTTAACATTTTCTATATAGTCTTTGCTGTGGTTTTTATTTAAATATCTTTAAGGCGTGAAACAAAACAGATATTAGTCTTTAATCCAGGGATTTTGTGGTTTTATTTTTCTAAATAACTTTTATTAAGGCTGTTTTGAGCCAGTCATCTAACTATATATTACACCTGCGTCATATATTTTGCTTAAGAATAATGAATTTAACATCATCTAAAAGTTTAATAATGTTCTTTGATAAATCGTTACATCTAACAGTCCTATAGTTTTTTTTTAAACTGTTTTAAGCTATTTTAAATTTGTAATCTGAAATGCGCGTCCCTGTGAATGTTGCGTTCTTATAGTTTCTTTTTTTGAATAAATTGCATTATCCGAAAACATTGATAAGATATATTTTTTCTATTCCTTTTTCCTAAGTTCTTTTTCTGTAACTAGTTCGCTTTGATTGTTAATAAGTACGCTTTATTTGGTTTTCTTCATGGTTCGCATGTGATCTTTAAGACATTTTTGAAGGTTTTCTACTTTCAACTATTTATTTACGTATAATAATCTGTATTCGGTTATATTCAGTTGAAGTCATACTCAAGTAATTTTGCGAGAGTGGGCATATGGACCGAACTTCACGAAATTTGGCCATGTAATTTCTAGTCCCTTAGATCTGTGGCGTACCAAATTTTATTACAGTATCGTTATTATTTACAGTTTTAGGCTTACTAGACTCTTTTCCGAAAGCTAGCTTTATATGGGGGCCTATGGTAAATTTTAGGCCGATCTTCACGAAATAAAACAATATTATTTCTAGTCTTAACGCACGATATTTTGCCAAATCTTATATCAATCCTTGCATAATGCCACCATTTATGTTAGTTTTGTTAACAAAATATTTAATTTTTTTAGGGTGGTGGTTCTACATTTAGACTCATAACTCTTATCCTACTGAACCCTTTTTGTTGGGTTTCAATTTCAAACTGCTTAGGATAACTAGAAGCAATTTCAGATCAACATTGTTCTTTTTTTTAAGTTTTACGAAAGTGAGCGTGTATTCCACAGACGCACACACGGACATACGACAGACGGACATGGCTTAATGCTGGATCAAAAAAGTAACTACTGACTTTTTGTTCTTTTTCTTTGAGTTGTTCACTGATCTTATTTTTATCAGTTATAATTAGGGTATTCATTTCAACGACCTTTTGCTTTAATCGGTTAATCGCTCGATTAATTAACCGAGGTTTTGGTTTAACCACTTAATAATCGGTTAATTTAGTTTTTGATCGGTTAACCGATTAATAAAGTTTTTTTTATAAATTAAGTAATTTCAATATATAAAAATGCATTAATTGCTTATTATTTGGAGTTTATAAGCAAAAAAAACAATAACATACCAAACATAACAATTCTTGAACTAAAACGAGCAAGCAAAAAAAAAACAATTCATAAATATTTAATATGCATTTTTCAATTAATGCACAAGGTGTTGTATCAAGTCATATCGTCATAATATCCTAAATAAAATTTAAAATTGTTTAAAGTAAATATTGTTGTGTTTCAAACAAAATAAAAACTGTAATACTGTGTTCATTGAGTCGTCATAACTGTATAGTAGAAATCTAAATTATAAGCTGTAGCTTACAACAGTCATATCGTTGGCTTAATATGCAAACCTGCTAACTCACTTTCAGCACATTTTACAGGAAAGAAAATAAACTTTTTATTTTTCCTATTTGAAGCTTGATAGAAAATTAAAATTACAGTCAGTTTTACACACTTCAAGACTTAAATAGAAGAAAAACTACATGCTGGTCGACGAGGCGTATCTTTCTCTACCACACGGCATCAAAATCTCAATTTACATAAAAAGTGGATTTAGAAGGTTTTCATATTAATCCGAAGATATATATTTCCTGTAATTATTTATGACTACCTTGTGAATCCCTCAAATATTTACATATTTATACGAAAATAAACTGAGATAATTTTATTAGTTATTTCAATCGTTAAAGGAGATCTTTTAAAATAATCTTTAAGAAAAGTTATTTATTTTAAATGTTTAGGATTAAAGCAACTCTTTTCTTTAGTTTAACAAAATATGACTTGGAAAATATTATTTCACTTATCGAAGATGAATGTCTAATTTGTCAGTCCTTTTCCAGGATTTCTCTTAACATACAAAATACTCCATTATGCCATTAAAGTTGTTTTAAATTTTTAACACTTCTAATTGTTTCGGTTAATTCTGTTAAAAGACTGATATGAATGGCTTAATTCCCCTTTCTTGATAAATATAGACACATTAGCAAGTATGGGCACCACTACATTGAAAGCTTTGCATGTGTGGCATTGTATTGGTTTGTTTACGTTTGCATTTGTTGGTTTTATTCTGTTTTGCTCTTTGTTTTTTGTGTATGTATACACATCGTTCGCTATTTTTGCATTTTCGTTTTGCATTTGCCCATAGCTGCACATTAGCATGATGTGTATATTAATACTGTGTTGTAGGGTGCCATATGGTCGGGCTTGACCGACTATACTTTCTTACTTGTTCCTAATTTGTTTTTGTTTTAAATGTAAGTTAAGCGAACGAAGTCTTCGATCGAAATCGACGAACAGGCTGCAATTTTTTTTCTTAAAAAACGCATTACATTTTTATGAATAAGATTTTCGCGTAATAACATTGAACAAGCCACTCTTTACAATGGCATTTTAACAACTAACCGCTCAGAAGTGACGCTCAGTAATAAGCCACTTGCCGCTCAAACTTGACGCTTTGACGCTCAGCCGCTTGACGCTTAGCCGCTCATTGCGTGGCCTCGGCCTAAGATCTCCCTTGATTTAGGTCTGCTTCTTCCCCAGGCACTCTTTAATATACCGCCCTTTTTGGTTATATAGGATTGATTATCCAAAAAAAAAATTAATATTAAATTATTGTGTATTCATTTTTATTAATTTTTATACATACTTATTAGAGTGCTACAAAATCGTCAACTCTTCAAGGCTGGATCATTGGGCGACACGAAATAACAGGCGGCATGAAATAACCACCCAAAATATAACCCCCCAAAAAAATAATGAAATAACCCCCCAAAAATTTGTACACAGAACAACAAAAACGATTTTTGGGCGGTTATTTCACTTTGTTTCATATGAAATTATACCCCAAAAAATCATTATGAAATAAAGCCCCAATATATTTTTTGGGGGATTATTTCATTTTCAAATTTATAATGAAAACGTTTTTGGGCGCAAGGATTTATCCACTTTGGTATACAGAACAACGCCTTCGATAAAAAAAGCTGCCCTTCATAGCCGGCCTTTGGCCGGGTGAAATGGTTTTCTTCTATATGGTATACCAAACACCGGCTTCGCTAAGTAAAGCTTCTCTGCGTAGCCGGGTCGAGTCGGTATTTGTATACTATAGAGGAGAAAATCCTGGCGCTATGCAGAGAAGCTTTAGGTAGCAATGCCGGTGTTTGTTATACCATAGAGCAAAAAGTCATTGCGCCCGGCCGAAGGCCGGCTATGCGGAAAAGCCTTAGTTTGTTATATCATACCATTATATATATCGCGTGATTCTTTAAAACAAAACTGTATAATTAATTGTATTACATATATTGGGCCTTTATTTCATTTCAGAAATTGGGGTTAACGGCCTAGGCGTAAATCCACCACTGGTTACACATGGGATAACAAATTCAATATACCGTTATTCAACATTTTAAAGGTTGAAGGATAAAACAAGTGCATGTAGTTTAGTACGCTGCTTAAACAGTTTCAAAACATTTTCGTTTATTTAAGGATTTTGTGCTCATATTGTGTGCTAGTGAAAAAAAAAAAACATTTAGACACGTGTTGAATAACACTCGTTCTTTTTCTTTTTGCTCTTATTTTCGACATAATACGCACTCATAGTTCAAGGGCATTTTACATAAGTTGTATGCAGCTTCTGCTTAAACATGTTGGCAAAATATGCGAATGTAGTAGATATTTTATAATAAAGTTAGATTCGGTAATATGCAGGTATTAGCAAATGTGCTTGTACTATTTTAATAGATATTTATTTATGTTTTAAGAGCAAACGCAGACTTTGTTAGAAATAAAATGCAAATGGCCTTCATGAAAATTATTCAGATTCGTAATTTTTTAACAAAAAAATATAAAAAAAATCAAAGAAAAATACAAATATGTATTAAGAAAACGTTGGCTATAGAAATTGTCAGGAAATTCATTTTTATGTTAATGCTTTGTAGAGATGTGTAATAGTGTAGACTATTTGTTGTTATGTACCGGAAAGAAATAATTCGATAATTTTTATTCCCTACACTAATGGTTTCCAAGTGGTGGCTAATACATAACAAAGTGTGTTAATTTTCTTAACATAAAAAAAAATTTTTTTATCGTAAAGAACAAACAGTGAGAAAGTTTTATTCAGCTCCACCGAATATTTAACACACTCTTCCAAAAATCGGTGTAATACTTTTATAGTATTAAATATAACAGTTAAATAAATTAAAAATACATTATTTGTACTAAATTTTATGAGAAACGTTACAGTATTTTCTTTACTAACAAGCTTAAGAGCAATTTAATTGGTCAAATCGGATCGGCACACAACAACAAAATCCTTTAAAGATTTGATGCCATAATTTATAGATATATATCGACATCTTAAACGCAAAAGGCCCTATCTAACATTTTGAAAATTTTGCATGAGAAGAAAAAAACTATTTATAATAAATAGTAAATTGATAAATAGTCTTTGTAAAACCTACTAGTTGTGCTGACAATTGAAAATGTAATAAATGCAAACGGTTAGTAAGGGCTTTAAGCAATTAATGATATCATCTTTTGTAGATAGGGCCGTTTATTTTTTGGTAATAAGATTGCAAATTATGGTCAAAAGATTACAATATGTTTTGTGTTTATGATTTTTAATCGTTTGTTCGTTAGGGCCTTTTGCGTTTTAGGTGACGATATAATAGTTTATTTAAAAAAAAAACTTATATTCAGACATTTGCGTTACCATGCAAATAATATTGGACCACCTGATCCATTTTGATAAAATGGACTACTCCATTCTTAAAACGTGTTTGTAGTGAGACGACATTTTTAAACGACTTCAAAACTAATCCTCTTGAGTATACCATAGAGTAGTTTAAAACTACTCCTTTGTAATCAAAAACTGGGTTATATGGTCCTCCCCTAGGACATCGTAATGTTAAATAGACCATGTTATTTCCATACCTTTGGGTTACTTTTGGACTAGTCCTAGTCGCTTGTAGGCTGATCTTTACACGCGTGTTTGGACTGTACCTATTATTTGCAGGGTTTTTATTACGATTGTTTAAGTGTTTATGCGTTTGTGCCGATGTGTGTCACACCAATAGCTGATTTACACTATCACACAAGTCTTACGTATTTTGACAAAAAATAAAAACCTGTCATGATAAGTTGCACTTGTCTACCAATTTGGAAAAAAGATTTACTGCAGAAACGAAGCATGTTTTTTTAACTAATCTGGGTGCGCTGAATTCGAATCTGGCAGCAAAGTGTATTGTCAGTCAATACTGACACTAGAATTAAGCCTGTCAGGGAGATCGTGTGTTACTGATTCAAGCTATTTTTGCTTTCTGTGTGGTGAATATTTGGTTGGAAAAAAGGATATGCAATAACAGAATCATTTAAATATGGATATTTACATTATTTTGGTTTTGCAGTCAGAAACTTGGACAAACCGTGGACACCGACAATGTTTGCCATTTTCTTCATTCGCATTTAGATTTTTTCCAAAAAAAAACTAGGTGCAGTGAGTGCGAACAAGGGGAGCGTGGTCACCAAGATTTATTGAAAATTTAAAGAATTGATCAAGAATTTTGAGACAAAATCATGCTGGGAGGCTATTGCTGGACTCTAATACGTGAAACCGAACCAACAAAATACAAACGACGTTCAAATAACGCCATTCTCTTCTGAAAATTCATTGATTTTTAAATAAAATAGTGATTTTTTATGTAAGAAACGAATAAAAACATTTTTTTGTATAACCAATTACAGATTCGAATTCAACCTGCCAAATAACCCTAGGTTGGTTGATCCAGTCCAAAACCTTGTTGCCTAGTGCTGTTATGGTTTTTTTTTTTAATTTTTCAACAATAATTGGATAAGGGAAGCATTTTTGAAAAATACTTAAGACTTTGTGGGATATCATTCTTATGCTTTTGCCACACCTTTATCAATAATATTTAACCATTCAATTGCATATGGCTACTTTCCTCAACTTTGGAAAGAATCTTATATAATTTCGCTATTTAAGTCTGGAAACAAATCAAATGTAGCAAATTATAGAGGTATAGCCAAACTAAGTGCTATCCCTAAGCTCTTTGAAAAGTGCATAACCGATTCTTTCTCTCGTCAAGCATCTTCATTACTATCACCTTTCAATCATGGTTTCAGAAAAGGTTGCTCAGCAGTTACTAACCTATTATATCTAACCACTATTATTCCTAAAGGATTCAATAATACCCAAATAACAGACGTTATATACACAGACTTCAGTAAAGCTTTTGATAAAGTCAACCATAGCCTTCTTCTTAAAAAACTTTCCATACTGGGTTTTACTAACAACAGTCTTCGCTGGCTTGAGTCATACCTTACTTATAGGAAACAAAGTGTTCGTTTTAATAATACAACATCAAAGTGCATCATCGTCAATTCTGGATCACCGCAAGGAAGCCACCTTGGTCCAATCTTATTTTCACTTTTTATAAATGATCTGCCGAGTGCAATACACAATTGTAATGTGTTAATGTATGCCGATGATGTAAAAATCTCTTTAAGCTACAAAAAATTATTGGGTATCTCTGGGTATCTATACTTTGGGTGACTGTCAACTTGAATAAGTAAAGGAGATTTTGGATCTTTACTTGATCCAAAATTAGATTTTATAAAACATATTACATCAACGATAAATAAAGCTCGTGGTGTACTTGCCTTTTTAAAACGTTGGGCTAAGGAGTTCACTGATCCTATGATAACAAAGCTGTTATATACATCTTTGATAAGACCTTTCCTCGAATATGGCTCTATTATCTGGGATCCTAATTATGATGTTCACATAAACCGAATAGAATCTGTCCAAAAACAATTTTTATTGTTCTGTTTATGAAACTCAACTTGGAATCCTTCTGAAGTACTTCCATCTTACTCTGTAAGACTTGCTCGCGTTAAATTACGAAGAAAAATGCTTAACATTGCGTTTTAAGTTAATTTGCTTAATGGTGACGTTAGTTCTGAATTCCTGCTTAATAATGTTAAACTTAACGTTCCTCAGCGATCAACTCGCAATTATATACCATTATATCTTCAAGCCGTTCACACAAACTATGTAAAGAATATGTAACGATTTTTACGAAATGTATTATTTAGTTGACTTTTCTTATCTTGTTTTTGAATACATAAATTAATAATATTGTTTGTAATTTAATTATAGTGTGTACGGATTTTAATCCATACACTTAAATAAATAGATAAATAAATAAATAAATAGTGTGCAACGGTCTTAAGCAATATTGGTCCGATTCCGTTTTAGTTTACCGATCGACTCAGAGTTACTTTTTGATGCAATTTAACGATGTTCTTTCACCCGACTGGGAGGTTGGGAAGCCGTTTGCCCATGTCACTATGTGCAGAAAGTACACGTCGCAATTCTAAAGATAATTTGATAAGGACAAACTTCTTTTTGGAATAGAGACTTTTGTGGCCATAAACTTTTTTATGTTGTTGGTATTAAGATTAAATTTGGTTAAAAAATTCGTTACTATAACATAAATCGTCCTACCAAACTTTTTACAATCCATATTTAAACGTAGCTACAATACAAATACAACTCCTGAAAATAGCATTCACAGAAAAATTAAAAATTGTCTATAAAAACTAAATTCATACCAAATCAAGCAACTCATTTGTTGATTTTGCACCTAACTATTACTAAAATTATTATATAGATTACTTAAAATTGTAAAAATTTAATAATTTATATATATTTTTTTCAATAAATTATGTTTTTTAATTTTAATTAAAAAAAATTATAAAAAAAACTTTGCCGTATCAAACAATGTGTCAATTGACTTAATTAAGTATAGCTCAGGTTTTGAAAATTTCCAACAACAATTCCACAAGATTTAATTATTTTATTTTACACGAAAAACTCAATTAAGATTTTTTGTTATTTTATTAATATTTTAATTTTAAATATTCAACATTTTTTTCATTTTTCGAATTTATTCTATGAGCTAAATTTCAGTTATAAAGTAACCTTCGGAAGGAAATAATTCCCAGTTTCTATTAGTTTTAAATATTTAAAAATATTTTTAATAATTAGTATTGTGGTTATTTTGTTGAACTATTTATGGTTTTTAATCCAAATTTTAATATTAATATTTTTAATCTAAATTATATTTTTAACTTTCACACAACAAAAAAAATAATTGATTCAATTATCACATTAATTAAATTTACATACTTTTTAAACAATTTTTTTAGTTGATAGACTGCCTGTTTTTAGAAAACGTAAGCAAGTGAGTGAGTGAGAAATTATATTGAAAACAACAATAAAAAACGAAATTTTTTTTTTTTTTGTTTCAATGTAATTTCTCACTCACTCACTTGTTTACGTTTTCTAAAAACAGGCAGAGAAAACTACTGATGATTTTTTTTGTGTTAAATCCCATAACATCCTTATAAGCGAAGATAACTTTTATGCCATGGCGAAATTTTGTAAAACTCTTATTATTTATATAAATAAACCATTATAAAATAATTTACGGCTATAATTGCCGATGTGTTCCATACTCAGAAAAAAATTTCATTAGTTTTTCATCAATTAAAAACATTGCTTGAAATGTATTTTAATTTAATTGGTGTGCTTATTGAATCAATTTTTCATTGAACAAAAACTAATAATAAATTTTTAATTTAATTAATGTTTTAATTGTTTTCAAAATAAAATGCAATTAAAATATTAGTTTAATAAATCAAAGCCACAATTTATTTTTTACAACAAAAAAAATTTTGAATTAAAAAATTAATTAAGTAAAAAATAATTTTATTGTTTTTTTCGTTAAAAAAAAAAAATATTTAAACTTGTAGAATTGTTGTTGAGAGTTGTCAAAACCTGTGCCCATGTTCTGTAACTACAGTGATAACTTCTCGTATCGAAAATATGTGAAACAAAATATTCCATCGTTTCTCGAAAAGTGAGAAAAAACTGTGACGGCGACCAAAATTAACTGAAATTCAAAATATTTCAACGACGGCAGCGAAAATACAACCGTCGCGACGCGTCGGCTATACCAAATAATGTTAAGTCCAACTTAAATGTTTGTTATTTGCCAACGAGCTTTGAAAGCATTCGTTTATTTTATAGAAATGTTAAAAGCAAAATAATTAACTATTAAGATTTTTGTATGACGTGCTAAATTCTCAATTTTCCATATTTGATAAATACACCGAAATTTATTGTTGAGGGAAAGCTAGCCTCTATGCGCATTTCACTTGTTGCTTGGGCCAGATCATCAGGAAACCTTTTCCAAAGATTTTAGAAAAGCTAAAAATATTATACAAATAAAACCCTAAAGCGAATAATAATTTTAAACACTCAAAGTCTTACTTGTAACAATATCAAAGCTTAAACAAAACACCAACAATAAACAGTGAGTTTATCTTTTCTTACATCCCCCTACAATTGGTTGGGTTCTTTCCGACTCGAATTGTAGTTGTAAGTGGGTAAAAAGAAAAAACAAAATTAAAAAACAAATTGCTTCATTCTATTGTCTTCGCAAGAAAACAACAAAAAAAACCAATTTGGCAATTCAGTTTTCTGCACGGGCACATGCAAGTATATTATCAGAGTCATTTACGGGAATACAAAATTTACTATTAAGAGTTTTGTATGACGTGCTAAATTCCCAATTTTCCATATTTGATAAATACACCGAAATTTATTGTTGAGGGAAAGCTAGCCTCTATGCGCATTTCACTGGTGCAGAAAACTGAATTGCCAATTGGTTTTTTTTTTTGTTGTTTTCTTGCGAAGACAATAGAATGAAGCAATTTGTTTTTTAATTTTGTTTTTTCTTTTTACCCACTTACAACTACAATTCGAGTCGGTGTATTTATCAAATATGGAAAATTGGGAATTTAGCACGTCATACAAAAATCTTAATAGTAAATTTTGTATTCCCGTAAATGACTTTGAAAATAATTAAACAATGAAAAAATGTGCCAAGAACAAAATATTATTATTATTATAATTTGCATTTTTAATTGTTTTTAGTGTTACAATTTTTCTTGCCCCATTTTTATTCGTTAGTTTATTTGACAGTTCAAAGCGGGAACTTTTCTCAAAAAAATGTTACAGACACACTTTTTCTCTAAATTGGCGAGTAACTTCCTTAAGTAACAGCATGTACTCGCAAAAAAAAAAGTTACAGACACAGTTTAGTGAGAAAAACAGCTGTTTGTTTCAATATATGGCATTTTTGATTCCTTTCACACATTTCAATCGAAAAGTTTCTCGACGCGAGAGTTACGGAACATGGGTTATATAGATTTAACTAAATCAATTTACACAGTGTTTGAAGCCGCAATTTTTTTTTTATTAAAATTAAAAATAAAATTTATTGAAAAAAAAAACAAAAAAAACTACTCCCAATTTTACATTTTTAAAATTTTTAGTAATAATTAGTATTGTGGTTATTTTGTTGAACTATTTATGGTTTTTAATCCATATTTTTAATTAGGCTTAAATTCATCAAACTTAATTCTCATTAAATTATTTTTATGACGAAAGGAATGTTACAACATGAAAATTAATTAAAATTGTTATTGATAATCTTTCATTCTTGACCGTGGCCGGGTCTCGAACCCTGGTTGCGATCGAAACATGTCATGGTATGTTTCGATCGCAACCACTCGATCTCCTCAGATGGATTTGCCGTCTTGCACTCGCAGCCATCGAAGACTGCTGACGTCAATAGTCAAATAAAAATCCTTAAACCAAATTGTATTTCAAACTTTGGTAGATCGAAATTTGCTTTCCTGAACGATTATCCATTTTAATTGATTTTACATGTTTTTTCCTTACTTCTGTTTTCGTAATCTATATAATCATTTTGGTAAAAGTTGCAAAATCAACAAATTGTTTGCTTGATTCTATGAATTTGGTGACTACAGACAATTTTTAATTTTTTCAGTGTTTCTTCCTTATTTCCTAAATACATTCGGCACTATGATTTCTAGTCGTTTAAACCGAATTTGTTCCAAATAACATGACAATCGGTGCATTTCGCTATCTACTATTTTATGTTAGTTTTTTGCATTTTTTTGCGTTAACGAAAAATAATACTGCGAAGTTAGATTTTATACACAGTGGTTTTATATTTGTAAAACAACATTCTTTTTGGTAAATACTGCAAAATATTTGTATATTTTAAAAGCTCCTTATAATAAACAACAAAAAAATCATACATTTTTGCAATCGAGTATTTTTATTTGCAAATATTTTATATATTTTTTTATTGCAAATTCAAAATCTCTTTCAAGCTATAAAATACAAAACAACAAATTGCAAAAAACTTTCTCTCATAAATTTCCTTCTTGCAAATCTTTTATTATTTGCCATAAAGGCACGTACTTGTTTAAAAAAACTTTTTATATAAAGTGCAGTCTTTGTTAGTTTTTTATTGCAAAGTGTAGAAAAATTGCACCAAATTCGTATATAATTTTTCCCATGTGCATGTGAACGTAATAAGATGGTTTTGGTGTACGTGATCCACATATTTGCATACAAGTTCTGGCAAATAATTTGCATACAATTTCTTTTTAAAACGTTCTTTGTTACAAATAGTTTTTTATACATTATTTTCTTAAATAGAAAAGGCATTAGGAATAAGTATTTAAGCTTGGATCTATTAGAAAAAATAAGCGGCTGTTTGGTGCAGGATTTCAGATTTGGAGCAACTAAAATCAGAAATGTTGATTTGTGGAAAAAAATTCTGCCTAAATAATATTTATATGGGAGCTATAGTCACTACAACATTTTAGAGTGGTATATTTGTAATAGTCTTCAGTTCCAACATGCGACTCTCTTTTATTGAATAAATGTTTAATATCAAGATAGAAAAAATCATTAAAGCCAAAACATCAACTTGAAATTTTGGTGTTGCCGAAAATCTCATGTAAAGGGTGGTTACATTTTAAGGGCCGATTTTGATTTTAAATAAAACACAAATTATTTAGGAAATTATTGTCATCTCTTTTCATTATGATAATATTAGAATGGTTCAATTATGTATGGATTAAAATATCAGCCAAATGGCCGCCGCGACCTCGGCGGCACACCTCCATCCGATGGTTCAAATTTCCGATGATTTCCGATAATTGAGGTTTTATGCCGATAATGTGCCGAATTATCTCGTCCTTTAGCTCTTGAATTGTTGCTGACTTATACCTTCTCTTTCAAATAACCCTAAAGAAAGTGCAACGTTGTCAAATCACATGATCTTGGCGGCCATAACACGACCTTAGAATTTGTCGCGCAAAAGAGCCATTGTTTCGTTAGGTGAGTGGCAAGTGGCACCGTCCTGCTGAAACCACATATCGTCCACATCCATACCTTCCAATTCGGGCCATAAAAAGTTTGTTATCATCTAACGATAGCGAACACCATTCACAGTAACTGCCTGACTGGCCTCAGGCCCGATAATGTCGGCAGCACATAAACCGCACCAAACAGTCACTCTTTGTGAGTGCATTGGTTGTTCGACTATCACTCTTGGATTATCATTTGCCACAATGCGGCAATTCTGCTTCATCACTGAAGATGATTTTCTTCGAAAAATTATCATCCACTGTTGCCATTTCTTGCCACCATTCTGACCATTGATGACTTTTGGAATGGTCAAGAGGCTTTAGTTCTTGAGTAAGTTGCACCTTGTAAGCGTGTAAATGCAAGTCTTTATGCATCATGTTCATTAAAGACGAACGTCAGTGGTACAATTATTGTGCACGACGATGAGTTGAGGTGGATGGCTCATCAGCCACACTATCGCGAACAGCAGCAATATTTTCTGCATTACGAGCTGAACGACCATGTACTGGTGTTTTCACATCTCCTACAGACCCGGTTTGCGCAAATTTGCACGATTTTTCCGATTGTACGCACATTTGGATTGACAGAAAAATCACGATGTGCACGATATGCATTTTGATTTGAATGCCCATTTTCATAATAAGACTGTATAACTTTAACTCGTTGCTCGATTGTGTATCTTTCCATGGTTCATATTGAGTTAGTCTGAAATTGAGAAATGTCAATTATATGCCAACCCAATATACATATGTGATCCTATTTATTTTAACTATACATAACAGCTGTTTGAACCAACCTTATGGGCAACACAGTATTTGATTATAGGTGTCATACCATTACGTCATGACCATAACCATACAACAATTAAATATGAATTTCCATGGTCATGATTACGGCTATTTCATTATATTTAGATCACGTCTAATTGGATCTTAATCAAGACTAGATTCATATTACGGAGTGATAATTTCTGGGAAAAAACTAGTTTGGGCTAAATATGGAGCACTAAAAAAGAGCTATATCGAATTTGGTACAAATTTTTTTATCTCGTATAATTTTTAATAAGCTCGGATGAGACTTTTTTAGTTTGTAATGTTAGATCGTCCTCCAAATATTTTTTTCACCGATTTGGACACTTGAAGGAAATTTATTAAAAAAAATTTATTTATGTTACTATTAGAACATATTGATGAAAAAGATAAAAAGCAATTCTTCGGGTCTGTCCCCGAACAGGGCCATCTCTTTGATGCAGAGTGATTTGGTGCAAGTTTTTTGGGGATGTGACCAATATTATCTTAGTTATACCTGATACCTCTTGGACTAAACTGAACTGGAGGATGAACACCATTTCCAGGACTAATAAGAGAAATGTATATTGGCTAAACGAATGTGTCGTTAAACCCATTCGCGCTCGAGGTGAAGAGTCATCAAACTAGGTTTGAACAGGTGCCATTAGAACAACCCCCTCTAAGGCACTGTTTACGATTTTAAACCGGTAACCACCAGACATTTTGGCGAAAAGGCTAGCTGAGAACGCGGCGGTAAGACTAAGAGCCACCGGAGCATGGAGGGATTACAATATCGGACATGCTAATATTCTGAACGAAATTAATTGGCACATGGATGTTGATTATGTCACACCCGAGCCAATCTTTGATCCTGGCTTCACGGTAAGCATTTTGGATAACGTGGTTCACTATGATGACCTACAAATTACCGCGAACGCGATTCAAATTTTCACGGACGGGTCTAAAACACTGTATGGTGTCGGTTCTGGCATATACTCCGAGCAGCTAAACTGGAGCAGGCTGCCGGATCACTGCAGTGTCATCCAGGCCGAGATAATGGCCATCCACACAGCCGTGAGACGCATCCGGTACGGTGGTATATCTGGGAGGGATATTCACATTATTACCGATAGCAAGGCGTCCATAAGATCCCTGCAGAATGTGTTCATCACATCGAGAATTGTCCGAGAACGCCGGATGTCTCTGGAGGAGATAGCGAGACATTCACTGGTCACCCTTAATTGGGTCCCCGGACACAGGGACATACCGGGGAACTGCATGGCGGATTCGTTGGCGTATGCAGGCACCACCTTGAATCGAGACGGTTCAACATATAATGTAGGTGTTTCACTCCCAAGGAGTAAGCAACTAATAGCGCACAAGTTTCATATTATCGCCAGTCAGAGGTGGCACGTTAAAACTACCTGTGGGGAAACCAGGAAAATCTTGCCCATCATAGATGAAAAAAGGACAAGGCGGGCATTACAGCTGTCCAGACATCATCTTAGGAACCTGATTGCGGTTATAACTGGCCACTGGCCCATTGGGAGGCACGCCCAGAAGCTGGGGCTCCCCTACAATGACTTATGTAGAAGTTGCGGCGAGGAGGAGGAAGAGTCAACGGAACATCTTCTCTGTAATTGCCCGGCATTCGGAGATCTAAGACTCAACATTTTTGGTCGAAGAGCCCTTGGGGACAAAACTTGTCTCTCTGACCGGATGGCTGCGTGGGAACACTAGCAGCCAGATAACATAGGACCCATGGGAAACGGTGTGACATGGTAACACAACGGGAACTAATTAATGGACCCACGTGAGCTTTGCTTGATCACGGCTGCCAATGGAACCTAACCTAACCTACCTGATACCTCTGATGAAAGCTTGCACCGCTTTTCGTTATCTCCTTCATCTTCTGAATATCTTAAATAACTTCTGCATATACTTCGTAACTAGAGCTGGTACATATAATCTCCGGCAATCATGAGATGAAGCCGCCAAGTATTAGGGCATATTAGGAAGTGCATCACTGCTGTTCAAAAATACAGTGGTATACCTTCAACTTGCAACAAAAGCCTATGTATTACCTCCCTGTGGTAATCTCTGGTAACATCTCTAGCAGATGGCTAAAATACAAAGTTCTAGTTGAGATTTCGCTAGGATGTCACGTACTACTTCCAAAAATCTAGCGCTCTTGAACGGAAGGATTCAATGGTGTGAAGTTTTCACCATAGTACATAAGGTTATATGGCTCTCCTCGGGGATCAGTGGCCCCCAGGAAAGCATGCGCACCTGTGCTCGTCATTGGTAAGGTATTGGTTTGTAGTCCACATGCAGTGGAGGACTCTTGTAATGTCAAGGGATTTGATTCAGAAAGATAAATGTTTGTCTTGTGACACTATTTGTGGAGGAATGTCCATCTATAATTGGAGACGTGTGGTTATATGGAGTGATTCAAGGAGTGTCAGATGTTATAGTGGACATTTATGTATGATGGATTAGTAGCCTTTTCTAGTGAAGTATCTGCTGGATATTTGGGTTGAGCACGTGGCTCTCTCATCAGGCCAGATGCTGAGCTCGAAAAGAAAGTGTGAAAATCCTCATATATTAACTGCCTGGCCCACGATGTCAACAAGAACATTTCTTTCGTATATTTATATTGAAAACAAAAACCAATTTTAATTTTTTATTATTGTTTTCAATATAAATATGCGCAGGAAATGTTCTTGTCGACATTGTGGGCCTGGTAGTATATGTTGCACCAAACGGACAAGACATTTTATGACTGGGTGGAGAGGTTTGCGGCGTTATGATACCAAGATAGGATTAGTAACTCCATCCTGATACCGTTGTTTCTGTACAAGCCCGAGGGGAAGGTAGGTGAAAACTCTCCATCGTTACCCGTCGCATTCCTGTCAAAAAATAAGATCTTGGTTTGTAGTTTGTTTCTTTCACAAAAGTTTAAGTGATACTGAACAAAAATTATGTTTTTTGTTTCAAAATGCTTTTCTTACAATGATGTCGATAAAACAATTACACGAGGTGGTTTGTGGTGCTACTCAAAGTTACAACTGGAACTGGTGGAGTGGGTTCGGTTGTGAGGAAAACATCTTTGTCCTGTTGCTTATCAACAGGAGATGCATGACAGGTTCGAACAATGCAGCTGAGTTTAGATAGCTCGAACTTCATAGCAAGGAGTTTGAATGTTTTCAGTACCGTCAACTGTTTACATATTGCAAGATATGTGAGCCTTGCTAACTCTGTACATCAACATCTGGTAAATGTTAATTACCCAGTGGCTAAGACCCACCATGCAATTATGTCCGAGAACAGTTATGCATTTAAAACATGGAAATATTTTCAAAAATACATAACAGAAACAGATGATACGCAAACAAATCTAAAGCACGCTTCACAAAAAATTGGCTGATGCATATTGTTCAAACTCCGCAGCAAATATCGGTTAAAATAACCCACCACCATTTTGTTTTTGTCTCGCACAGCTGATCAAGATGCAATTCACTGGAGCGAAGAAACTTCAACTAAATGTAGAATATATAAGAACAGAGAATACTTGCCTAAAGCCCAAAAAGGTTAGCTTTACAATCGCAAGAGCTCCAGCGACAGAAGGTAAGAAACTGTGGAGAAATTAAATTAACCACTAATCCTTGTTGTTCTATTTCTGATGTGAAAACTGCTCGCAAGAACCACTTTTATTTTCAAGGAGAATGATTTTTTCGAAACGAGAAGATGGTTTTTAGACTCGCTTGTATTCTATAATGTACACTGAAATGTACACACAAATGCTATTCGAAACAGTGTTCGAAAATAAACACTAAATATCGCTCCTTAGTGTTCGGTTCGGTAGATTTGTAGACTAGCTCACTACTAGCTAGCATACCAGGGCACACTTAAGGAGAAGAGTTACCGCATTAATTATCCAAATAGAAGAGCGATAAACACCAGCTCTTCTGGCATTGGGTGTACTTAGTTTTATAACTAAATACGTTTTGATTAAGTTTTAAAAAATTTTTTTTTAATAGGAATACCCATATTGAAAATAAAAATATTCTAATGGGACCTTATAGTAAACCATGTTCTGATAATATTTCTCAAATTTTAAATCTGTTAAAATTTATTCTTATTTCAAAAAGATTTGACTTTTAATATTCAACACTTACCCTTCCTCAGTTACATCGATAGTCCCTCTCACTACTGCCGCTTCGATCATTACTCGTACTTGTCTCCATAATACTTATGCCAGTCGTGTTATCCGAACTTATAAACGGAGTCTCATTCAAACGCATCTCAATCGTCTGCTCATCAAATGAATCAACATCATCGTCGTCCCTATGATGACGACGATTGTGATGATGTTGCCTTATATCGCTGTCATTGAGTAAAATCTCTACTTGTTTGCTGCACTGAACCAATGATACATTAACGCCTCTCTCTAAACAAGGAGATAAAGCACTATTGCCATTGCCATAGGTGGGTTCTCGTGGTATTATCAAAAGTTTATCTTTGGTAATGCATGTGTCCTGTGTAATGGCATTTCCATCGTATTGTTCGTCATTATCCAAACTACTGCCTCGGGTTGCAGTGCCGGCGCCACCATTACCATGATGCAGACGAGGACCACAGGTATTACGATCTGAACGATTATAGCCCCTGGTTATATTTATAATATTATTATTGGAGGGGTTAAAGCAGGGCAAAACATGCTTAAATTCTTTGCGAAAATTTTCATTTAGCCAGGCATAGAGAAAAGGATTATAGCATGTGGAGGACATGGCAATTGAGTGAGCCACGAAGAACAGCAAAGTGTAAAAAGGCCATTCATTAGATTTGACATAGAAATCATCGAATATATTAACTAGATTTATAGGCAGCCAGGATAACCCAAACACACCCACCATACAGATTAACATACGATTTGTACGCTTCTTGCGATCTCTATCAGCCTCTTCTTTGCGTGATGATTTCGAGCCGGGTTTGGCCTTGGCACGAGCATTTAGTTTTACGGAGATCCATATATAACAAATAGAAATAATAATAAAGGGCAAGACAAATTGCAGTATAGTGGTAACAGAACCAAATACTTTGCGATAGCGTTCGGACGGCCAGTTCTCTTCACAGTAACTGGGCGAGGATGCAAGCAATTCTCCGGGTATTTGATTAGTGTTTGAATTGACCACTTGCATGTGGGCATCAAAGTTGCGCTGCGCTGCATAGGTAATATTGGCAGAGGACGTGAAGTTTAATGGTGAACTTATATTCACAATTTCCAAGGTCCCATTGGACTGCAAATTTTCCTCGGAAAATACTTTTACATACATGCCGTACGGCAGAGTAGCCAACAGTGATATCACCCATATGCTGACTATTATACCAATACAGGTGGATAATTTCATGCGAGGATGAAATGGATATATAATCACAAAATAGCGGTCTATGGCTATGGAAGTTAATGTTAATGTTGATATGTATATGCTACAACCCTGGGCAAATGGCACCAAATGACACAAAGTGCGGCCAAAGGCCCATCTGCCCATAAATGTATACAGAGGGGTAAAGGGTACAGCCAACACACATAAAAGAATATCCGATAAAGCCAGATTTGTTATGAATATATTCGTTACTGTTTGCATGGCTCTATTGCGCAAAACAACATAGCATACCAGCACATTGCCAAACACACCCAAGACAAACACCGTTGAGTACAGGATACAAAAGAAGATTTGTACAAAATTATTATCAATTATATCATCTCGCTCAGGTTCAGGTACTGGGGCATTGGTTGAAAAAGTCATGGTATTCAAGTCGCCCGTCAAATGTGGATGAGGCGGATGGTATACACTTCTGGTCGCCATAAAAGATTCGGTGGTATTGGCACGCTGTGCTACTAAGGCAGACCAAGTGGCTGTGACCAATTCTGAGGCGGGTGTTGTATTTAAGGCGGACATTATTTATAACAAAAGCTTCTCCTTTCCTCTTCTCTCTCTTTTTAAGACTGTATTATTTGGATTTTTGGAATTGTAGCAGAGTTTTTCTTTATTTCAATGTTTAACATTCAACATCCATTTATTTGTATTGTGTTATGAAACACTTAGACGACTTCTTATAAAGTTGTTGCTATTTGTTTATGGCTTAAAGTCATATTGACATTTTTTTCCATCTTCTTTTGGAACATGTTTTTATTATTGTTATTATTTTTTCTTTTTGCTTAAAGCTTTCTTGCCTTTTCCACACTTGAACTTTAACTTCCTTGTGCAATTTGTCGTTATTTAATTTCCGTTTCCCATTATTTGCTTTGGTTGTTTATGTTTATTGTTGTTGAGATTCTTGTGTCTGTGTAGTTATTGTTTTTGTTATTATTGTTTCTATAGTTGTTATTGTATTTTGCCTGAAGTATTATTATTTATTCAAATGAAAATTTGCTAAAACTTCTCTGCCTGTCTTTCCTCTCTGTTGTATTTTGCTTCTGCACAATTGTTTTTCAAAGATATTCTTCTGTTTTTGTTTCCTTGGAAATAAATTTTCTCATTTGCTTTTCCCTTATATTCCTTTTGTTCGAAAGAAGGTTGTTGTTGTTAATTGCTTAAATCAGGTTGTTGTCCAAATTCCTTAAATCTTCTAGATGTTTTTCTTCCTTTTCTATTGTTTTCTTGTTTTGATTTTTTTCCTTTGCTTTTTAGTTGTGATTTCTATTTAAGTTTTGTTTTCTTCTTTTTTAGTTTAAGTATCCTTACAACAACAAACGATTAAACGGA
Organism: Pollenia angustigena; assembly: GCA_930367215.1. Classification (NCBI taxonomy): domain Eukaryota; kingdom Metazoa; phylum Arthropoda; class Insecta; order Diptera; family Polleniidae; genus Pollenia; species Pollenia angustigena. The sequence goes on from OV884058.1 coordinate 40,857,077, forward strand.
GTACTAAGTAGGAAAGACGCAATAAGTTTTGGTAGAATTTAAGAACTGCAAAGAAAATAAAAATACATTTATTATTGTTTTGCTATTTAATTTACAAATTTCTATTATAGCATTAAAAACAAGATGGTTAATTTAATTTGAAATAATAAGAAGGATGTTTTTGATTGCCACTTTAATAAAGCAGACCGTAGGACCGTATGTCGACATTCAGTTAAAGATGCCAAGCTAAGTTTTACCCTAAAACAGTAAGGATGGAAAGGAGTTTACTGGCTTTTAATTACACAGCAAGAAAAATACTCGGGATTAATTAAGGCCCAGGTCCACGATGTCGACAAGAACATTTCATTCGTTTATTTGTATTGAAAACAAAAACAAATTTTAGTGTCTTGATTTCTCTAAAAATCCTTTTACTAGAAAAGCAAAGAATGTTGATATAAGAATAAAGTTCGCCACAAAATTTTTGGCTGTCAAATTTTCAATACGAATTTGTGAAGCCCTGTGGTTAACAGTTCAATGCTTTTGTTGTCAGAACGTTAGACTCGAAACAATTTATTTTAGTTTTGACTGATATATTGCTTGATTTTAAAATATTTCGAAACTGGAGGAATGCACTGTTTGTTTGCCCTACTAATTCTGAATTCAATGTTTCTTATTTGCATTGCCTTTGTTTTCCCTGTATTTATTTTCAAACCAGCATTTGCTGACTGGTTAACTTAATCATCAAGTTTCGAATGCACTCGAATTTTAAGTTGATAGAAGTTGATAGAAAATAGATGTCGTCTTCGTTATCTTAGTCTTTCAAATAACGGGCGAAAGCCTGTTAGATATCCCGGCGATTACTAGGAATTATGATATCATGGACAATGTTTAAAGCAAACAAAAAAGTAGTGGAGACATAAGATATCCCTGTCTCACACCCGATTTGGAAAGGAATGGTTCTGAGAGCTTGCTCTTGTATAACACTTGGGTAGAATAGCTGTGTTCTCTAAATACAGTAGTATTATCTGCAAAAATTAAACTATCAAAACCTTTCAAATTCTATTTCATACAGAGTTAGAGTGTTGTAGTTAAGCTGATCTGTTGTTGAACCGGGCATGTCATTTAATTGTACAGGGCGTGGTGGACTATGATCAAAGGTTTCAAGGATAACAGTGTGTCTTCCATGGTATTATTTAAAAAAAACTAATTAATCATTGAAAGTTATAAATAGTAGTTTATGTGGAGATAGAAAAAAATCAATTACTAAAGCTACACTGATGGACATAAATAATAAATTGACGAGGAGAACTAGCAACAATTTGACACTCCATTTATGTTGAATTGTCCAGTAGGGAGAATGTGATTCAACAGACGGACATGGCCAGATCGACTTAGAATTCCTAAGGGATCCAGTATAAAGATACTTTATGGCATTTTCGTTGAATATTTTATACGTTTCACACGAAATAACAAACTTAGTACACCCTTATTCATTACTCGCGTTCGAGGGTGTACAAAAATTGTAGGCGGTTAAAAAACAATGTCTTCATTACGTCTTTAGAATTATTCTAAAATTTCTTTACACATAAATAAAAAAAAGTAAGTACTTAAATTTATAAATACAAAGAGTCTTAGTTAAAATGAAACAACAAGCAATTGAGTCAACAGGAATTAGTGTCAACGGATGCTTTTTAATGACAGCCATTAATTTAACAATAACAAAAAGAAAATTGAGAAATATGTCAGAAAACATTTTATTAACTCAAACTTTTTATGCAATATTTTAAGGTCCAATTTATTATTATTTACTTTTATTTGTAGGAATTTTCAAGATATATTTATATCTGTGGCATTTTGAATAAGCATCTTTAGTCAAATTTAAAAAGTTGAAAAAAAATTTAATACGAATAAGGCTTAAGTTCATCAAATTTAATTTTCAATTAATTATTTTTATGAAGAAAGGAATTTTGCAACATGAAAATAAATTTAAATTGTTTTTGATAATTTTTCATTATTGACTGTAGCCGAGCTCGAACCCTGGCCGGCAGGTTACCCTGACATGTTTCGATCGTAACCACTCGATCTCCTCCGAGGGATTTGCCGTCTTACACTCGCAGCCATCGACGACTGCTGACGTCAATTTTGGATTAAATTAAAAACCATAAATAGTTCAACAAGAATAGCCACAATATTTATTATTGTTAATACCACAAGGTAGTGTTTTAGGACCACTACTTTATACTATATTTACTTCAGATATGCCTCATTTAGATGAAAAAACAGTACACAGAAAAAATTATTTTTCCAATTCAAACAAAAAATTTGTAGAATCAAACAATTTTTTGTCTGAAATCGGTCATATAAACAAATTCGCATATTCAAACAATTTGTTTGCATTTTGTTTATTGAAAAAAAACACTGATTTTTTCAAACAAATAATTTAACTGAATCAAACAAAATGTTTACTGAAATTCATATACTAAATTTCAATATAAAAAAAAAGTTTTTGCACAAGCAATGACGCGACACAAGTAAGCACTGTATGAGAAGATGATGGCAGAGCAGAGCAGAGCCGCCGGCTGGCTTTGAGACACATTTTTTTTTGTTGGAATAATTTTTGAACGAAGTCTTATTTATACACACAACACAATGTTTTTCTTTATCACTCTCTGCATGTTGCTGTATCCTTTCCTTTGCTAAAGAAGAAATGTAACCAAAAACGGCAGCAGACCGACTCGATATGTTTTTCGTCATCAGTCTATTTTTGTATTTGATGTATTTAACCAAACAACTTTAAAAAATTGAATACGGGATTTTGTTTCTTATAATGTTGCTTCTGCTATTGTTTTTCTTATAGTTGCACTTTTTTAAAGCGTCCAAAAATAGACTGTGTGTGTTTTTTGTTGTTCTTATATTTCACATAAGACAACATTAAACACAACAAAGACAACATTAAAGAGCGTTAAATATTTCATACAAAATTATGAAAACTTGACACCAATAACGCGTTTATTATATTTTTGAAGAGTTGTCCACATTTTTGTTGGTTAAATAAAAATCAAACAAAAATATTGTTTGAATCAGTAAAAAAATTTATAGAAATTAAAAAAATTTTCAAACAAGCGTTTGTTTGAAAATAATTCGGCCATAATTTTTTCTGTGTAGCCACATTCCTAGCAACGAGTACGTCAGCGTCAGAAGCATCGAATTTAATTCAAGAGCAGATTGATCAACTTCAGACATGCACTCACAATATTATTACAGTAACGGACTGTAGTTTATTTAAGAAATATTCCGTTCAGTCATTTTTAAATAAATAAACATTTAAAATTCCAAGCAAATTTATTTTTAACTGATTCTAACAGTTATTCAAAAAACTAAGTGCATATTAATACGGATTTTCAGTTGCAGTAAATATTGTCTGTTGATTGAGTTAAATTCTTCTTTATGTTAAATTAAATAAAAATGTAATTTAAAGCAACGAAAAGTTCATTTAATTTTAACTGTCAAAAATTCAACCACGAATTCCGTAAAACCAAATGAATTTTCAGTTATCTTATATAAATTAATTGTCAAAAAATTAACTACATATTCCGTAAATACAAATAAATATGCAGTTATTTTATAAAATTTTACTGTCAAAAATTCAACACCATATTCAGTAAAAACAATTAAATATTCAGTTATTTTATATAATTGTACTACCAAAAATTAATTTTTACTTATTTATAAAAAATGAATTGCTTGTTTTGTGTAAGCAATACCCATTTTCTATTTGTTAATATAATTTAGTTAAATACATCAAATTTTAAAAGTAAAATAATTGCGAAGCCATATCGGTCATGCTGCTGGTGTCTTATAATTGAGAGTTCTTCTGTAAACAACGTGGTCAGTACAACAAACGTGTGTAACAGGGTAAGTAAATAATAATATTCCCCCTCTCTCGCTTATAAGAAAAACAAGCGGACAGGTGTCTGTCTGGTATTTTTTAGAAATTCGGCTCTTTTGTGGAGTAAACGAAAATTTAATGAAATAACTGAATATTTTATTGTTTTTACTGAATATGGGGTCAATTTTTTGACAGTAAAATTTTAAAAAATTACTGAATATTTAATTGTTTTTACTGAATATGGTGTTGAATTTTTGACAGTAAAATTTTACAAAATAACTGAATATTTATTTGATTTTACGGAATATGGTGTTGAATTTTTGACAGTAAAAATTAAATAAACTTTTTGTTAAAACTAAATGAAAAATAAGTAGACCGGTTTTTAATTGAAGTTTCATTTATTTTATATTACAATTTCAGTTAATTTTACGTACAAAATATTGTGAGTGTGGTTAAGCTATTGGAATATAAAAGTTAACGAAAACTAGACCACACACGTGTTCTTTGGTCTAAGACGAGGTGATTTCCCATCAATATACATATACGACTGGCAAATCCCTAATAGTGACACTGTTAAATATTTAGACATGTATGTAGACCGGCGTTTAACATGGAAAGCTCACATAAAAGCAAAAAGAACACAGTTGGATTATAAATTCAAAAAAATGTATTGGTTAACTAGCACTTTGTCTGAACTACGCTTAGAAAATAAGCTACGTCTCTATAAAAGTACACTCACAATATTCTGTACGTAAAATTAACTGAAATTGTAATATAAAATAAATGCAAATTCAGTTAAAAACCGGTCTACTTATTTTTCATTTATTTTTAACAAAAATTTCATTTAATTTTTACTGTCAAAAACTCAACACCATATTCTGTAAAATCAAATAAATATTCAGTTATTTTGTAAAATTTTATTGTCAAAAATGCAACACCATATTCAGTAAAAACAATAAAATATTCAGTTATATTATTAAATTCAGTAATTTTCGTTTACTCCACAAAAGAGCCGAATTTCAAAAAAATACCAGACAGACACCTATCCGCTTGTTCTTCTTATAAGCGAGATAGGGAGAATATTATTATTTACTTACCCTGTTACACACGTTTGTTTTACTTTTGTTGTACTGACCACGTTGTTTACAGAACAACTCTCAATTATAAGACACCAGCAGCATAACCGATATGGCTTCGCAATTATTTTACTTTTAAAATTTGATGTATTTAACTAAATTATTTATACAAATAGAAAATGGCAATTGCTTATACAAAACAAGCAATTCATTTTTTTTAGATAAGTAAAACTTTATTTTTGGTAGTTAAATTATATTAAATAACTGAATGTTCATTTGGTTTTACGGAATATGTAGTTAGTTTTTTGACAGTTAATTTCTATAAAATACCTAAATATTCATTTGTTTTTACGTAATTCGTGGTTGAATTTTTGACAGTAAAATTAAATGAACTTTTCGGTACTTTAAATTACTTTTTTATTTAATTTAACATAAAGAAGAATTTAACTCAATCAACGGACAATATTAACTGCAATTGATAATCCGTAATAATATGCACTTAGTTTTTTGAATAACTGTTTGAATCAGTTAAAAATAAATTTGCTTGGAATTTTAAATGTTTATTTATTTAAAAATTACTGAGCGGAATATTTCTTAATTAAACTACAGTCCGTTACTGTAATAATATTGTGAGTGTAGAATTATAATTGTTTCATATAAATTTTCAATGAAAAATGTTAAAATACCATTGTTCAACACCATAAAAAGATAAACATATTTTTTTTTTATTTTCATGTTTAAAATAATTTATAAAAAAAAGAAAAATTCCCGTATTCTTTTTCTTAAAATGATTTAGTTAAATAGAACATCAATTTATCAAAGAAGATTGATGATGAAAACCATATCGGGCCATTCTGCTTTGATCGTGAGTGATTCTGTTAACAAAGGAGAAAACAAAAAAGTGAAACATGTGTTACAGGAAAATAAATAACTATAGTCTCTCTGTCTCTCTGGTTGCGCGGGTAAGTGTTAAGAATTATTCTTAAATAAATGAATGTGATGTCTCTGAAGCTTTTTCTCACTGTTATTTCACACTCAAACCAATCCGATTCTAAATGAAATTCACATTGTTTCAACTTGAAATAGCTTTCATATGAATATATGAATATGAATGTCATTTTGATTAAACTTTACTGAAATGTTAAATTAACAAAAATTAAGTTTATTTTAAAAAAAAATTCGCAAGTTATTGTTAATCATGTTCAATTAACATGAAGTAACTATAAAGCAAAATCACTTCCGAAAATTGTAAAATCAATTTTGTTTTTGATTATTTTACATTGATTTTTTGCTATGTGTAGAGATATGAGCAAAAAAAAATGAGTATATAATAAAAAAGAGGCACTCATCACGTTTTATTTCATGTTGATTATGCGCGTCAGTGAATGAGCGGTCTAAAGTCCTTAGTTTTTTTCTTCGGTATGGGTTTTAACCCATTTTTTATATTTTTACACATAATAAATACAATAATTTGGCGTGTAAAAGAGAAATGTGCATTAAAAGAAGAAGAAGTTCTCAACATTTTTTATTTTAGTGACAATTATGTGCATTATTGTTTGAATGGTCTAAGGCAGTGATAACCAAGCCCCGAACTAAGAAAGCCCCAAACGCACGCACACAAAGATATTATGTGCTTGTGTGCGGTCGCAGAGACTGATGATAGTCTGATGTTTTGACACGAACAAAGTTGTAATATACATGTGAATTACCGACCGTGTCTGTGTGAAAAATACGATTATTGACTGGCTCGCGAGTCTATGGAGTGGTTATCACTGGTCTAAGGTGATGCAACCATTTTCTGCGGCCCTAAGTCAAACTCTAGTATTTTTATGTTTTATTAATTTTTATTTACCATTCTGAACGGGTTTATAAGATTTGGCATCACCGACTATAGTACTCTAAGTTATTTTTTTATTTTACCATATTTCCAAATAAGGGCGATAGCCGAAAAACTCCAAAAAACGTAACGAAAAACACATCGTTACAAATCTTGGTATACATGTTGATACATAATTTTATAAGAATTGGAGATTTTCATGAACTTTCACAGGAATAATATAATTAAAATTACTTTAAATTATAGATTTAAATTTGATAAGGATCGGCCTTTAATTGGTAATTAATCCTATTAAACCCATCTTTTTGGTAGCGGATAATAACGATTTGGTACACAGAAAGAAAACACTTGTACTAAATTAAAGTTTCTTTCCACTTACTCTAAGTGCGAGTCGTACTTAAAAGTTAAAGTACAAATAACACAAAAATGTACTTTAAACAGTCAAAAATGGTATGTATTACATTTCGAATATCAATATGCATGCATACTAGAGCATTCAAACGATTAGCTGTTGTTCGATTAACCGAATTATTTTAGACGATTAACTGTTCGAATAATTTAAAATTGTTTAATTTCGATTAACGAATAATTTATGTCGATTAATCGAAAATTAGTTTTTCACAGTATTTGTTCTTTTCTTTTATTTAAAAAAACAAGCCGGTACGTTTTAAATACCCTTTTATTGTTTTTTAATGAAAGAATCTTTTTTAAATCAAGTTTTATTAAATCAAAAAAAGAAATCGTTTGAAACATGTACATTTAAACACTTTTTAAAAGTTAATTTTAGAAGAATTTTTATTCTATTTTTATTTAAAAAATATTCCTCTTTTATTACATGAAGTACCCTTTGTTAAATTGTTGTTACTTTTTTAATAAATTTTTTATGTTAAGCTAGACAAAATTTAAATTATTCGATAAACCGAATAATATTAAATTGTTCGATTATTATTCGATAAAACTTTCAACTCGAATAATTATTAGCGCTTTTAATCGAATAATACAAGACATCGATTTAAAAAAATGCCCTATTGCACACGCGTACGTTTGTAAAAATGTTTTGTAGAAACAACATCAACGCTCCAAAAGAAGGAAAGCAACTCTGTATTGAAACAATAACAACACTACAAAAGGAAAAACATTTCAGGTTAAAAAAGTAAAATAAGAAACAAAAATTCCCATATTCTATTTGTTAAAATTATATTCAGCCTTATTCTGGTTGTCGTAATCGATCAAGTCGTTACACACAACCAGTTTTCATTAATCTCTTAAAAAAACGACTTGATCGATAAAGACAACGACAACCGGAATAAGGCTTATTGTTAAATAAGGAAATAATAACATTCGCGCTCTCTCTCTCTCTTTCTCTCTTTCTGTAAGTGTATAGGAGAGCGATGATAAAGTTAGTACAATTGTACTTTTTTCAGTACTATTTGCATTGCAAAAGTACTGAAGTACTCCAATGACTATATTTAGTACAATTTAAAAATTTCCTAATATCAGAAGAATTGCCAAAGGCATATTGTCTATACAACATTCGTCGGCGAATATGGAAAGGATTTTTTCGTAGCAAAATGTGATAAAAACAAAGCGAAGAAACCGCATTTTGTGAAGATTGCATCGAATTTAATTAAGACTAAACATTTACTTCAGCCTAATGAATCTTGTTGCTATAAATAAATGAAAACTTGTAAGCTTAATTTCTTAAAGTATGGTAAAACGGGGTATAGTGCGGCCCTACATGTTGCGACTTGTTGTACAATTTAATCAAGTTGAACAACCATTTGTTACTTTAGAGGTGTGGTTTTCCAACGGTTGGTCATCGGTTCAAATTGGTTCGTGTGATAGCGATTTTTTTCCGCTTTTCATTTTCCTTCTGACATTTTGTAAGCAACAGCGTGCCAAATAAACAACATTTTAGAAAACTAATAAGAAATTTCAATGCGCAATTTTAGTAAAGAATATAAAAACTTCCGGAACTGGGTATAGCCAAACTTAGCGCAATTCCAAAATTTTTCGAAAAATGCACTTTAGATTTATTGGTTCATCAAGTTTCACCGTTATTAACACCTTTTCAACACGGATTTCGTAAAGAATCATCAACTATGACAAATATTTTAGAACTGACAACTTCGGTAAATGAAGGTTTCGTCAACAACCAACATACCGACGTTATATATACCGACTTCAGTAAGGCATTTGATAAGGTAAATCACAACCTTCTTCTAAAAAAAAAAAAATTGATATTATGTGTTTCGACAAAACTTATGTAAGCTGGCTTAAGTCATATCTTCTCGGCAAAATACAATGCGTAAAATTTGGGTTTTCAACTGCTAAACCTATATTGGTAAAATCCGGTGTTCCGCAAGGTAGTCACCTTGGCCCTCTTTTGTTTCTGCTCTTTATCAAAGACATGCCTGATATTATTAAACATTCACATATACTAATGTTCGCAGATGATGTTAAAATTTTTTTAAACTTCACGAACTCTTTAGACCATATTTATCTTCAAGAAGACTTGGATACCTTTTATAATTGGTGTAAACATAACCTAATGGAATTAAACCTAATGAAATGTACACATATGCGCTTTTCTAGAAAACGTAGTATTTTAAATAACTATAAACTCGGTGACTATAAAATCGAGATAGTTGACACAATTATGGATCTTGGCATCTTACTGGATGTAAAATTGGATTTTATTCAACACATAACAATGACTGTCAACAGGGCTCGTTGTACTCTGGCTTTTATTAAACGTTGGATTAAAGAATTCAATGATCCTTTTGTCACTAAACAACTTTACACATCTCTCGTTAGGGTGGGGTGTCACAAAGCCATAGGACATAAAGCCATAATGGCTTTATGTCTCAATCCAAACGGACATAAAGCCATAATTTTGATATGGCCTTAAGTCTCATATCAATTTGAGTGGAATGGGACATAAAGCCATTATGGTGTTATGTCCCATTTGATGTGTTGCGTTACAAATGCTTATATGGTATAACAAAGACCTGCTTCGCTAACTAAAGCTTCGCTGTATAGCCGGCCTTCGGCCGGGCGCAAGGATTTTCTCCTCCATGGTATAACAAACACCGGCTTCGCTTACTAAAGCTTCTCTGTATAGCCGGCCTTTGGGCGGACGCAAGAATTTTCTCCTTTATGGTATAACAAGTACCGATTTTGCTAAGTAAAGTTTCTAAAATCTGTCTTGTTTCCGAACGAAGGCCGTTTACGCAGAGAAGCTTTAGTTAGCGAAGCCGGCGTTTGTTATACCATAGAGGAGAAAACCCTTGCGCCCGGCCGAAGTCCGGCTATGCAGAGAAGCTTTAGTTAGCAAAGCTTTTTCGGGCTTTTTCGGGTTTTTTCCATAAATGAAAGACGTCCCCAAATTTAGGGGCTTAGTTCATTTTGGGTTTGGGGAGTTAGTTCATTGGGGACTTAGTTCATACCGCCATTTTTGACATAAAACAGGGCGACATGAAACAACAAAGCATTTTCTACATGAAATAGGGTGAAATACAATCATTATCAAAAATATGGCTTTATGTCTCATTTTACGGAAAAAATTTATGGCGTTAAGTCCCATTATATTGAGACTTAATGGCATATGCCCTTATGTCTCAATGGAATGGGACTTGACGCCATATGGCTTTATGTCCTATGGCTTTGTGACACTCCACCCTTGATAGACCAATCTTGGAATACGGTTCGATTGTATGGGATCCACTTTATATGGTATTGAATCCATTCAAAAACAATTCTTGCTTTTTTGCCTGAGAGATACATATCGAGGATATGATAATCTCCCCTCATATTCTACAAGATTATCTTTAATACGTTTGCCAACACTGAAAAGTCGCAGAGTTATGCTAAATGTTTCATTTGTAATCATTATATATTATTTCTAAAGCACTTTTTTTTGTCGGGTGCAAATATCTCCCATACCACCGCATCAAATTTAATGAATGATATCTCATTTTAAAGCTTATTTCTAACACTAATGACGAAAAATAATTAGAAATTGAAAAATTAATATTTTTATTGATAAAAATTACGGTGCGAAATATTCGCACGGGTCATCTACTTAACTTAATAAAAGGAAAAGTATGCTCGAATTTTTTATTAAGTAGTTTATCATTTAACATTCCACGACGTACGGTACGGTACTATAATCCCTTATTTATAAAAACTTTCCGAACTAACTATGCTATAACAAACCCATTTAGAAAACTGTGTTATTGCTTTAATGAAATATTGTTAAACGTAATATTATACTTAAGTTAAATACTCATTTGTAGTAGGCTGTAAGGATTTATCCATAGAGCTAAATATATATTGAATAATTAAATTAAAAAAAATAAATAAATATTATTTATCTTTCTTTTCTTGCTCCTCTTCTTACTTAATTGAAACTTAATTTATTGTTACTAGAGCTAAAAACTCGGGTCTCATTTTGACTCTATAAAAATAATTTCTTAATAAAGATTAATGAAAAGTTGGTTGACAAATTGCAGCATGTGCTGCGAACGATCAACTGGTCTATTCAATTCAATTGTACGACCAGTTAGTTAGTACGTGTAGGGCCATTTGACAATATCTTTTGGGCTTATTACGTATGTATAAAACTATTATAAATCGTATATTTTCTGCTATTTTAATAATAAAACCATTCAAAATATTTCTTTAGGTTTTGGTACAATTAGGGTCAAACAAGTAAAATTTTTTACTTAATTAAGTACAAATTAGAAAATGTCATTTATCATCCCTGGTATAGGTTAAAATCAATCTAAACCAGTGATGTGCATAATGTAAATTGTTCTTGTTTTGCTTTATATTAGTATTAGTGAATAAAGAGACAAATATTCCTAATAAAATTACAAAAAATATGTAAGCATCCGCTGCATATGCACTCGTCGCTTGATAATCGACGACTGAATTGTGTACTCTCGTGGACTAAATGAAAGAGCGTAAGAATGTTTGTGAAAAATGTGTGTGAATTAATTTCCACAATTGTGGTATGGGCTGGACACCAATGATCTTAACTCACTTTCGGATTATTTCAAGTACGAATGGTGATTAAACCATCTTAGAAATTCTTGGCTCGATCACAGTTTGAGATTAATTTTATCTCACTTTTAATTAACTCAGTCCTGTTTTCATATTATTTTAAGTACTGAGCACTTGAATAATCCGTACTTGAATCAAGCATTCTGTACCTGATTTAAAGAATTTCGTACTTACCGTACTATTGACACCACTTTGGCTTGATTTGAGTACAGAGAAATTGATTTATCTTTTCAGTGTACAGCCACATTAAAAAATTGCTACTTGTTTTAATATCAAACATATTTCCTATAAGTTAATTATATATTTTTAGTGGTGTGCTATGTGGGTGTAAATATTTCGGCTATAGTTTAATAGACACATAATTCTATATTTAAACTTTTTATTAGATACTCCATCACCTGCTATTGCCAATGAAAATATTTAATGTAAAAGAAAGAATTTATAGAATGCTCATAAAAATATTTTAGTTTTTAATTTCAATAAAATACCGCCAAGAGTTTGAATGTATTTTTTTTTATTTCCCACGCTTTTATTAAAAACAATAAACATTCCTTCTTTAGCAATAATTCCGTGAATAATACACATTAATCAATCGCAACGAGTTTATAGTGGTGGGCAAAATTACTTAAGGACATGAAGAATTTTTAAATATTTTTTTCATAATTTCGTTTCCCTTGAAAGTCACAAATACAATTTTTAAACCAAAATATCGTTACCTAAAACGCAAAAGGCCCTAACGAGCCAAAAATTTAAAATCAAATTTTTCGTTGATTCTGATGTATTCCATCAACTCAAATGCCCACATGTTGGAATCTTTCATCCAAAATTATCGATTTGATAAACAAGAAACAAACGGCCCTATCTAAAACATTGTCAGTTGTCAAAACATCTGGTAAATAGTTTTTTGCATCTCCTGTAAAATGTTCAATTTTTAATATAGGGCCTTTTGCGTTTTAGGTAACGACATGTTTGTTTCAAATAAAAAATAAACGAAATATTTAAAACGTTCGATTTGTTTTATATCGCCCAAAAATATATTGATAATATTGTTCCCCCAAATTAGATTTCAGATCTAAATTAGATTCAGAAATGACAAGCTCGACCCCTGGGTCACTGATGGGATTTGTGGTACAATTGTACCACATTTGTACAAATGTGGTACAATCGAAAGTTTATTGGTACACTGGTACATTTCATCTTTTTTGGTACAATATAAAAAAAGACCCGCGAAGTTTCATCATTTCTTTGCGGTGGATTAACTTCATTTATCTTCTATAACACAATTTCTAATTACATATCTCCAGCCCTGACCAGAACTACTAAAAATTTAATTTATGTTCATGATGTTATGCTAACATATTAAGTTCATACATAAGTATGTGTATTATTGCTGGGAAACTATCGATAGACTATCGATATTATCGATAGTCTTAAAATATCGAAAATATCGATAGGAAAAATATAATTATCGATATTTTTATTATTTAAAGTACAGATATGAAGACATCTAACAGCAGCTATACACACACAGTATTTTGGCGCAAATTTTTACTTGCTATTATTAATTCGCGCTGAATTACAGCAATGAATACAAACAACAAGAATGGCAAGTGGTATGGATTGCTTAGCAGTGCTTTTTACTGCTAATTAAAGGCCTTTAAATCGAAATTTGTACATGTTTGTATAGGGACTGAAATGTCAAATTTTTTTGTAATGTTGTAAAAAAATGCAAATGCAAATCCAAATTCAATTGCAATTGCGAACATAGGAAAAGACAATGCACGACCATTAGAGGATAAGTCCGCTAGATTGATTACCTTTTTGGATTTAGAATTTAGAAAATTTGTTTAAGTTGCAATGGAATATCTTATAGTCCCTGTTACTTCGGTTCCTTCAGAAAGGTACTTATCAATTTTTCAAAAAAAACTGCCATCTAAAATAACGTGCGAATATACATGCATACGTCTCATTCATTCAATAAAGTGATGAACACAACGGGCTCTAGCCTTATAAAAAAATAATTAAACTTTTCCTACACAAATACAAACATTCAGTCGATAGTAATATCGATATATCGATAGTGAAATCTGAACTATCGATAAATATCGATAGTAGACAATATCGATAGTATCCCAGCACTAATGTGTATACGTATCCCTGTAGAAAGCTGGAGATAAATTTTTTTTGGGTGACACTATCAACCGAGCATCTACATTTTTGTCTGCCTTTGATAAAAAATTGAAAAAGATACATTTTTCTTCTGCTTAATTTGTTATACCCACACCACAATAGTGGAATATTATGCGTTTGTGTTAATGTGTGAACACTAAAAAATAAAAATAGTATGCCGATCGACTCAGAACCACTCTCTGAGTCGATTTAACTCTGTCCCTTCATCCAGCTGGTTGTCTGTCCGTGTAACCTTGTGCTTAAAGTACAGGTCGGTGAAATTTTTGTACATACGTTTCAATTCATAAGGACAAAGCCTACTGAAAATCAGAATCGGTCCATAATTTTACATGGCCCACATACAAACTTCTTTGCGGAACTGTGCTTGTGCCAATAAACTATCTTATTACGTTGGTATTTAGATTAAATTTGTACCAGACTTATTTTATTGCAATCTAAATCATACCAAATTTCATTGGAATCCGTCCCATACAAATACTACTCCCCAAATACCTTTTAATGCCACAACTTCCTTACAAATGTTGGTATTGATATAAAAATTTGCGACGATAACTTTTGTTATAGCTGCTATGTCATATTAAAATATTGTGCTGGTGGATCCAATAGATGAAGACATCTAAATAAAATTTGGCACAATGAATTTTACATGAATCTTAACCCCTAACAAAATTTCTGAAGGGTTGATGATTGCCCATGGGTCCCAAATGGGGTACACTTTCGAAAATGTGTCTTTATATACCGTAAGGTAATAAATGCTCGGGCTAGACCGACTTTACCTTCTTACTTGTTTTGTTTTTGTTATTATTGAATGAGAAAGTGTTATGAATTCTTACTATGTATGCTTTTTTAATTTTTAGCGAAATTTTGGTACAATTTATGTCAATTTGGAACAATTTTGCCATTGAGACGGTACAATTTAAGAATTTCCAGATCCCAACAGAGCCCTGGGTATGTAGGAGAACATTTTAAGGATATAAGACCTTCTGGTGTTACATCCTCTAGGGAAATCGGTTGCAGATAGTACCTGGATTTCGGCAGAATTCAAAATTTACAGATCTCTTGAGATCGCGGCTGACCAGAGATCCTATATCTAGTACCACGGGAGTAGCACGGCATAAGACTGACTCTTGGCTGAGGGCCCTTCAGGGATCACGTTGTAGATGTGGATTAAACCCTTTCTGCCATATACTCAAAATTGTATTTATAATACTTTAATATCTCAAATTTTCTTAACGCGGAATATATAAATTTAATTCTTTAGCTCATTCATTCATTCATATTTTTAATTAACAATATCTCTGGCGTGAAAATAAATTAATGAAAAAAGTTAAAAAAACTTTTCGTTTTTTTTATGTGCCAGTAAATAATAATTTATTTCTTTATAAAAATTACCAAGTATTTGCTTTTAATTCCCTTCTGATGTGTTCTAATTTGTTAAAAAGTTTTCTATTTGATGAAAAAAAAAAACATAAAACAAAATATTTTTCTATACACACAAGCTTGTACATATTTATTAAAAAAATAAATAAATAATAAGCAAAGAATTCAGTGTTGCCAGCAAACTTTTGGTTTACGTCCCTAATAAGTCCCTTAAAAATCGCTTTACCTACAAATGTCTTATTATTTAATAAATTAGCACATAAACAATTTTTATGAAATTTAACAACATGTGATATTGTTTATTGTTGTGCTGTCTGTTTTAAAACACTGAATTTAAAAATAACAAGTATGCGTGCTATATTCGGCTATGCCGAATCTTATATGCCAAGTACTAAAAGTTGTACAAATACTATTTTTTAGATATAAAAAAATCTATATTGCTACGCCCACCTTTCCAATCCCGAACACATTTTTTAGGATGTTGTGTACGGATAATTAAAATACTTATAGCTAATTTAGAATCTCTGGCTTGTTCAGCTAAGCAGAAATCCCTAATGTCTCTGTATGGGAAGAGGCACGCAAATTTGTCCAATCCCGCCCATATTTTTAGAGAGGTTGTGTATTGATAACCCAGTTTTGTGTACCAAATTTGGACACTTTGTTTTCTTACCGTTCTTTAGATATAAATAAATCTATATTGTGCCAGGTCCGCTTCTCCACTCCCGCCCAATTTTTTTTCAGATGCTGTCTATTGATAATTAAGATGCTTGATTGCACCTTATTTAGAATTTTTGGCTCGTTCTCCAGATATACATAAAAAAAAAAATTAAAACAACAATAATAAGGGTTTTAAGGGTAAAATAAGAGGCAAACGTGTTTTTTGCTAATATATCAGCTATTTTAAACAATACCGGGCCATATTTTATATATCTGGGGTCTTCGGGGAACCCATTTCAACGGGCATACTGGCAGACGGATAAACTGACGGAGGAACAGATGGACGTCGTTATTTGAACTTCTCTTCTGATAAGGATTGGAAATTTTTACTTATAGGGTCTAGTGTTATGTGTACCTTTTTACCTAATGAAAATCGATACTTGGTTAGAGCTTCAAGGGATTTAAATATAATGTTGTTGTTATTATCAGCGAGTCGTGTAAAGTTGATATTGTTGAGTTGACAATCCTTGCTCGTTGTTCACAGAAATCCAAGTCGTTCAAGTGCTTAGAACCGATTTTCGGGAAACTATCAAAATAAGAGACAAATGTATTCAAACATTATTTTAAAATAAAGCTCACAATTTTTAAAGGTCTTTAGAAAAAAGGGGGAGGGCAAGAAATAATAAAGAACTATATAAAATGTATGCAAATCAATCAAAAATACAAAACTGGAATAGACTTTGCATAAAATAACCAAAGGAGCATTCGCCCTATTCCCTCAATATTTGACATATTTTATAAATTCAAATTTTAATCATAGAAGCACATTTGATAGCAAATTTTAATACCGTGTTTCTACGTTTAGAATCTTTGTAAAAACTTTACTGAATCCTCTTTATAGTTTCTCTTAACATAACATTTTTATACCCTCCACCACAATTCCTTTGTTCTCCTAGTAGTTGACATACATATGGAAGGAAAGAAGGCATAATTATACCCTTGACTTCAATGCTGAAATAGTCTACACCATCCATGCGAACTTTACTTGAACGGCTACTTAAAATAGTACTTTTGACATTCAGCAAGAAACTGAAGAAACCCTGACACTCTACACCTTCAATCAACGCGATTGAATTGTCGCTAAAATCTTCAGACATTTCTTGGGCCTTAATTTTGCGCTGATGTGCTGTTTGTATTTTACGTATTTCTTTAGCATCTACTTCTGAACTTTCCAACCAATCCTCATCTTCGTCCTCATCGTCATCCGCCTTCTCTGTGCCATCGTTTTCTTCCCCTTTTCCTTCCCATTTTGTAGCCTCTCCATTAAGAAATGTGTTGTTGCTTTCTTCTCCATCTAAAGTTAGTTGTAAAGAGGGTATATTTAGTTTGTCATTCCGTGTGAAACTTTTTTATTATTCATCTCAGACCCTATAAAGAATATATATTCTGGGTCCTTGAGTAATTTTAAGTCGATTTAGCCATGTCCGTCTGTCTGTACGTCTGTCCGTTTGTCCGTCTGTTGAAAACACGCTCACTTTCGAAAAACTCAAAAGAAATAAACAAACTTGGTGTCAAATTGCTTGTAGTTATCCTAAGCAGTTTGGGATTGAAATCCAGCAAAATCGGTTCAATAGGATCTGAGCTATGAATCAAAATGTGGAACCACCACCTAAAAAAAATTGATAATTTTGTTACAAAAACTAACATAAATGGTGGAAAAATGCACAGAATGATACAAGATTTCGCAACAGTTCGTTTTATTTAACTGGAAATCACGCTGTAAAATTTCTTGAAGATCCGTCCGTGATTTACCCTAGGCCCCATATAAGCCCTACTCCCGGAAAACAGTATAGTAAGCCCAAAACCCTAACTAACAATGCTATCATAACAAATTTTGGCACGTCACAGTTAAATAGCACTAAAAATAAGACTGTGAAATTTCGTGAAGATCGGTCCATAATTTACAATAGGCCCCATATAAACCTTACTCCCGGAAAACAGCTTAGTAAACCTAAATACGTAAAAAATAATGCTATCATAACAAAATTTGGAACATATAAGTTTTACAGGACTAGAAATAAGACTGTGAAATTTCGTGAAGATCAGTTCATAATTTACCCTAGGCCCCATATAAACCTTACTCCCGGAAAACAGCTTAGTACGCCTAAAAACGTAAAAAATAACGCTATCATAACAAAATTTTATACATCACAGTTTTATAGAACTAGAAATGACACTGTGAAATTTGGTGAAGATCGGTGCATAACCTCATAGGCCTCATATAAAGCCCACTCTGGTAAAATAATTAAATACGCGGTAAACTTTCTTCCAGTTTAGCTTCATATGGCCAGATTCCATTTTAGCAGCCTTCTGAAATTTACTGCAAACGCTTAAACTAATTACACCGCTGTATTGAAATTTATGTTTTTTAATACCAGAAATCGTTCTGCAGAATTTGGGACGATTGGTTCATAGCTTACCATGGCTTTTATATAATTTGTTCTCTTGAAAATCATTTAAGTTCATCTTAAACTGATATTCTACTCAAACTTTTTAAAATTGATTCTGATTGTCGATCAATAATTTTATATAGGTCTAAACCGCAACAAATGTTAATGCAGATGTCTGTTTTTACAAAGATTATAATAATAAATAGACATCATACAGATATTAGTCCTAAAACATTCGAAGTGTCGGTGGAGGGTATCAAAGATTCGGCACAGCCGAATATAGCACTCTATCTTGTTTTTTTTTTAATAATAACACAAAAAAAAATGAAAACTATAACCATTTGAAAAATATGCGAATCCCATATTCCTGCGGAAATCTGTCTTTAAATCAATATTGTAACCCTCTACTTGGATACAATTACAAATCATCTGGCAATACTAAATATGTATACTTCACAAAAAAATCAGATGGCTAAATGTTCATGCGTTCTTACTTTATAGAGTATTTAATGGAAGAGCGTCATAAACCGAAATAAAGGAAAAAAAAAATTAATTATAAATAAATGTTTTTAGAAAAAGAAAAATGAATTTCAACAGAGAACTCAATTTGAAAAATAATCATCCCAGTAAAAACTTCGCTTACTTTTTCAAAATGAATAGCTTCTTTAACTCATTATTTAGTAGCTTTCTTCTATAACTACATCCAAAGCTACTTCTATAACTACTTTTTTCTGGATGTATTTAAGTAAAAAAAATAATGACTTACTTTAAAATGCGTTCATTTTGGGGCATCCCTTGTAAAATTCATTGTTTCTTTTGGTAGAATTGTAAGTAATGCCTTCATGTTTTTCTGATTACTCAACACATTATTTTGTAGGTCAAGTTTTTACTGGGATATAACAAAACTAGTTAATATTAATTGCTGTGCCAAATCTTCGCGATTGTGCTTCTAAAAATTATAAATCAATATTTTACATGCACTTGTCATGCAGGCGAATTCACTCGTGTACTGGACGTAATATTCAACCTCATATCAAAATTTTTTGATTTTCCGCCCAGCATCGTCGGTGTCACACATACATGTTCACTTATTTTGATAAGTGTATTTGGACCTTTACTACTATCTATACCAAAGATAAATATTGCGACATATATTGCAGTAAATGTCAAAATAATGTTATCTTTAATGTAGACAGCAATTGTTTGTACATATTTATTGCCGGCAATTGATGTTGCAATAATTGTTATTCCATTTTCCTTGACAATTATTGCTAACACAAAATGTCAAATTTTGTTGTCAATTGAAAAAAAGAAGCAAATTGTGTGGGAAAGAATTAATGTTTGTGAAATAGTAGCACATTATAATTGTAGTAAATGAATTAAATAAACACTAAAATAAAATTGCAATAATTATTTTAATTAATTTAATTTGTTTAAGATTAAGTTCTTTTTTAATATAAAAAATTTTATTTGAACAAAAAAAAAAAAAAAAAAAAAAAAAATTTATCTATATCAGCGGTCATCACAAAGAGAGACAGTTAAAAATGTGTATGTAGTGGTGAGTGCAAAGAGAGGAAAATAAATTTACTCGTTTGAGACATTAACTATGTGTTTTGTTCTTGTTTTTTAAAATTATGGCTTTTTACTATTGTTTCGTTAACCTTCGTGTTGTGTGTATGTGAAATTCACGAAAAGTGCTCGGCCCCCGGGGGCATAGCGTGATGATCGTTGATCTATATATCGTCCCCTTAATAAAACAATAGTGTATAATTTTTTTGGGGTTTTGAGAAAATCGTGTTTAAAGTTTTTGTCAAATCGGATGTCTATTAAAACCTCAATATCGCGGTAAATAAAAATTCTTCGACGAATACATAATACCGTTTGGTCTTTTAATTGACCAATTTTTTTATTCTACGCATCCTTTAAGACCATAATTATGTCATACAAAGTGTACAAGGCTATTTTATTTTTTAAGGAATTCGTATGATGTATCTGATACACTATTTTATTTTGTCAAAATATTTGATCATTACAAGACAGTGATTAATTCATAGTTTTGTTAATTCAGTGGCACATATTCATTACTTTCCAATTCGGGTTATCATAAACAATAAATTATGACAAATTAAGGTAAACATTGCGTAAATCAAAAATAACTAGAAGTTCATTCGTCTCCTTTCTCTTCCACCTTGTAAGTTAAAAAAAAATGACTGCGAGCCACGAGGAATTACATTCTTCTTGCACAAATTTTGGAGATCACGCAGCTTTCGATGGTCGGAATTAAACTTTTTCTCAAACAATAGTGTATATAATTATAAGCTATTTTATGAGTTAAAATTTTCATAAATTGTATTTTTTTCTACAGGCTAAAATGGAGTATAATGCGTTTACATTATTATTCTTTTAACAACTTTGGAGTGGCAATTTCAAGTAAAATAATTCAAGTAATATTGAAGGAACATTTTTAACAAGAAATTAACTAATCACTTTTTGGAAGTAGAATTTGACGAAATTTTGACCAGACATAACATCGATGATGGGGATTCTAAATATGCAATAAAAAAATAATAGCGTATGAGCACATACGCTATTGTTATATTGAGGGGACGATATATAAAAATAAGTTGCATTGTGTTAGTAATAGATGTTCTCTGAAATGCGTAAACCGATGTTTCTGTAAAGTTCACGTGGAAGGTGATGTCAATACCAAGGTTTTTATGTCTCAACGGTCTTCAAATGTGTATTGGTTCATGATTTATAGCCATTTTAGTGAACACTGCATTCATTCCTAAACCTGTATTTATATTCCCATACAAATATCCACAAAATGCCCTCCATTTTGAACTCCTTCGAAGCGGCTTTACCGATTTTTATGAAATTTTGTATGTGTATTTTTTAAGTATGAGAATAGGTCGTAGAGTATATTTTATATCGCTAGGGGGCGCAAAATATTGCAATAGGGGTAAAAGCTCCCACTCCCCAATCTTCTTAAATAATCAACCGGTTCTCTTAAAATTTGGCATGCAGACAATGTAACATCTGACAGAGAATAAGGAATAGGGTGTGAAATAGGGTAAGAGGGCTAAAAGCTCCCTTCCTTATATCTTCAAAACTAATCAACCGATTATTTTTTAAATTTCGCCGGCAAATAGTGTTAGAGTTGGAAAAAACTATAGCCTATTGTTTTTATTATCTAGGGCGTGAAATAGAGCAAGATGGGTAAAAGCTCCCCCTCCCTCTATCTTCTTTACCAATCAACCGGTTTTCTTAAAATTTGGCATGCATCCACTGTAACATCGGAAAGAGGACTGGACATTAAATATGGCAAGAGGGGTAAAAGCTTCGCCTCCCTATATCTTCTTAACTAATCAATTAATTTTCTTGAAATTGGGCAGGCAAATGGTGTAACATCTGCAAAAAACTATAGCCTATTGTTTTTATTATCTAGGGCGTGAAATAGAGCAAGATGGGTAAAAGCTCCCCCTCCCTCTATATTCTTTACCAATCAACCGGTTTTCTTAAAATTTGGCATGCATCCACTGTAACATCGAAAAGAGGACTGGACATTAAATATGGCAAGAGGGGTAAAAGCTTTGCCTCCCTATATCTTCTTAACTAATCAATTAATTTTCTTGAAATTGGGCAGGCAAATGGTGTAACATCTGCAAAAAACTAAAGCCTATAATTTTTTCTTAAAATTTATCTAGCAGACACTGTTACATCTGAAAGAAATAAGTAATGTGGCAAAACAACGTTTGCCGGACCAGCTAGTATTTGTATAAAAAACCAAATTTTTTTTTTTTTTTTTTTTTTTTTTTTTTTTGATTATCAGAAACAAAAAACTAAATATTTTTAATTTGTTTCATTACTTTTTTTTCCAATACAAACTAACAAATAGAATTAAAAAAAAAAAATGTGATTTTATTACTAGATTTCCAAGGATGCCTCAATTCACTCCTTGATGTTTTCTCACCTGGAACATAAACGACTTATTATACGGGCTAAAAAATAATTTTTTTTGAATACAGAGGCCCAAAAATACCCTAAAAAATTATCTTATCTCTTTAAAATTATAAACAAATTAATATACATTTAAATAATAAAGTCGAATAAGAAAGAATTTATATTAATAAAGATAATTTTTTCCAAGACGGCGTCAGTTTTTACACTGCACCTTCTTCGTTGATTTCTTTCAAATTATGAGTTAACATAAATACGTTTTCCCATGCCTTTAACATAAGCTGAGCAAAAAGAAATAATGCTGTGTTATTCTGCCTACGTTATTGCCAACTTGCTGAGATATTTATTTTTAGTGTAGACCTGGGGTTAGATAGAGGAATGTCAAAAGTTGCTTGTGTTTTTGACATATCGCCCAACGAAAGTAGCAAATAAAATACAATGTTGTGTTTTTGATGTTATATGTAGAATTGCCACCACTGTTTATATGAATTCGCATTGGGTTCACTACTCTTTCTCCACAGAACCAATTGTGCTGTATTTTAATCCCAAACTTCCTAGTAAAACTAGAAGCAATTTGACGTCAAACCGGTTGGTTTCTGTTAAGCTTTCAAAAGTGAGCATTTTTCATCTGATGGATTGGTAGACAGACGGTTATGGCTAAATCGACTACGTAGACTTTATTTGGGTCTTAGATGAATAGTTAAAGAGTTATACACGGAATGATACAAGTGGTGAAGGGTATAAAGTATACGCAAGGCGAATTGTGTAGGAAGGCATATGGAGTAAACAAGTTGTTTTACACTATTCGCCAACTACAAAATTAAAATTGAACACAAAAATCATAATACAATTTCATTCTTATAATTGATTTGTACCAATCTAAATGCAAATTTTTTTCAAAAATGTTATAATAAAATTTTAGTAATTTAATCTTTTAGCCCGTTTATATTGCAACGAATACCCGTTGATTTTATTTTAAATCTTTCTCAACATTTGGTTGCGTTAACATTGTACTTATTAGACATAACACCCAGTCCACAGCGTATACAGAGGCGTCACGAGACAGAAAATATTGTGTTTTCTTCTGTCTTTTTCTTCGAAAGCTGCCCTTTTTGCGTTTTTTGTTTTGATAATGCAATTTGTGTAGATAGTAGCGGCCTGTTTTTACGCATTGCCACTTCACTAACAAAAAACGTTTTCTTTCTCTTTCTTCGAAAGCTGCCCTCGCCAATGATTTTGGCATTTTTCACACGTCACTTTTTTCATCTCCCAGTTTACAACTGTCATGGCTTTACATTTACTCTAACATGATATTAGTGTTAAGTATGGACTCATCATGTTAAAAGGGGTTTCTCATGTTATAACAGCGTTTCTCAGCAATCTGTCTTGGCAGCACCTTCAAAACATTATTTTCAACATCATTTGATGGCAAGTGGAGACCTAGGGTTAGCAAGATTTTCTTTTCATAACAAATACAGCTGACTGACACTTTGTGTAACATCCCAATAAAACATTTTATCATTTTGCGAAGCACTAATGGTACATTTAAAATATATAAGGGCACAATTATGCAATAAGAAAAAAACTGTCAGCAACTTTTATAAAAACAAAATTGCAATTCAAGTGCTACGGCATTCCCTTACTACGAAGCAGGTTTGTTTGTAAGGGAGAATACTAAGAACCATACAAATTTTAAAAAATATTCAAAGCCTTAAACCTTTTTTAATATCCCTTTCCATCAATCTATTTATTATTATTTAATAAATGTTATCAATCTGAGATATGCCATCTGAAATACAGTTTACAAATATTCAAAGACAAATACCTTTTTTTAATTTTCCCTTCCATCAATCTTTTTATCTTTATTCAATAAATGTTTATAAACCTGAACCTTAGAAGCCAATAGTATCTTTTCAAAAATTTATCCTTTTCGCTTTTACCTGTAAAATTTTTAACATTTGTGTATCTACGTTTCTTAAACCTTTCCGTATTCAAAATAGATGCGTCCTCAAAATCAGGCCGAATTATAATTCCTATATTTTTGGTCATGTTTATGTCTTGCTAATCTCGGTTTCAGTTTTGTCCCAGTTGTTCCTACATAAATTATCCTTCATTGTTCGTTATCATTGCCCTGTGAGGATTTTGTAAACGATAAATTTTCTATTTCGTGTTTTTTTTTTTGCCATCTACATATTTTGTTATTTTTTGGCTAAATTGTAAATTTTTCCAAACATGTAAACATTAATTTCCCCTTCACAATATCGGAAACTATTGGAGATGATGGAGAACCCATCGGTAGCCTCTTTTTTGTTCATATATTTTCTTATCATATAAAAAATTTCTATTATGAACTATACAAATAAATCTTTATTAAAATTTGTTTACCCTGAAATTTTGTCCAAATTTTGTTTGGTTTCTTCTTTTCTTTTCATTTTTTTTTTATTTTAAGTTTGTTGAATAACATTTTAAATTTCTTATGATAAGTTTGTTAATTGAAATTTTAAATTTATTTTTCCATTTGTTGTCAAAAACAATTTTGTAATTTTAAATTATATTAAAAAATCCTAAAGAAGCTTTTCAAAGGAAATCTTTATATTGAGAGAGAAAATATTTTAATTTATTTAATAAACAAAAAGTGACCTTATGCTTAAGGAATATATTAAAGGTCGAAAAAATAAAAATATACTAGTTTGTTTTTTATTATAATTTAATTTCTTTCTTGTACAGGAAACAATTTTTTTGTACCTTAAAGCTTCGTTCACAATATGCAGCAACATTTTTTGCGACCACACATATTTTAAATAAAGAAACCGTTTGCAAATTTTGCCCAAAACACTATTACGTATTTTTTATTATTTGTTGGAACATTTTGTTAAAATTTTCATTCGAAACAAAAAAAAAATTATTATAAACTATATCAGATAAGAAAATCTAAAATGAAGTGGCACAAGTGTTATTGCGAAGTTTTGTGTTTATTATATTTTTTAATTGCTTACACGCCACTGAAGATGGTTAGCGATGCTAACCGAAATATTGGGAACAAAATAAAAATATAACAAACAAAATATCACGAATTTTTATTTTATTTATTTACGTGGACCTGCAGCCAAACAGAAACAACTAATAAGTCATAAACAATTTCATACAAATTGTAGAAGTAGAAGAAGAAGCTTAAAGCTTCGTTCACAATGACAGCAACAATTTCGTTTTTTCTTCTATCTTATATTTTCCTTTCATTTTTCAAACAAATATGTAACATAAGTTTTTTTAAAAAGTTGAGCCGACTTCTACTTCAGCAACAATTTGTATGAAAATATCAACGACGCACACTGGGGATTTCGCGGAAAAAAGTCAAATTGTCAACATAGTCTTCATGCAATATGCAGTGATATGTTGCAATTTTAGACTAAATGGTACAATCAAATCAAAAAGAATTGCTCCGATCTGACTGCCAGTTTTTTTTTATATCCGTCTCAAACTCAGAACTTGTGTGTTTTACCGAACCAACTTAATTTAAACCTAAGAATTTAAATGCGAATATTTTTTTACTATGTGAGCTAACGTTTTTCTTTTTTTTCTATTTAAAGTAGTATATTTCAGTATACTAAAATTGAAAAAAAAAATCTGCAGAGACTTAAGTTTTTTTTTTGTGTATTTTTATGAATGTTGAAGTGACTTCAACAGGGTTTATGGTTTAATTCATTATTAACAATTCTTTATTATTTTTTTGTTATTTATTTTTTTTTCATAACACCTTTTGCTCGGTGTGACCGAGTATTTTAGTTTTTTTTCCTTTTGTTAACCGCTCAATTGGAATATGAGTTTTTTTTTTTTTGATATGTTCAAATGCCGTTTTAAGTTATTCTCTTTTTAATTAGTATGTATGTTTCCTTTGTTAAATAAACAAGCAGCAAGGAGCTGCAATACTCCTTTGAAATTAAAATCTGAACTGGTGTTTTTCTTTTTAATAAAATTTGATACAAGAAGTAAGACTCCCAGTTCTACATTTGGTCCTTCGAAAAGTCCTAGAGGAGCTAGGACTGGATATCTGGTGGAATTTGTCCACTACTTTTGGCTGCGTTATTTGTTCAACCGTAACAACATAACCTACAATTTGTTTGACAGACAACGAGGTCTGTAGAAATCTTCCATTGGCATCCCGATCAATAGAAGATAGCGAATCCCTAACGCTACAATTGCATCAAGGCAATAATTTGTTCATCAGGCAAGAGGTCTGTTGAAGAAGACATCACCCACAATCACTAAGGGCATCCTACAACAACAAGGCCGTTAATTCTTCAGATAAATCTGCTTGGCAAACACAATTGAAGACGGTAAAAACATTGGGTATGTACAGTATTTTATTACATTTAGTGCAATTGTGAGAATATCTAGGAATTAACATAAAAAAGGCTTTAAATCTCGTGAAGAAATATCTACTTGATCGTCCACCAATTTATTTCATTATAACCTCAAAATTATTAAATAATCGCTATCGTATCATCACCGATAAAAAAAATTCCCCATGGTACCAACACTGATTACATTTTAGTTATACACACACACAAACCTACAAAAAACAATAAGCAACCTGTCACTCTCTTTTATATTGAATTAATAATCTGCGCCAATTACTTTGTTTTGTTTTCAATCGTTCCGCTAACTCTATTAGCATTAAGCAGAAAAGGAAAACTGCATACGCACATACTACAAGAACAACATTGCAAAGGTACATACATTGGAATGTGCAAAGAAAAGAAGAAGAAAAAATCAAATACATAGTTTTTTCTACAGAGTGAGTTGAGCACGAGAAAAATAAAATAAATTAATTAAATTAAATTTGGATAAAATAAAAAGTAAAAAGGAAAAACAAGTTACAATAGGGAAAATATAAAACAAAGTGTACAAAAAATAATTGAGAGTGACAATTTAAAATAAACTAAAAGTGCCAAAATACCTATAAAGAAAGAATTTGAAGAAGAGTAAAAATTTGAAAAGAGGGTGAAACAAAAAAAAGTATATTAAAGTTGGAAAAAAAGTGATTTTGTTATAACATAAATCTTTAATTTAAAATAAAAAAAAAAATAAAATCGCATAAAAATTAAAGAAAAGAAATTAAAAGCGAATAGAATATTCGGGAAACCTCTACACGAAGGAACAACAACAACTTTAAGACAACAACAGGTATAAAAACTACAAGTTAACAACAACAATGGCCGGCATAAGGAAGTCACAATTTGACTTTGGCGAAAAGAAAACTGTAAGTTGAAAAAAGTTTTTTTTTATTGTTGTTTTTTTTTAATACTTTTTGAAAAATTAAATAATCGGGGCTGTAATTGTGTGTGTATAAATAACATAAAGTGAGTTAGAGGAAAATATTTTTATAGAGAGTAGTGTTGGTAAACGTTCATAAATTACCAAACATAATACTACGAAAAATAAAAACATTAAGGCGGTCCATAAAAATAAAATGCGAAAGATTTTACTTGAAATGAAATTTGAATATTACATTGGTGTAGGAAAATAAGATACGAGGCCCGCAAAATAATTCATTTAAATAAATAAAGTGAATAAATAAAATAAATATTTATATTGAAGTGATGGCGATAAATTTTCATAACAAATAGAGATTTTTATGAGGTTTGGCAACTTCAATTAGTTTTTGGAAATTGAAAATTAATAAGGCGGTACTAAAATAAAATTTCTTGCAACAAATATTTTTGATAAATATTTTTTATTGCAAAAGGTGACAATTCTTCTGCGAATTAAATACTTTCAGAGGAACTTCGCGGGTTTATTCGTTTGGTTTAGAACTTAAATTATTAAACTTTAAAATGGCCTCCAAAAGGAAA
This sequence comes from Pollenia angustigena, assembly GCA_930367215.1. Classification (NCBI taxonomy): domain Eukaryota; kingdom Metazoa; phylum Arthropoda; class Insecta; order Diptera; family Polleniidae; genus Pollenia; species Pollenia angustigena. Next base: position 40,885,414 of record OV884058.1, read on the forward strand.
TGCAAGTATGACATTCAACAACTTGCTAGTTTTTGCAACAATTTTAACAAAATACCAACAGAAAATTTAACAACTTCATTATTGGAAGTCAAGTTGACAGAGTTAGACAGAAGGTGGTCGAGAATGATAGAGACTTATGATGAATTCATAATAAATGATGAGAAAGTAAAAGAAGCGGAAGATCTTCAGGATGAGGTTTCTCTTAAATATGAAGAGGTTAGTGAACAGTGCCAAGTTTTAAAAGCCAGAATATTAGACATGGTAAAGGCCAACGCCCCTGAAAATAAAAAATCAGTTTCTCGGCAATCATCCCTAAAGCTGCCAGCGGTAGAAATTCAAACTTTTGAAGGGGGATTTAATGAATGGCCAGCTTTTCGGGACATGTTTATGGCAGTCGTAGGAAATGAGCCTTCAGTAGCTCCGGCCCATAAATTGTATTACTTGCACAGTAAAACGAGGGGGGAGGCCTACCAACTCATAAAAGACTATGAGTTAGTAGATTCTAATTTTGAATTAGCATGGAAGGCGTTGAAAAATAAATACGAAAATAAGCGAATTTTGATAAATAACCAAGTCAGGAAGATTTATGGCATTCAGTCCCCTCCAACCGAAACTTTAAAATTTTTGAGGTCACTTAAGAATATCGTAAGTGATGGGTTGACTATAATGAGATCATTTGAGGTAGAAATTCCTAATAATGACCCGTTTCTAATGCACATCTGTACTTCAAAATTACCAGAAGAAACTTCACGTGCTTGGGAAATATCATTAAGTAATCACAAGGAACTACCTACTTGGGATCAACTTAGCAAGTTTCTAAATGAGAGAATTGAGACTTTAGAAACATTTACTAATTTACGTAAGCCGACTACCAGAGAAGCTGGTACCTCTAAGTCGCAAAGTTTTCTTACGCAAGAAAAAGTTCACAACAATAATTTTAGTTGCAAAAAGTGCAAACAGAGTCACCCGCTTAAATTTTGTAAACATTTTAAGTCGTTGTCAGTACAAGAGCGTATAAAATTTGTATATGCTAACAAATACTGTGCCAACTGTTTATCGAACAGTCACTTTAAGTCAAAATGTTCAAGTACAAGGAATTGCTCTCAATGCAACCAAAGGCATCATACCTTGCTACATTTAGATAAAACAGAAAGGGGAGAAAGTTGTCCTCCTCGAACAACACCCTCGCAACCTCATCAACGAGATGATGAAAGGCCATCTGGTTCAGGCACTCAACAAAATTCAGACTTACAAACTGCGCGAAACGTTCCAGGTCCAGCCACCGAACAAACTCAAACATATTTTTCGCAACATAGGGGTACAACAATTTTACCTACCGCTCTAGTTAAAGTACAACATGAAGGTGAATTCTTTACTATACGGGCATTGTTAGACGCGGGATCGGAAACAAGTTTCATCTCGAAACGTCTTCAACAAAATCTTGCTTTGTCATTGGAAGCTCAAACCTTTCAAGTATCTGGTCTCGGTGGCACAATAGTGGGCAAATATACCGGCATATGCTCCGTTACAGTTCGGTCACGGATCTCAGACTTTAAGATAAAAATTAGAGCAATTGTGGTTCCTAATCTGACACATTTTTTGCCTTCTAGGCCAATCCGAACGTTCAATTTAGAAAAAATTAAAGCCCTAAAATTAGCTGACCCCAATTTCTTTAAGCCAGCTGCTGTAGACATGATTATCGGTAGTGATTACTTGCCATTTATCAATTTACCTGGGGTAGAATCGAATATTGAAAAAAGCCTAGAGGCAAGAGAATCTCACTTCGGGTGGTATTTATCGGGTCGTGAGCCAGTCTCAGAAATTAGAGCCTTCCATACAACCGTCTCGTCTTCAGATGATGTAGCCCTGCATGAGCAGCTACGAAAATTTTGGGAGATAGAAGAGGCCGAAAAAACTTGCCTACAATCCGATGAAGATGTCTATTGCGAAGACTTTTTTAAGCAGACCACTCGTCGTCAATCTGATGGGCGTTATATAGTTAGACTCCCATTCAAGAAAAACTTTCCAGATGAAGTATTCTTAGGCCCTTCAAGAAACATAGCATTGGCACAATACTACAGAATGGAAAAAACCTTAGAGAAGAATCCAGGTCTTAAGAAAGAATACGAAAAAGTTCTGCAAGAATACTTAGATTTAGGCCACATGGAAAAGGTAGTTAGCATAGAACATAAGCAAGAAATTCATTCGTCGTTTTTTCTCCCACACCATGCAGTCGTAAAACCTGAAAGTAAATCCACAAAGGTGCGTGTGGTCTTCAATGCCTCGAAAAAGACGGGAAGCGGATTCTCCCTGAACGATGTCTTATACCAAGGCCCTACGCTACAGGCAGATCTGATGCAGGTCATTCTACGCTGGCGAAACTATAAATACGTGTTTACAGGAGATATCCAGAAGATGTACCGTCAGATTTTGGTTCATGAAGAAGATCGTCCGTATCAGAGAATTTTGTTTCGTAATGTTGCGAATGAAGCTGTAAAAACGTTTCAATTGAGAACTGTGACATTTGGAGTCAATTGCGCTCCATTTTTAGCAATAAGGACTTTACATGAGCTTAGTAAAGATTCTCGAGGTACGTTTCCTAAAGCCTCAACAATTTTAAAAGATGAAGTCTACGTGGATGATATCCTTAGTGGTGGACATACTCTTGAAGAAGTCAGGCTCAAGCAAAGTGAGCTGACTGAAGTTTTAAAGTCTGCTGGATTTCCATTGAAGAAAATCACAGCAAATAATATTTTAGCACTTGAACACTTATCCAGTGAAGATCTTTTAGATCGCGATTTTTTGAAGTTTGATGAAGCCAGCAACACTAAGGCTCTAGGGATCCGATGGAATGCGTCATTGGACTCGTTCTACTATGAAGCTCAGCATATTGAAATCACCTCCTCTACAACAAAAAGAAAGATCTTGTCGGTTATTGCCAGATTATTTGACCCTCTCGGTTGGCTAGGCCCTATTGTGATTATTGCGAAACTGCTCATGCAAGAATTGTGGCAGGAAAAATCCGACTGGGATGAGGGCGTCACTCCATTAATACTTAATAAATGGAACACCTTTTTGAAGAGTTTCTCTTATATTGAAAATATAAAAATGCCAAGGTGGGTAGACTTTTCACCTCAATGCAAGGTACAGCTACATGGCTTCTGCGACGCCTCTGAGAAGGCATATTGTGGCTCCTTATATATCAGAACGGAGAGCTCAGAAGGCCATATAAGTAGTCACCTGTTAGTTGCAAAAACAAAGGTTGCCCCGATAAAAAAGACTACAATCCCTAAGCTCGAGCTGTGCGGAGCTCTTTTGCTTGCAAAACTAATGAGAAATTTTGTCCTTGACTGTAACTTCACTTACGAATTATTCCTGTGGACAGATTCATCCATAGTGCTAGGATGGTTACAGAAACCCCCAAATAGTTTAAAAACCTTTGTCGCAAATCGAGTTACGCAAATCTCAAATATTGTTAGCCTAAATCATTGGAAACACATAAAGAGTGAAGAAAATCCTGCAGACTTAGGCACGAGAGGTTGTTCTCCTCAGGAGCTGACGGACAACAAATTATGGTGGCACGGGCCCCCCTGGCTTATAAGTCCTAAAGATATTTGGCCGACACCGCGCACTTTTGACCCAACAGATTTGGAAACCAAACAAGTAAAAAGTTTTTATCTAGAAGCTCAGTATAAAGACCTGCTTGAAGATTTCTCCTCCTTTGAAAGGGCAATACGAATCATGTGTTATTGTCTACGATTTATAAATTATCTTCTAAAGAAACCATTTTCAACAGAAAAATTTATAACGTCGGATGAAATTGTTTATATGAAAACTAAGCTTATCTCTGTAGCGCAAAGAATCTACTACGATCGAGAGTTCCAGTGTATGCAAGACAAGAAACCTATAAGTCGAAAAAGCCGATTACTAACCTTAAACCCGTTTCTCGACAAAGATGGTATAATGCGAGTAGGCGGCAGACTTACTAATGCCGGATTAAGTTATGAAGAACGCCATCCGATTATTATTCCAGAGGGATCCGCCTTTGCAAAACTCCTAGTTAATTTTACACATCGGATTCTGCTGCACGCCGAACATCACATTATGCTGCGAGCGATCAGGCAAGGCTTTTATATTCCCAGACTTAAAAATGTTGTGCGTAAATGTATTCGTGAATGCAGGACGTGCGCCATCTACAAACATAAAGTCAACAATCAAATCATGGCGGCGCTCCCCCCTGAACGAGTCAACTTTTCCTTACCATTTACCTATACGGGAGTGGACTTTGCTGGCCCATTCAACATAAAATCCTCTACTTTGAGAAATGCTAAAATTCTTAAGGGATACGCAGCGGTTTTCGTTTGTTTCTCGACTCGTGCTGTACATTTAGAAAGTTGCTCAGACCTCTCCACTGATGCCTTTTTAGCCTGTTTTGATCGATTTGTTGGGAGAAGAGGACTTCCAAAGACCATGTTTTCGGATAACGGCAGGAATTTCCTAGGGGCAAGTAGCGCGCTTCTGAAAAGCCATAATGAATTTTTAAAATCAACAGAAAAGGCTTTGGCTGAAAAATACGGGTCTCGTGGAGTCACTTGGTCCTTCATTCCTCCCTACGCGCCTCATATGGGCGGCCTCTGGGAGGCTGCTGTAAAAAGTATGAAGACTCACCTCAAAAAAGTTGTTGCTAACCTCTCATTCACATTCGAAGAATTCTCCACTCTTCTTGTTCGAATTGAAGCTGTTTTAAACTCCAGACCATTGTCCTCTATCGCCGAAAATCCAAATGAAGTTCTACCACTTACCCCGGGACACCTACTGAGAGGTGCCCCAATTGTTGCTCTACCTGAGGCTCCTGTAGAACCTCCCATAGAAAACTTAACATATTTGAAGCGATGGGAGCGACTCAAAGCACTCCAGCATATCTTCGCCCGAAGATGGAAATCAGAGTATATCACAGAACTCCAAAAACGTGTTAAATGGAAGAAAGAACGAGATAACCTGAAACCTGATGATATCGTCATAGTCAAGGAGGACTCTATACCGCCTACTGAGTGGCTTCTTGGTCGTGTTACTAAAATTGTCCAGGGTCGAGATGGAAAAATTCGAGTAGCAGAAGTTCGAACTAAAAACGGAACTATCTTACGCCCCATTGTAAAGTTGTGCCTACTTCCAGCCAATACTCAGCTCGAAAACAAAATTTCCTCTAATGCTACTCACTAATTCAATAAACTCCCCTTTGCCTTTATGTACTTCTCGGTTTCTTTTTCTCAACATCTAGACTACTGGAAAGCCAAAATGCCACCTCTGCAGCCTGAACCATCCGTTGAAGTACTGCCGCACGTTCAAGGGGTTAAGTCCTACAATGCGACGCCTATCCATCCTCAACAAGGGATATTGCCTCAACGGTCTGGCTTTCGACCACGTAAGACATTGGTGTCCATCCCGAGCTCGATGCCAATTCCCGCTACCGCCGGACAAATTTTGCAATGCCAGGCACCACACCCTCCTACACAGGGATGCGACCGACGTTCTTTCCTCCAGCTTTGAGGACGAGCCTAATCCCATGCCGTACGATCTCTCAGACAGCCCCGACGAAGATGGCAGCGGCATCGAACCCGGTATACCCGGAGTCTACTACGGGGGGTTTGACCAAGGCGATCATGGGAGCGACTTGGATGAATCAGGCCCTCCTCAGTGTGTACAACCCCGGTAAAATTATTTATTCGAGCCACCCCCATAAGCCCTTCCACTCGTGCCCGGGAGTATGTTGAAGTGACTTCAACAGGGTTTATGGTTTAATTCATTATTAACAATTCTTTATTATTTTTTTGTTATTTATTTTTTTTTCATAACACCTTTTGCTCGGTGTGACCGAGTATTTTAGTTTTTTTTCCTTTTGTTAACCGCTCAATTGGAATATGAGTTTTTTTTTTTTTGATATGTTCAAATGCCGTTTTAAGTTATTCTCTTTTTAATTAGTATGTATGTTTCCTTTGTTAAATAAACAAGCAGCAAGGAGCTGCAATACTCCTTTGAAATTAAAATCTGAACTGGTGTTTTTCTTTTTAATAAAATTTGATACAAGAAGTAAGACTCCCAGTTCTACAATGAACATATAACAAAAATCCCATTTTTCTCCAAACATTTGGACCTGCAATTTGATCTTTACTTTTCTTTAGTTTGAAATCACTACTAATACATTGTCTTATATCTGTTTTAACATTATTAATCAATTTCAAGTGCCACCAGGTGCCACCTTTCAATTTGTTGCATTACACAGTACAACATTTTTCAGCTGATTGATTCGGGACTCAATTCTGATAAGGCTCTTTTTTTTAACATAACTCGAGAACCACTAGTCGGATTTTGCTTTCATCTGTATATATAACATTTTGCCACATAAGCAACAGTTTCGCAGTTATAAATAAATGTATGAAGAAAAAAAAGTATTTTTTGCCCAAAAAATTTAAATTTTTTATTTTTAATTCATAAAAAATCCAAAACAGTAAAAAAAAGTTTCAAGTCTTATTACTTTCACGTAAAGTCGCATAACCTATGAAAAATATGAGACATAAATCATGAAAATCGATGAACGCGTTTCGCTTTTATTCACAATTAAGTGAAGGTATACATTTCAAAAATTTGCTCGAGATATGCACAAAATTCTTTGCAAAAACATTTATGACTTTTTTTATGATTCTCAGAATTAAAAAAAAAGTAATAAACAAAAGGTTATTTGATTTTTATGATTGCGGAAGCAAAGTAACAAGCAAAGTAACAATGTGCATGGACAATTGAAAGGAAAAAAGAAAGTGCAATTTTTTAATTATTTGGGGTTTTCCGTTGGCTACCTATATGATTTTTTCCCACATCTATTACTGCTCATATTTGGAACGTACATGCCAGTAAAATATTGATTGATTTTTGTCATTCAACAAGTGCTGACGAACGAGAAAAGTACAACCAATTTTTCTCCGGTTTTTTAATTATAACTGAAACTAAGGCCCAAGAGTTTTACGGCAATGGAAAGTTTTTCTATTGCTCATGGGGTTTTATGCTCGAAGCTTCTGAAGGGTTGACAAAGACAGAACAAAATTAAAACAGTTTTTGCAACAATTGCACGTTGGCTTAACCGATACTAGAGCATGCGAAATTTTGGATACAATATATAAAAGCTTTTACTATAACTTCAAACAAAGATGGCAGGATTCTAACCGTACGAAGTCGCGATTTAAAAAAAAAAAGAATGCAAATTGGCTTGAAGGCAGATTTACAATTAAGTTTACTGAGGCTGAATGTACTACCAGTTCTGCAATTGGTCGGCCACGCAAATCGTTTGAGGAGTGCTGTGATCGCGCCAAACGATACAAAAGGGATGAAGTTCGTTCTATGTTCGCTCAAGAAGTAATTGATTTTTATTCTAGTATTTCAAAAACCAACCACAAAATTTGTACATTAAATTTTTGGGGATGTTTACAAAGCTTGAACTTACAAAAAGAAAAATACGAGTATCTAATGCATTGGTTACAAAATGAAGGATATAACATACTCGTACCATACAAACAACTCAACACTCCACAAAATTCTGATTCATGGAAAATATATAATTGAAAAGTGTATTTTTCCTGTAGGCTTATTATCCGAAGAGGCTCAGGAAAGTCGTAACAAAGACTTTAAAAAATATTGCCTTAGACACTCCAGAAAATGCAGTCGAATTGCCACGAACGAAGATATTATGCACAGAATGATGGTAACATCAGATCCCATGATCTCACACTTGACTCCTTCATTTAGCCAGAAAAAGCATAGTGATATAAGCGACGAAGTTAAGGCTCTTTTAGAATAATAAATTAAAAAGTAGATTTCAAATAAATAATAAATTAAAAATTAAAAAAATCATTAAAATTTTTTTTAGTTAGGGCTTTTTTCATTGTAGGTAACGATATACATTTTTCTAGCTTTCTTTATTTTGATTACTTTTGTGTATAACTGTATAAATAAAACTAAGTTTGTGATGAAATAAAAAATAGATTTATAATAAATAATGAATTAAAAATTAAAAAAATCCTTTAAATTTTTTTGTTAGTTTAGGGCTTTATTTTGATTACTTTTGTGTATTACTATATAAATAAAACTAAATTTGTGGTGAAATCATTATATTTTTTGACAAATATATTTTTCTCCTCACCTCCATACAAAAATCCCCAGTGTGCGACGTTTAAAATAATTTTGTTTAGTTTTGAATGAAAAATGTGATTAAATGTTTTAAAAAATTAAAGCCAAAAAAATTGCTGTGGAAAAAATTTGCAAACGTTTTCCTAATTGAATAAATGTGCGGTTGCGAAAAAAATTGTTGCTACATTATGTACACCAGTTAAAATGTTGCTGCCTATTGAGAACTTAATGGATGAAACCTTTGTTGTATCACTTCGTACTATTAACTTTTGGGAAGATTTCGTCAAAAACTAGCCACGTAGTAGATTTTGTTTTGTAGTCAAAAATAACTAGATTTTACTCGAAATCTCGAAAGTACTAGATTTTGCTGTAGTGTAAACAGGCTTTTTGTGTAATCCACACTTCATTCATTTACTGTTTACTTGTTTAATTGGTAAAATTTATAATACAATTTTCTGTTAATAACTTATAAAATTATATATTCAATGAATAATTATTTACAGCAAAACAGAATTCCACAAACAAACCACTTAGTTGAACGCTACTTTATAAAAATCTTGATTTTGTAAATTTAAGCGACAAAACTGAGCATGTTCCAGACTATTTATTTTTAAAATGGCTGTAGTTTTCCCTGTTTAAAACAGTTGTTCTTGTAAAGATAATTTGTACTCAAAGTATGAAGACTTTAAAATGGAATATTTTTACGATTCTATAATGAAACAGGCTCGTTATCCTAATTTGTTAGATTTAGGCCCGTTTTCACAAGTTATCGATAGCTAAAAGTAGACTTTTACCGGCCTTATAAAAAGTGTTCTATTATTAAAACTTTACTTTAAAATAAAGTGAGCGATTAAATTAAGGTTAAAGTAACGTTGTAATAATGGAACACTTTTTATACGGCCAATAAAATCCAAACTTTAGCTATCGTTAAGTTGTGAAAACGGGCCTTAAAAACTTTTTCATTTATAAAACATGCCCGAATTTAAATAAGTTAGATAGAGTCCAAACAGAAAAAGCTAAGTCAATCAAATCGAGCACAAATATTCTTTATTTTATTTTTAGTTTTTTTATTTTATAGGGTGATTTTTTAAGAGCTATAGGAAAGTTAAAAAAACACATAAAATTCAGAAAAATGCATGAAATTTTTATTTGAATCGATAGTACGGTCCATATAATATAATTTGGCGCCCTATGCTCCAGTGGGAGTTAGAGGAACATATATATATATATAATTTAGTGCTTGAAGATTATATCATGCAAATGTCGACCGTGACTGCGCTTCAAATGGTCCATCTGCTTATGCCAATTTTTGCATACTCTTTCCAACATTTCGGCCAGTATCTCATGAATAAATGTTTCAATGTTGTCTTCCAATGCGTCAATTGAAGTGAGCATGTGTGTATAGACATGAGCTTTGTCATAGCCCCACAAAAAATAGTCTAAAGGCGTTAGATCGCACTATCTAGGCGGCCAATTGACCGGTCCCGAACAGAACTCGACTTTCAATAAGTCCATTGTTAAGCGTGCTGTGTGGCATGTGGCACCGTCTTGTTGAAACCACATGTCATGCAAGTCAAGCTCTTGTATTTTGGGCAAAAAAAGTTGGATATCATCTGACGGTAGCGCTCACCATTCACAGTTACGTTACGATTAGCATCATCTTTGAAGAAGTACGGTCCATCCAATGATGCCACTTGCCCATAAAACACACCAAACCGTGACTTTTTCTGGATGCATTGTTAGCTCTTGCAATGTTTCTGGCTGATCTTCACTCCAAAAATGAGCTTTGTCGCTGAACACAAGAAGCGCGCGATGAACTTTCTTAACAGAGCACGCATTTTGATAATAAAGTTCAATAATTTGCAAACGTTGTTCGTTTGTAAGACGATTCATGGTGAAATTATGGACCAAACTGAAGATGTTTGACAGTGAAACAAAACACGAAACGTGCGTCATATGTTTAAACCAGTGTTGCCAAAAGCTAAAAAATCACCCGATATATTTATTGATGTATTGGAAGTACAAAATATGTATTTGTAACGAAACTAAAAATTTTCGTTAGGAAAAAATAAATTTGAGTTTTTTTTAGAATGTTGGTTCAATGTAAATTCCCAAAACGAAAATTTATATTTTTGTTACAAAAACAGGCTGTAAGTTGTATTTTTATATTACAAAATACACTTAAGCTTCGTTCACAATAATAGAGCAATAATTATTTTCGCAATCAGACACATTTTCCATTAAGAAAAGGTTGCAAATTTTGCCAAAACAATATAACGTATTTATTATTATTTTTTAAAACATTTTGTTTAACTTTTCATTCAAAACTAAATAAAATAATTGAAAACGTCTCTTATAATTGCATACAAATTGTTGCCGAAGTAGAAATAGACTTAAAATTAAAAAAAAAATTTTAACGACATTTTTGTTCGAAAAATTCAAGGAAAATGCATATATGAAATACTATGGAAAGAAAAGTATATATTTTCTGGGTCCTTATGAGTAGTAAAGTTGATTTTACGATGTCCATCTGTCTGTTGAAATGGAGTTTTCGAAGATCCCAGCTATAATGGGGACTTGGTTGTCATACATTTTTGTCACATCTGCTCCCTTAACTAAAATTCAGCCAGATCGGTCCCTGAATGGTGGAGATATGAGCAAAAAACCACGACTGTCTCTAATTTTTTGATAAAATCCCATGTTATTGTCGCTTTTTATACCCATCACCGAAAATTAATTGGTTATTTTTTTTTCAATGTCTGGATTTTTATACCCTCCACCACAATTAGTTGTGAAGAGGGTATACTAAGTTTGTCATTCCGTGTGAAGCTTATTTTATTCATCTTAGATACCATAAAGTATATATATTCTGGCTCCTGGAGTAATTCTAAGTCGATTTAGCTATGTCCATCTGTCCATCCGTCAGCTTGTAGTTATCCAAAGCCGTTGGAATTGAAATTCAGCAAAATCGATTGAGTAGGATCAGAGCAATGAAACAAATGTGAAACCAACGCCTTAAAAATTGATTATTTTGTTACACAAATTAGCATAAATGTTGGAACAATGCACGGAATGATATAAGATTTTGCGAAAATTCGCGTTATTCGATTGAAAATCCCGCTGTGAAATTATGTGAAGATCCGTTCATAAACCCTATTCTCGGAAACAGCTTAATACGCCTAAAACCATAATAAATAATGCTATCAGAATAAAATCTAATACTTCACAGTTTTGTATGACTTGAAATCAATCTTATAAATTTCGTGAAGATCGGTCCATAATTTACTATAGGCCCCATATTAAAGCCAACTCTGGTAAATAAATTAAATACGCCTAAAATCGCAGCAGATATAGATTTTGCGGTAAAGCTTCTTCCAACTTAGCTTCATATGGCCAGAAACAATGTTTTGCAATTTTGTGATATACGGTCCATAATTGACGTTAGATCCCATGTTTAGCAGTCTTCCGAAATTCACTTTAAACGCTTAACTAATTTCACCGCTTTTTTGAAATTAATTGAAATTTAGCAGTATTTCGTTCCATAAATACTAGATTTATTTATATGTTAAGGTTTTTTTGAGCCCGATAGAATTTACGAAATGGTTAGCTATCAAACGAACTATCATACTGTGCTTATTTTGACATTTATGATAAAAATTTTTTTTATACCCTTCACCACAGGTGGAAAAGGGTATATACATATTTTTTGTCATTCCGTTTGTAATTTCTACAATATTGATCTTAGACCCTATAAAGTATATATATTCTGGGTTCTTATGAGGAAAGAAGTTGATTTAACGATATCCGTCCGTCCGTCCGTCTGACCGTCATACGTTTGATATGTGTTTTCCGGAGACTCCAGACATGATAGCAGCTACGTTGTTTTACATTTATGCCACATTTAGTCCACCATTTCTTGCTATTAAAATTCAGCCAGATCGGTCCAACAATGGCTAATATATGACCAAAAAACCACGACTGCCTCTAATTTTGCAAAAAATCCCTTGTGGTTGTTGTATTTTTATTACTTTTTTCTGTATTTCTGGAGAACGGCAAGAGCCAAAGCTTTAAAATTAGATACAAACAGGTTAGGTTATAAATATACACCATCCTACAAAATGTGGGCGGGACTGGAGAAGTAGGCGTGGTACCTCTCATAAAAAAATTATTAAAAATTGTATAAAAACCTGAATTTTTTGACTGTTATATGACCTATGGTTACGCATTATATATCAAAAGATCGGAAACTTTTAATAGAAAATATTTTCTGAAAAACTCAGGAAAATCGGTTCAGATACGAAAAAGTTATGACCAAAATATAATTTTTTTTTGAAAAATACCCATTTTCAGGAACCATAGATCTTCCCGAGTCCAAGTTTTATAGCCAAAATAACTGGAAAATAAGTTTGTTTTTTAAACCCTTCACCGAAGGTGCTACACCCTATAAAGTATATATATTCTGGGTCCTTATGCAAAGCGAAGTTCAAATCCGGTTGTCGTCTCTTCTTCCAATCCCCTCAGCCCCCCTTCGTATTTGTTTACATATACTAGCATAATGCCCAATATGATTTTCGTTATCACCCTTCTTTATTATTTCATATGTTTAACGAAATAATTTTAACAAATAGAAACTAAAAACGATTAAAAAAAATATTTACCAGTTTTCGCTTTTTAAATTTCATTTATAATGAAGTTTTAAGTATTGTAAATATGTATGTATATGTATATGTATATGTAAAAATTATTTACTTGCTTTCTATTCTACTCGCACAATGGTGAAGGGTATACATATAAGATTCGGCACAGCGGAATATAGCACTCTTACTTGTTTTTTTTTTAAATCCCCTAACCTAATCCCGCGAAGCTCTACACTTATCTGCAGGAAAGAAACCAGAGTCTCTGGCGGGAATAGAACCCGAAACCCCGGCGCTGAAAGACTAGCTCACTACCAGCTAGCCTACCGGGGCACTCAAAAGTATAATCTGGCAAATCATCATTATTAGATTCACGCTTGAGCAACGCTACTAAATTATTAAAATTTACTTTGTAAATCACTCATCAATTCGCGTAATTGTGAAAGACTTAGTTGAATGGGAGAAGTCGGCGTGGTATCTCCCATACTACAATACCAATATTTCGGCACGAGTTTTAGGAGTTAAAGTGTTATTTTGGGTACCTTCATTGGGGTTAAAGCTGTTCAAGGATCAATGACCGCAAAATGCTGTTCTAGGCGTTTTATGTGCTCGTGTTGATGTGTGGACTGACGCTTAAGTCTTTATCTATAAATACCATGCGAAACTACAGCTCGTTATGGTTATATTATGGTTATGCTTTGGAATACAATCTTAAAAAAAAGCTCATTTTGCCGATATATATCTATTCAGTAAAGCAACTATTCAGAAAATTTAAATGATTTACAACTGATAAAGTGCTTTTGGGTTAAAATATGCTGCTACGACACATTTTATTCAATTCTCTTACAAATCCCAACATATTCTTAATGTTTTCATGAGCATGTTAAGATCGAATAAAACACAGATTCTAAATCGATTTATGTATTTAAGAGTAGCTCTACCCTAATAATTTAATTGTATAACAAACATCAGCATACATTTAGAACTCCCTCCTTTTGAATGCGGCTAAAATCAAACATCAACTATTAAACATTAATTTGTTGGATAAAAAAACTAAAATTATAAAGAGCATTCATGTGTACTTTTACAAATGAACAAGTTGTTCTTGGAAAATAAAATAGAAAAATTTTGATTGAATTCATTCGATTTTATACTCGATGAACGCATGTGTGGTCAAACATACTAAAAGTTCTATTTGCTTCCATGCTGAAAAAAAAAATTTGTTAAATTTGAAAATAACTTTTTTCTTTTCTTTAATTTTGATTTGTTTAAGTAATTGATGCATTCACTCCAAATACTTAAACACACAATTTATTTTAAATATGTACAAGAAAACATTATCATTCACAAGATAATACCCAGCTAGCCTTTGGAAGATTTTTTTTCAGAAAAATCCGATTAATGAGTTATTTTCGATTTCTTTTGGTGATTAAAAACTGAGGAATCAGTGACACGACTAAAAAATTAATCAAAAATGTTTTACGTTTAGGATTTTGAAGTGTTTAATTTAAAATGCAGCAACAAATCGTATTGAAATCTCATATGGATCTTTAAGGTGCTTAAAATGTAAATACTTTATCCGTTGTTTCTTATCAAATTTCGCTCATTAAGAAGGTTTTCTACTGCTTGATCGCAAATTAGTTATGCAGTGATCAAAAACGATCACAAATGATGTAATGAAAAGGTACATTTTTGTAGTTGATGGTTTCCTTAATTTTTGACCGGTTTGCTACCTATGGACCTGAACACGGGGAAAAAGTTAGAAAAATCAAATTTTTTTAAGTTTTTTGCGATTTTGATTTTGAAGATGAAATTTTTTTGATTTTATATGTTCACAATTTTTGTTCTTTAGGGCAAGAGCTACAACTTTCCGAACGGTTTGCAAGATATGACCCTGAGAAAATGATAATTTTTTGTAAAAATGACACCGAGGCCCCAAATTTTTGGGGGTCCATAAAAAAAGGCATGACTTTGGGCAACACTAGGAGAAATGGGTCTTTTTTTTGGTATTTTATCACTTAGTGGTGTCCTTATATAGTTATTTTTTTCGTGTTGCACTGTGTAATACCTAAAAGCGTTTGCGGAAAGTTGGCTTTATTTGAAAACTATGACCAATTATTGCTCAAACCTTATTTTATGAATCTTAAGCTTTTTAAATAATTTTGTTTGATGGTTTCCATGACTGTTCATGAATCCCAAAATTTGACAACTCCGGTGTAAGGTAGAATTTTGTCGGGATGGACTGACAATACATTCTTAATTATTATACTTTGCTCTTAACACCCTATACATGACAGTTTTAGTGAATTCACAGCAATTACTTGTAGAATGGAGGGTACCAAAATATTTTATATAAAATTAATTATTTCGAGAATATTTCATTTTTTTAATAGCTTAATTATACCATAATTTAATAACACAACCAACATTTTAGAGAGCATGTTTGTTCTTGTCCACCTTTGGAAATGTCAAATGACTAAGAACTATTTTCTCAAAAGATCGTTTTTCTGGCAGGCTGATAATATAATTTTGATAATATCTTGGTAAAACTTAAGCTTTAATCTGTACGAATTTTATTGCAATCGGTCCATCATTGACCATTGACCTTCTCCAAGATGTGTGTGCTTAAAATAAAGTGCACACATTTATTTTAAAAACAAGTTTAAGTGTTTTGATTTTATATTTGGCCATTCCGAATGTTTGAGCTTATATTCCGCTATGCCGAATATTTGGCTGAAAAAGGACACAACAAGTTCAGAAATTAAAAGAAGACTAACAAGCGTGAAGTTTTATGTGAAAAAATTAAAAATTAAAGTCGTAATTTTTTGCTCATACCTCAGCTATTTACGGACCAATCTAGTTGAGTTTCAATAACAAACTATTTCGGACCATATCAAAATTAAATATATAATAACCTGATCCGAATTATATTTTAGATCAACGGAAAACCCGGTTTAATGAACACACATAAAAACAAAATGATGTACGAACGGACGGACGTACGGACAAAAGAGCATCGTTTACTCAACTTCGTTACTTGTCAGAATCCTAAAAAGGTTTTTACACACAGAAAAAATTCTTGATATGTTTTTTTTTTTTTTTTTTGATAAAACAATTAATCAAAATAAAATCAGTTTTAACTAAAAAAATAAATCATGTTAATGTGAAATTTACTTAAATCGACAAGAAAATGCTGTTAATATCAAAAAAATTAACAAAATGTTCAAGTTCTTTACATTACATCGTCCCCTTAATAAAACAATAGTGTATCATTTTTTTTTGTCATTTCGAGATATTGGAGTTTATAATTTTTGTGTTAATAGACATCTGGGGAAACAGTAAAAGCCTAACCAGAATGTGAATAACGTGGCTTAAGCAACTGAGCGAAATACATGTAAATCATATGTGTAAAACCATGTTGAACTTTTTGTTAAATTTTATGAAACTGTAATTTGCTTAAGCAAAGTGCGAAACTAATCGCACATTCCGTACGGAATCAAATGTTTTTTATTTTGTTATTTTAAATGTATTTGAGAGGTTTATTATTAATACGATCTTCGTATGACGTGCTAAATTCCCAGTTTTTCATATTTGATAAATACACTGAAATTTATTGTTGAGGGAAAGCAAGCCTCTATGCGCATTTCGTCGGTTGCTTACACCAGCTCATCAGGAAACCTTTTCCAAAGATTTTAGAAAAGCCAAAAATATTAAACAAATAAAACCTTAAGCGAATGTGAGTTATAAACACTCTAAGTCTTACTTGTAACAATATCAAAGCTTAAACAAAACACCAACAATAAACAGTGAGTTTATCTTTTCTTACATCCCCCTACAATTGGTTGGGTTCTTTCCGACTCGAATTGTAGTTGTAAGTGGGTTAAAAGAAAAAACAAAATTAAAAAACAAACCGCTTCATTCTATTGTCTTCGTAAGAAAACAACGAACTAAACCAATTTGCCAATTCAGTTTTATGCACGGGCACATGCAATTATATTATCAAAGTTATTTTCGGGAATACAAAGTTTATTATTAATACGATATTCGTATTACGTGCTAAATTCCCAGTTTTTCATATATTTATGACAGTAGCTTAAGTTTGTTTATGGACATTCTGGTTGGGCCTTAATATTTCAGTAAATAATCGATGTTTCTAAGTTGAGGTCATTTAAATATGTGGTGGAATAAGGAGGTTACTATTCGATGATATTTCATTAATTTAGGAGTGATTTAATTGCAAATAAATGTGATTCAAAGTACCCTGATGTCACTTAGGCTTTTTTATTTGTTTTATAATATTTTGTATTTTGTATTTGTATTTGTATTTATTAATTTGATTTTCTAACACAACAAGACACAATATCTTATAAATTACAGCATTAGAATCAGACAAGTTAAAGTATACATTGATAAAGAAATATTTTCTAAATGTATGGAAATCATTATAGACAATTTCATTTTGTATGGTATACACTATTTTATTTGAATATTTTACACCATTTATATTATTAAAAAGTTGTGCATATCAATCCGGGTTGCCGAACATGGTCTTTTCCGACCAAATTTGGGCGGATATATTTGGTTTGGTCGGATGGTAGGCCAAACCTTATTTTGGTCGGTTTTAGCAAATTGGACGGATAGCAGACAATTGCAAATCTCATAGCTTTTTTGCCAAACACAAACATTTTGTTTTTAGTGTTGATGAAACTATGGATATGGCATTGATATTACGTTAGGAGCAAGTTACTTTGACGGTGTTAGTTTTATAAAGAATAGTTTTGTCATCTTATTCGAGCTTACCAAGTCAGATGCCGCTTAAATTTGTCTTCTTATAAAAAACTTTTTATTAACAAACAATATTCCTATACAAAATTTGATCGGAATGGCAACAAACGGCGCTCACGCCATGACTGGAACTGTTGGTAAGCTTATAGCCTATTCATCGATGTCGATCGTAGACTTCATTCGCTTAAATTACATGTTAAACAAAGACAATATTGTATAATATGTTTTCGTTTTAAATGTAAGTTCGAACGAAGTTTTCGTTCAGATATAGATGAACAGGCAGTTAATCTTACTTAGCAATGCAAAAAATATTGAGGTTATTTGTGGTAATATTTAAAGTTTTTTCACATAGTCCTCAAAGAATAACATAAATAAAGGAATTTAGGAATTCTGTTCTGTATTAGGTATTTCTTATACAAGATGGACTTCTTAAAGGAAGATCCCTGCAAATAAAATTGGACCACCTAATCCATTTTGATAAAATGGACTACTCCATGGACTGGTCCGATGTAATGCAAGCATGGACCATGTCATTGTTAAAAAGTGTTTGTAGTGAGACGACATGTCTTCGTTTTTAAACGACTTCAAAACTAGTCCTCTTGAGTATACCACGGAGTAGTTTTAAAACTACTCCTTAGTAGTCCAAAGGTGGGTTATATGGTCCTCCCCTAGGACATCGTAATGTTAAAAAGACCATGTTTTTTCCATACGTTTAAGTTACTTTTGGACTAGTCCTAGTCCCTTAACGACTACATTTTACACGTGTGTTTGGACTAGTCCTTTTTTTTGCAGGGATGTTGTAAGAATCGTAGAACAGTGGGATGCTTTGATACTGTGTTTTGAAACATAGTTTTATAAAGGCAATGGTATATGAGCCGCAGAACTTGCAGAAAGTATGGATGAGTTCCAAAAAAGAGCAAGTTACCAACGCGTATACAATAAGCCAACAATGCATTGTAAAACTCTTTGATACATTTTTTACGTTGTCTGCAAGGTATTAGGATGTATTGGAGCTCAGCCTATGTCTTATAAAGTTTAATACTTTTTTTTTAATTGTATAAACTTAAGTAAATACATTTTTATTCACATTTTATTAGTGGTCTTTATGTGTTATTGCATACGATCAATGAATTGTTCTAGTTTATAAGCGTTATTAAATGAATTGTATTTACATTTTGTTAAAGTTGAACGTTACCAGCAAATAAACTTTTAATAAAACTAGGGGTTACGTGTAGGACGTTAAATATTTAATATTTAGGTGTGAACATAGGCTTACTTTTTTGTTTTAACTATAATTGCAAATTAAAAAAAAAAAAAAAATAATATGTAGATTTATAGCTTTATCCAATAAAAATTATACTTTTTATCAAAAATACATATACATACTTATCGTCAAATAAAATGCAAAAGGGCATATGTTCATTTTAAGAAAAAGAGAGATAACTTAATTAAAAGGCAGCTATGTCATTATAACAACGGGGTTTTCTGGTTAATATCGTTAACACATTACGCATGATTGACACTATCCTGAAAAACTGTTTTTGTAATCTCAGTCGTATCGCTACTGAAATTTTTTTAAAATTATGAAAGGCCCTTTTGAATTTTTATATCGATATAATTGTTTTTAAATATTTCAAAACTTTGGTCGGTTTCAAAGGATTTTGGTAGGGTTTTGGCAACCCTGATATCAATATACGTCGTTTATAAATTTTATTTTGTTATGAAATAATAAAAATAGTGAATATGCTTTTTATTCACTATTTTTCATTGAAATTATGTTCAGAGTAACAACTAATTAAAACACCATACCTGCACTTACACAATTATTAATGTAAAATTTCAAACACGCAATTATACGCCAATATTTCAATTGATCTTTTGACCCATTTTGTGGAAGTAGAATTTCACCAAATTTCACCAAATCAGCTATGTAGATTCTTATTATGCAATAAAAAAGTTAATGGCATACATGCGTATACACTATTGTTTTATTGAGGGGACGATATATTCTGTATTTACTGTAGCATGCAAAACTTTTTTAAGCTGTTTATACTTAAAACTACAAACCAAAAAAAAAAAAAATAAATAAATAAATAAAACAAAACGGTTAAACATAAATAAAAATGCAAAATAAAAAAAAACACATTTATTAAGTATTTTATTATTAATATTTATTTAAAATTTATTATCTATATGTATAAAATAAGATGTGTGTATGTATGTATGTAACGTATGGACTCCAAAACGGCTGGGCCGATTTTGATGAAATTTTCAGGGAATCTTCAGAATATTTAGGCGGGTGACACTGTGAAGTCTGATTTTCGGGCTGCGGGCGGAGGGGCGTGGCAAAAACCAATTTTCATATTGCACCACCAATGACATCTATATAATTTGGACGATTTTTTCTTTAAAATGATCGCTATGGTCCAAAAAGATTTTGCCCCGTCCACTATAACGCCCACTTTTTTCCATTTACCTAAAATCAGAAAACGGCTCCATCGATTTGACTAATTTTTCTTTCAAATGTTCGTATCTTTTTAACGAATTTTAAAAATCTAACGCAAACATTTTTCATAATTTGGACAGGACAACGTCTGTCGTGTCAGCTAGTAATTAATAAAAGTAAAAATATTTTATTCATACTATTAATATGTATACTGGTGCAAATTAAATTAATTTTTAATTGAAAACAATTTTATTTTGTTTCTGTGCAGGGTGCGAGATAAATTTTGTAGAAATTACAAAAGAAATGGCAAACATACTTAAAACGAACTTTTAATAAATACCCTTTCCACCGGTGGTGTAGGGTATAACAAAGGAAATTATATTTTTTTAAGCTTCTTTACACTATCACACAAGTCTTGAGTAATTTCAAGAAAATACAGCCCTGTCATGACAAGTGATTACTGTTTTTTCAAAATGTTAAAGCAGCAACTAGATCAGCAGCCGTATTCTATCGCTAAAATTCTATAAAGTTGATTAAGCGCTTTCTGGCTACGAATGTAATTCTGTTACGTGCATTGCCTAATTTGGCAATGCCATACAAATTTAATTCGCCGCAATTGTAGCTTTTAATGTCATCACTAAAATTTTTAAATTTTGTATTTCCTAGGACATTTTAGCGACCGACCTCTAGCTTAACGAATTACAGAATACGGCTGCAATAAAGCACTTTCGTCAAAATACATTAGACTTGTAAGATAGTGTAAATTACCCTTTACAAGCATTTTTAAATATACATAAAGTTTTTTTTTTCAACTTTTACAAATATTTGTTTACAATAAAATTCACATTTTATTCAGTTTTAATTTTTTTTTTGTTTATTTTGCTAAAGATTTTAATTTATATTGCAAATTTCTTGCTTCCTTTCTGTAAGAGTTTCATTATTTGCTAAAGTTGTTTTCAAATAAATCAATATTTATTTATTTGATTGTCTAACTATCTGAACTGTGATCTAATTAAATTTTATTACTGTAAGTATTTATATTTTTGTGTTTATTGGAAAATTTTTAATTAAAAATTCTTTGTTAACGCAATGCCAACCATAAATGTAGACAACCGAAATCTTTACAAGGGGAATGACAGCTAATAGAAATAGGTACAGATTACAGTATGTGATAAAATGAAATAAATTAAATATATGTACATACTTAAAAATTAAAAATTTTAGTTTAATTTCTAGATCTAGATGTGTCAATAATTTTTGTTATTTTTCGACACCATCGAAAGCTAAATTTATCATTAAAAAAGCTTTTAATGACTTTCCGGATAAAGTTCATATAAAGGTTAAAAAGACATACACACACAGAAAAAAATCAAGTTAAAAACGTCGAAAACAAGGTTGATTTAAATTTTTTCGGTGGTGATTTTGCTTCATACGGGTTTCATGTTAATTCAACCTGATTTTACAATAACTGCGAACAACATTTTTTTCTTTTGATATAACTATAATTCATGTTAATTTAACATTGCAGTAAAGTTAGAGCAAAATGTTATTTATATTGAAATAACAATCGGAATCACGTTGAATGAAAGTTATTTCAAGTTGAAACAACGTGAATTTCATGTAGAATCAAATGGGTTTGAGTGTATTTTAACAGTGTGAAGAAGCTTCAGACAACATTTGCATTTATGTAAGAATAATTCAAAACCCTGTAACACATGTTTCACTTATTTTGTATTCTCCTTTGTTAACAGAAGCATCAGCAGAATCGCCCGATATGGTCATCATTCTACTTTGAAAACTTGATGTAATATTTAAAAAAACAATTTTAATTAAAAGAATACGGGAATTGTCTCCCTTTTATAACATATTTTAAAAGTGAAAATAAAAAATGTACATAATTAAGTAGGTATGCATGTTAATTTAACAAGATAAACTTTTGATTTTAATACAAAACAGGTTTTTATGGGTTCAATATTGAATCCAGATTTATTTATATTTTAATATTTTTTTTTTTTTTTTTTATTTTTTTAACAGTGAATAATATTAAATAAACGTAATTTAAGGTTATTTTGATATTTTTTATTAAAAATTAATATGAAATAATGATAAATTTAAGTAAAGGGCATAATTTTTCTGAAATTTAACATGATTCTCAATCAACATTTTTCCATGTTAATTTTACATGGGTATTTTTTTCTGTGTG
Source organism: Pollenia angustigena (assembly GCA_930367215.1). NCBI lineage: Eukaryota > Metazoa > Arthropoda > Insecta > Diptera > Polleniidae > Pollenia > Pollenia angustigena. Next base: position 40,907,657 of record OV884058.1, read on the forward strand.
CATCTTTTCTAATGCCCTTTAATAATTTAAAATAAAAATCCAGTTTAATCGGTTTAGTAGCAACCCTAGAGGGAAGCGAACTGACACCAAAGTAGTCCCGTGATAGGTCTTTGGTGGTAGAGACCGGTTCTAGTTTTAACACTTTCTGTGAATAAGACCTATCACTTTTATATGGGGTTGTCATTGGAGGGGGTCAATTGACACCAATTGACCAGTCATACATCTATTCTCAATGAACGTGTTTAGTGACAGTTACTACAATGTAGTATTATTTCAATAAAACAATTCCTAGAAACAAATTGAAGAACCAAAGTGTAAAAAGTCCTAAAAAATGTGTCACACCACCGGTGAAGATTGTACTGTAATTCATAACTTTTTCTTCCTTTTTGTTCTTCATAAACCAGTTACATGATTGGTTCTCCTTTCACTGGTCATGAGTTCTTTCTTTTTGTACCTGTTCTATTTTCACAACTCCCAGGACCAGTCTGTTGGACCAATTGACACAAATTTCCCGCAGGGAAACTAAAGTGTGGACCAACATTCTTAAATAAAGAACATTTATATTCTCTTTAAACATTAATATCTTATCTTTAAGTACCCTACTGAAGTATTATTATTCTAGCAAAACAATATTTTACCCGCCCATTTAGTTGGGGGTTACATCACAAAAACTTTGATTTCATGTATTAAAGCGTTATAATACCAAAAGCCTTGCTTTAATCTGTACCAGAATGCATGATTCTCAGATACTAGATTATTTAACAGGAATCGCACCCGCAACTCTCGCATTGATAGACTTTCTTTAATATGAATAACATCAATTTTGCATGAAAATAATATATGTATACAATTTTTATATGATTATGAAGTATAAACAATTTTTCTTTAATTAATTTGCACCCAGTAAAAAAAAAATAAGAAATACATATCGCTAATTTGCTGCAACCTCGTCATAACTCAAAAAATGAATTTGGAGTTAGCGATGCAGAATTGTTCGCAATGCCATTCTTTATTCATATTGTGTATGAAATTCATGTTAATATATTTTATACTTTCCCAGTTTTCTAAGTGGTGCAAGCAAATAATAGGACCAGTCAAAACACGAGTGTAAAGAGTATCCCACAAGGGACCAGGAACTAGTCCAAAAGTAAAACACATGGTCTATTTAACAATACGATGTCATAAAGGAGGACCATAAAACCCACCTTTGGACTCCGTGGTATACTCAAGAGGATTAGTTTTGAAGTCGTTTAAAAACGAAAGCATGTCGTTAAAAAACGTAGGCATGTCGTCTCACTATAAACACTTTTTAACAATGACATGGTCCATGCTTGCACTACATCGGACCAGTCCATGGAGTAGTCCAATTTATTAAAATGGATCAGGTGGTGAAGGTATACCAAAATCCCTGCAGCTAAAATCGTTTAATAGTAATGTTTTGGCCTAGCTTATTTCTAGTTGTTAGGCGTCGAAAGTAAAAAACATAAAAAAATTTCGTCTGCGCAGCTTTATACGTGACGCCGTTTATTGAAGAAACAACAACAACATTATAAGAAGAAAAAAAAACATAAATTTTTAGTTAGTTTTAGAGTTGACAATATATTTTCATGTTTTAAATATGAATAAAATAAAGGAGAATTCCCGTATTCTTTTTGTTAAAATTATCTAGTTAAATACATTATATACATAGTATAATAGTATTTTTTGAATGATTATCCATTTTTAATTGATTTTACATGTTTTTCCTTTACCTCTGTTTTTTTGTACTTTTTGTCAAGAATTCTTCTTGAAGTCCAAAGTACATTTTTGTTTTTTTCATGTTTGTCTTTCTTTTTCTTGTTGACCTTTTGCAGCACAATTTGAAGGACAAATGTGCGCAAAGGCCTCATGCCTTAGCTTAAACAATAATAAGTATTGTGGTAATTTTATTGAACTATTTATGGTTTTTAATCTAAATTTTCAATATTCTTAATCAGGCTTAAGTTCATCAAATTTAATTTTCATTAGATTATTTTTATGAAGAAACGAATTTTACAACATGAAAATTAATTAAAATTGTTATTGATAATCATTCATTCTTGACTGACCTGAGATTCGAACCCAGGCGGCTGGTTACCCTGACATGTTTCGATCGCTACCACTCGATCTCCTCAGAGGGATTTGCCGTCTTACATTCGCAGGCATCGACGACTGCTGACGTCAATAGTCAAACATCAATCCTTAAACCAAATTGTATTTTAGCCTTTGGTAGATCGAAATTTGCTTTTTTGAATGGTTATCCTTTGCCTCTGTTTTTTCGTACTTTTTGTCAAGAATTCTTCTTGAAGTCCAAAGTAAATTTTTGTTTTTTCATGTTTGTTTTTCTTTTTCTTGTTGACCTTGTGTAAGGGTGATTTTTCGGGTGATTTTTTAGCTATTATCTTTTTGGCAACACTGGCTTAAACAGCTGACGCACGTTTTGTGTTTTGTTTCACTGTCAAACAACTTCAGTTTGGTCTATAGCAAGGCGAATTTATTACAGGTGGTCTTAAAAGCCCTGCTGATATTAGCTAAAATCACTGTTGGATGTCAAAATTTTGTTTATTCTCTTTTATTATCTTTGTTTCTGTTTTGTTTTATTTCTGTTTTTGACATTGTACAATGATTTTACAAAAACAAATTGCTTGTGGTTTTTGTACGAGTTGTACTTGTTGTAGTACCGAGATTACCTGGGATGAATTCGCCTTGGTCTATAGTTTAACCACGAATCGTCTTACAAACGAACAACGCTTGCAAATTATTGAATTTTATTATCAAAATGCGTGCTCTGTTAAGAAAGTTCATCGCGCGCTTATTCCATTTTATGGTCAGTTTAATCGACCCACTGAAGCGGCTGTTCGGGCTATTGTGACTAAATTTCGCACCAAATTTACATTGTTGGACATTAAACCACCAACACGCTTACGTAGAGTTCGAAGTGAAGAAAATATCGCAGCAGTATCGGCCAGTGTTAATGATGACCAGCAATTATAGATACGTCGCCGTTCGCAGCAATTGGGCCTCTGTTACTCAACAACGTGAGATGATATCCAACTTTTTTTTTGCCAAAAATGCAAGAGCTTGACTTGCATGACATGTGGTTTCAACAAGACGGTGCCACATGCCACACAGCACGCTTAACAATAGACCTATTGAGTGGCGAGTTCGCCGAACATTTTATTTCACGTTCGGGACCGGCCAATTGGCCGCCTAGATCGTGCGATTTAACGCCTATAGACTATTTTTTGTGGGGCTATGTTAAAGCTCATGTCTATACACACATGCCCGCTTCAATTGACGCATTGGAAGACAACATTGAAGCATTTATTGATGAGATACCGGCCGAAATGTTGGAAAGAGTATGGACTAAGCGGATGGACCTTTTGAGGCGCAGTCACGGTCAACATTTACATGAAATAATCTTCAAACATTAAATTATATGGACCGTACTATCGATTCAAATAAAGATTTCATGCAGTTTTCGGAATTTTATGTGTTTTTTTTTTAAACTTTCCTATAGCTCTTTAAAAATCACCCGATACTAAGAACCCTATTGCTTACCAAATTTTACTAGTTAAATAAATTCAATTATTAAATTCTATTAGCTTCCAAACTCAAACAAAGTGACAAATTTCTCCCGTAACAAGGAAAAACTTTAAAGTAATGCCAACAAGTCGTAATAAAGTCACTGTTTATAAGTTGCAATCATCGTTCCATTTCCAAAAAGCATTTCACGGTCTAATTATTATTGACATTGTTTGCTAAGTAGCTTGACAAACTGTAATAAAATAAAATTATTTTTGTTTTTTAATCTGTTCAGATATGTCCAATATATTTATAGTATTTTCATTCGCATTTTCTTGTTTTATTTGCAGGAAGTTTACACTTAATTGAATAAACAAAAACCAATGAAGTGAAAATTGTTAGAATTCATGACAAGTTTGTGTGTTTACTACAGATTTGTATTATACGGGGCATTAAAACCAAAGAAATTTTGAATTAATATAGTCTCTTTTAATGCAATACTTTAAGAATGCTTTAAGAGAGAGCACACTTCTTAAAAAGAGGATTATGTTTTTTATTTACTGAGAGATGAGGTAAGAGATTGTATCCACTGATAAGACATTTTTAGATTTTTAATATCACATTTAGTAAAGTATTAATAATGTTTGACAGTTGTCAAGTTTTAAAATAAATTTAATGAAATATAATATTTGTCAGTAAGTTACTGCTGTGTTTATACGTGTTTGTATATGTGTGCTTGTAGAAGCACAAATAAGCTTAATAACAACAGAAGAAAGTGACATAAAATCAAAGGCTCGCATACCTCTTGTATATTCTAAGATGTGTAATATTTTAAAAAGCTTTTATATTAATCCAAAAAAAAAATCGCTAAGGGCTAATAAATCAGTGCAATTTAAACTCTATTTTTGGCTTAAAATGTGTTTGAACCAGCAAATCTATAATTCAGGAAATTTAAACCATCTCTCTTCTCATTTGCCCAAATTCGGCAATTCTGCTTTTTATCGAATCACTGAAGGGAAACTGTGCGTCATCACTGCAGATGATTTTATTTGTAAAGTCACCATTCACTCTGTCTGTTCAACCAATCATGAAATTTGTGTACCTCTCCATGGCTGAATTTGTCAAATACTGAAACAAAGAAATGTCAAATCAAGTTGGGCAAAAAGCTTGATGCATTATTGTTGGACCATCTTTTAATAGCCCCACTATAGTAGAGACGCTATTATGCATTTATGGTGATGTGTATAACACATAAAAGTAATTTATTGTCAATACCGGTCGCCTGAAGATGACTTTCTGAAACGATCTTACGATGTGCGTTCTACCGGCTGTTTGATTGCCCATAGAATTTGTGCGTAGCTTTGAAGATAATTTAAAGAAATTTGGTGCGTATTTCATTGAATATATTTTCTTCATTTTGTGTTAATTAGGTAAAATTCTAAAATAAAATTTCGATTATAATCGATTTCAAAGATATTTTAAAGGCTACAGAAAAATTGCAACAAAAATATGAATGTGAATTTGAAAACCCTTAAATAAAGGATTTTTCAAAAAAAAAAAAAAAAAAATATCTTAAAAAATACGCCAAAATACTCAAACACTTGCCCTAATAAATTATATTCTTTTAAATTGTGTTTAAATGGCAAAATTTCAATCATTAAACCATTTATATCGTTGCTTTAAAGTCTTCCTTCTGTTCTTAATAGAAAACTGGATGACTTTCCAAACGTATTTAAAAAAAAATCATTTTTTTTTTTTTTGTTTCTTTTTCTTGTTCTATTCAAGTGGCAATAACAACTTTTTTTGATGACTTTTCTTAATTTTGCATTTTTCTTCATCAACAAGCCACAGTCGCAAATAAAGGGTGTTTCAAAATAAACGCAAGTTTTAAATACGACAGACTTCTTTGTTGAAAAATATATTTTGTAAATGGGGGTTACCGCTATGATGGCAATCCAATCTGAAATTTAGCGCGTATCATAATTTGAAATTAAATTTAAAAAAATCTCCCGTTACAACAAATTGAAGAAAAAAAAAATGTTACACTACTAAGGCCCGTTTTCAATACTTATGTATATATTTACTTAAGACAAAGAAAAAAAAACGTAAAATGTTGCGCGATATAGAACATATGGGTAGTCACAACCATATGTTCCAACCTTATGAATGAGTTCTCCATGGCCATACCGATTAACATTTCTTCTCTGGTTGTGCATTTGATCCCATAAGCCAAAATCTTATTAAGTTAAAGCATACGATCTAGAGAGCCAACTCCGATCGCTGGAGCGAGAAACTAGATGACCAAAAAATGTCAATAATGTGTAACTGTTACTACTTGACCAGAAGAATACTTCTAGGCCATAGTACAATACATCATATTGTTTGATAGCTGAGGAAAAATTTTAATAGATAGCTGCTCTAAAGCACACTCCATCATGAAACTAAAACACTGGGTGAAAACAATGCATTAAACAACCGCCCCCAGATGCGAGCGCAACCAATACATCAAGATAGCAATTAGAGTGCATATGCCGACAAGACTATACACTCACTCCTTGTTTAGACGCTGGAGTTATCTTAGCTCCGATGCTTTTAGAAAAATGCTTGAAGCATCTGTAGAGTAAGAACAGCAACTAGGGACAATCCTCCCCCAGGCCGAACGCTCCCACAAGTGGTGAAAAACAGTCCTTTAGTGGGTTGGCCAGAATATTCCTTTGCACGACTTTGGGTAGTAAACAACAACCCCACGTGATCCCCGAAAGTATCTCTTCAGCGAAAAAGCAAAATTTTTCGAAAAGACAATATTCCTGATAGATCGAAAGTATTTTCGCAAGAAGCATACTAACGGAGGCCTCAACCAATTATCAGCAAGATGCCGCGGCATGCCGTGCCACTGGGGATTACTTACTCCCATGGTACCAGATAGGATATCTGGTCAGGCGCCATCGCAAGAGACCGAAGAACTCCTGAGACCTATCAATTTGGTATTTTTGCCGAACCACAGGCATTGACTGCACCTAATTTTTCCGGAGGATGTGATACCAAAAGTTATTAAGATGATTCCTACAAGCCGCCAGGGGACAATCACATCTTGTTTCTACGAAGCACTTAATTTGGATTTCACTTGTTTTGGTTCAACAAACCATCAAACGCACTTTCTTTACTAAGCTTGGTATCCAATCGTTAATTATCGGCTGTCAATGATGCTAAATAAAATTTTGCGTTAATTTCGTTACACCCTTTATTAAAAAGTTTTCTGTTTCTATTTTTTTTGTGTTTTTTTTTTAAGAAACTCATTTTTTTTTAAAGCAACAAAAAAAAAAGAAAACGTTAGTACAAATGTTTATACATGTTTCTGTCATGTGACAGGATATTATAGAAAAAGATCTTATTGCATAAATTTTAAAAATTAATTATCATAAAAAATTTAATATTCCTATTAGAATTTAATTTCTAAGAATTGTTTTAAGAAATTAATTAAATGCTTTCATCAAAATTACAAACAAAAAATCCGTTTTTTTACAGGCACATAATTTCTAGAAATTCTGTCTACAAGACCCTATTTTAATGGGAAATTTTGATATTTGGAAAATGAATAATAACCCTGCAAATAATAGGACCAAACACGAGTGTAAAGAGTAGTCCACAAGCGAGCAGGACTAGTCCAAAAGTAACCCAAACGTATGGAAAAAACCTGGTCTATTTAACATTACGATGTCCTAGGAGAGGACCATATAACCCACCTTTGGACCACTAAGGAGTAATTTTAAAACTTCTACATGGTATACTCAAGAGGATTAGTTTTGAAGTCGTTTAAAAACGAAAGCATGTCGTTAAAAAACGAAGATATGTCGTCTCACTACAAACACTTTTTAACAATAACATGGTCCATGCTTGCATTACATCGGACCAGTCCATGGAGTAGTCCATTTTATCAAAATGGATCAGGTGGTCCAATTTTATTTGTAGAGAATTTAATATAATATCAAATAAAACCTTTTTATCCCATACTAACGACTGTTTGCAATTGCTAGTTAATGTGTGTGTGTGTGCGTCTTTCTTACTTATATATGTATTGGATTTGATATTTCCACAAAATGACTACTTGTATTTTATATTAACCCGTTGCACTTGTACATACGTATCCCAGACACTTGACAGTCGTCATGAAGAAAACAAAAAAAAAAAAGAGAAAGGAAAGGAAAGAAAAGAAAAGAAACGGTTGTTGTGGGATTTTCTTTTTGTTTTCTATTTTCTTCAACTTTTTCATTTATTATTTTAAATACGGAAAGGTCCTTGTACCCATTAAAATAATTTATTGTAATCATAAATAATCTAAATGTTTTTTTTTTAAAGTCTATGCTATAATCAACGTTAATATTAGCTATCATAAACTGAGATTTGACCATGTCTTTATTTAAAGGCTCATTGTACGGTTAATGGATATCAACAACATTTAGGTTTTATTGCGTTTTAGTTATTAATAAAAATAAAAAGCATTATTAGTATGTTACTTTTCTTATCTTATTTATTAACTAATATTTTGTATACTCTTTACCCCTACTTCGAGGGAATGAGGGTTTATTAAGTCTGTCATTTCAAGTAATGTGTGAGTTTTTAAGAGAAAGTTTAAAAAAAAAAACACATAAAATTCAGAAAAATGCATGAAATCTTTATTTAAATCGATAGTACGGTCCATATAATTTAATGTTTGAAAATTATTTCATGCAAATGTTGACCGTGACTGCGCCCCAAATGGTCCATCCGCTTAGTTCAATTTTGGCATACTCTTTCCAACATTTCGGCCGGTATCTCATGAATAAATGCTTCAATGTTGTCTTCCAATGCGCCAATTGAAGCGGGCATATGTGTATAGACATGAGCCGTAACATAGCCTCACAAAAAATAGTCTAAAGGCGTTAAATCGCATGATCTAGGCGGCCAATTGACCGGTCCCAAACGTGAAATAAAATGTTCACCGAACTCGCCTCTCAATAAGTCCATTGTTAAGCGTGCTGTGTAGCATGTGACACCGTCTTGTTGAAACCACATGTCATGCAAGTCAAGCTCTTGCATTTTGGGCAAAAAAAAGTTGGATATCATCCTCCTATATCGTGCGATTTAACGCCTTTAGACTATTTGTTGTGGGGTTATGTTAAAGCTCATGTCTATACACACATGCCCGCTTCAATTGACGCATTGGAGACAACATTGAAGCATTTATTCATGAGATACCGGCCGAAATGTTGGAAAGAGTATGCCAAAATTGGAATAAGCGGATGGACCATTTGAGGCGCAGTCACGGTCAACATTTGCATGAAATAATCTACAAACATTAAATTATATGGACCGTACTATCGATTCAAATAAAGATTTTATGAATTTTTCTGAATTTTATTTGTTTTTTTTTTTTTAACTTTCCTATATAGATCGTGCGATTTAACGCCTTTAGACTATTTGTTGTGGGGTTATGTTAAAGCTCATGTCTATACACACATGCCCGCTTCAATTGACGCATTGGAGACAACATTGATGCATTTATTCATGAGATACCGGCCGAAATGTTGGAAAGAGTATGCCAAAATTGGAGTAAGCGGATGGACCATTTGAGGCGCAGTCACGGTCAACATTTGCATGAAATAATCTTCAAACATTAAATTATATGGACCGTACTATCGATTCAAATAAAGATTTTATGAATTTTTCTGAATTTTATTTGTTTTTTTTTTTAACTTTCCTATAGCTCTTAAAAAATCACCCATTATAAAAGTGGGATGTATTAAATTTTATACTTTTAGCATTTTTTATTAAAGTTTTGGGCGTACCTAACTGTTTTCCGAGAGAAGTGTTTATATGTGGCCTATGGTAAATTATGGACCAATCTTCACGAAATTTCACAGTGTCGTCACTTGTCTTATAAAACTGCCACGTAGCAAATTCTATTATGATAGCATTATTTATTACGGTTTTAGGCGTACAAAACGTTTTTCCGAGTGTTGGGTGTATAAGGGGCCTAGGGTAAATTATGGACCGATCTTCTCGAAATTTTACAGTAAGATTTCCAGTTGAATAGACATTACTTTTGCAAAATCTTAACAAGTTTGTCAATTTTTTAGGGTGGTGCTTCCAAATTTTTAATCAGCTCTGATCCTACTGATATCAATCCAAAACTGCTTAAGACTAGTTTACACTATTTTACTATGTATTAATAAATGTCAGAAACTCAAGTAATATGTAAAAGTCTGAAAATAACAAGTATTATGAAAAAAAAGTTTGACATCCCATACGAATTCATCGTTTTTTGAAAAATGTCTAAACAGTAAAACTTCGTTCACAATAGGCAGCAACATTTTCGCTGCTGTTCACAATAGAGAAACAATTTTTTTTTTTTTTAATTAAGAAACCGTTTGCAAATTTTTCCACATAAAAATAATGTATTTCTTTGTATTTTTAAAACATTTTGTTGAAATTTTCATTCAAAACTAAATAAAATTTATGTTAACGTCAGTTTCAGTTTCATACAAATTGTTGCTAAAGTAGAAGTAGACTCAACTGTAGTTACATTTAAAAAAAAAAAATAGTTAAATTTTTGTTCTAAAAATAAAAGGAAAATATATGAAATACTTTGGGAAGGAAAAGGATAGAAGAAAAAACGAAAATTATACTCTGATTGTGAACAAAGCTTTATACTTTTCATTGGATCAGGGTTGCAGTTTATTTCATATATGAGTGTTTATACTTTGTGTTTACGTCTAAACTGAAGGCAACGGTCTATTTTAAGCGGCTCATACACTTGCAATAAAATTGTTCAATTTTACGTATTGTTCAATTATATCGCAAAGTGTATGTTATATTCGAATGTAGCACAATATATTGGCAACAATCAAAAGACTTTTGATTTTTATTGCACAATGAAAGAAAGTTACATAAGTGTGTTGGAAACATTGAGCAATGCTGTTTATATTATTCCTATAGGTTGTGTTCACCTTTTTATTGAATCAATGAAGCCATTGTTCTACTTATTGCATAATATAGGACAAAATTTAAATAATAAGGCGAATATCATTTACAATAATATTGTAAGTGTGTGGGCCGCTTTAGATAAACTTTGATATCTCGCGGCGCCACAGTCATCAAATGGTTTATTTATAGCTCATATTTAAATTTTTGTGTAATTTCGTTTCGTTTCGTTTCGTTTTTTTTTTTTTTTTTTTTTTTTTGGTATTTTTAATGAAAATTAAGTTGTACTGAAAAAAATTATTATTATATTATGTTATTGCCATAATTATTATTATATTATGTTATTGCCAAAAAAAAAAACTCCCAAATGTTTTTAAGTATTTAGAAAGTAAAACTTTTCCATAGGAATTTAAAAAAATAAAAAGAAGTAAAACTGTTTCATACAGACTTATTAAAATAAAAAAAAAATACTTAAAAAAATTTGGGAGTTTCTTTTTTTGGGCAATAACTTTAACAGTAAATAAAAATTTTGATAAAAAAAAAAAAAATTTGGAAAAAAAATTTGGTTAATTGGAGGTCATAAGTGGAGGGTATATAAAGTTATATCATGAAAACTAGAGCTGATAGAGACAAACTGATTACAGTTTTGAATTCAGCGCACCCAAATTAACTAGAATCAGTTGATAAATTCAAAGAAGCAAATTGAGTGTTGGCCTGTGTAATTTTCCTTGGCTGAGCAGGGATTTGAACCCGGGCTGATCTTTACATGTTTCAAGAAACACCACTTTCTATCGTCAGAAGATCCTTCGTGTTCTACCTACTGCACTTTTTTATACAAATGAAAAATTTCGACGAAAGTGAACAAAAAAACATAATAAACAAATGTATTCAGGTTTTCAAGACAAAGTCTTGACAGAAAGAATACGAAAAAAAATTTTAATGAAGATTCAAAGTTGTAAAATTCCTTTCCTCAGTGAAAATAATTTAATGAAAATTGAATTTGATGAACTCAAGCCTAATTAAAGAATATAAAAAATTTGTAAAAAACTTTTGATTTGATTCACAAAAGATGAACAATTTTAAATAATTTAAGAATTTCACAAAACGCAATATTTGCTCTCTAATATTTGCTCCCTTGCCAGGGCAAGTAAGTCTCGGGAAAATGTTAAGGACAAACAACTAATTGAGGTCGGTCTTACGTGGTATCCCCCTAGGGGCGACTGCTGGGCGGTTATTTTACATTTTTTTCAATATAATTCTAGCCTGTATTGAATATTTTGTATGGGAGCGGGTAGGTGTGTTAGAAATAAGTGATTGAGATAAAAACCAACGATGGGTTGGCTATGATTTGATCCATGTAGATGCATCCTAGGCGCTGCTGGGCCCAAATTTAAGAATTTCATTAACATATTTATATGGTCGAAATAATTAAATTTGGCCACGGCAGTGTCTAGGATGCCCCTAGGTTTTATTTACCCTACTTTATTTTTCAGCTCTATCATTAATTTCTAACAAACCTACCAATTGACTCATTTTACATTTTTTACGAACACAAAAGAAAAAACTTATCGCCATTGCAATTTCTTTTATGTATGTTTTCATATGTTTTATATTTTAAGAAAACATAAACGATATAATTTTTTTTTCAAAACAATAACAAGAACAGCTGTTTTAATAATGATGCATTACATGTAAAGAACACGTTATTGGCCTACAATATTACATAAGTATTTTTAAAAACAAAATAAAAGGAAGGGGAAAAAACAACATTTATGCCAGAAATAACGGTATATTTCGAAAACAAGAGCTAACCTAAAAAAACGGTGGGCACCAATGGATTCAGCGTACCCGAATTATGCTAAAGTGCCATGTGCCCGACTGGTCTAATTTTGCAACTAGCACAGTGTAATTTATAAACAAACATTATTTTTAAAGGCAACATTTTAAGGAAATGTTTGACAATTTAATACTTTTGTTGATCAAATTTCTAAATTTCATTTCTTTGTACTTGATGTAAATACAACTCAAATAAAATTAATTATGATATTCTCAACAAACTCTTGACATGAAAACAATAAACTACGCATCTAATATTATCCAACAATCGATTTAGAGTTTTATTAATGTTCTACTGCTTTTGACAAATGTTCTAAATAGGGAGAAAACAACAGAGTCGGGTTGTGGCATGAGTAATGAAATTGAAAATGTTAAAAGTTTTTACAGAACTTTTTTTTCTACATATTTTCTCTTCAGAATACATTTTTTTTATTGAGGGGTGTGTTTCAAATTTTTTTCACTGGAATTCCATTCATTTAACTTTTACATTAATAACAACTAATTCCTTAATGATACTAAGCAAAACAAAAAAAAAAAAAAACTTCTGTATTATTAATTTAAGATAACAACTTTGGAACACGATAGCAACATGCTAAAGCTAAAATGAACACAAATATTCATTAATGCAATTCACTCAAGTCCAATTATGCAAACATATTGTTAATGTTTGATGTTATACAACGAAATAAATATTATTTAATAATATCTACATATCTGTTACAGCATTAATATGTAAAATATGTATGTACATAAATAAACAACGAATGATCGATTAATGGCGATTTACATTTACACGTTCTATATTTTTGTGTTTGTTTGTACAAAAAATACAACTGTGGTGAAAATGTTCAAGTTCTTTTGTGAATACATATGTTGATGCAAAACATGCATATATTACCCTTACTATCACTTAAGATGTTTATTAGGGCGGCCGTTATTTTTTTTCGTATTTTCACTTGGCAAACCCCTCAGAATGATTCCAAATTAGAAAAAATATATGTATGTATATAAAATTTTAGATCATTTGCATAGTTATTAGCCGTGCCTTGAGCCCACAAAGTTTGCTAAAATGCTATTTTTCTCACTATGGGTCGCTTTAATTGTTGATAACTTCCGTAATATTTATTTTAGAGAAAAACCTTATTTACAAATATTCTAGGGCTATATCTGATGAACAATGTTGCTCTGGAGTAGTTTTCTTTAACATGAATATTTAATCCAGAAAAAACCAAATTAAAAAATAACACCGAAATTTTCACATATCTTCGCATTCTTTGCCTGGTGATAAATAACACTAAGTGACAAATTTTTAATAAAGTCGTCACCAAATGATTCTGACAGCTAATCTATCAGAAAAGAGCAAAATTTAACAAAATCATAAAATTTATTATGAAGTTTAAAGTTTTATCCACTATAACTCTACCATTTAATGACTCATCTCTTCAAACCATGGTTATTTTATAAATTTTATAACCTCTCAATAAAAAGAAAGAAATACATAGTCCGTTCAAAATTGTTGAAGATATTTCAGTCACATCATCTTTTTTAAAAACACAAATAACGGTTATTTTGGGATATCGCCAAAACTGTTATACTTTTGACAATTCTGACTTCATATTTAGATGCAGGTGAAAGTTTTACATAAAGATTAGCTGTCAGAATCATTTGGTCACGACTTTATTGAAAATTTGTCACGAAATGTGAAAATTTCGGTGTTATTCTTTAATTTGGTTTTTTTCTGGATTAAAATGTAATTTATATTGAAATAACAATCGGAATCACGTTGAATGAAAGTTATTTCAAGTTGAAACAACGTGAATTTCATGTAGAATCAAATTGGTTTAAGTGTGTTTTAACAGTGTGAAGAAGCTTCAGAGACAACATATGCATTTATTTAAGAGTAATTCAAAACACTTACCCCTGTAACACATGTTTCACTTATTTTGTATTCTCCTTTGTTAACAGAAGCATCAGCAGAATCGCCCGATATTGTTTTCGTCTTCATTCTACTTTGAAAACTTGATGTACTATTTAACTAAATAATTTTAATTAAAAGAATACGGGAATTGCCTTCTTTTTATAACATATTTTAAAAATCAAAATAAAAAATGTACATAATTAAGTATGTATGCATGTTAATTTAACAAGATAAACTTTTGATTTTAATATAAAACAGGTTTTTATGGGTTCAATATTGAATCCAGATTTATTTATATTTTAATATTTTTTTATTTTTTATTTTTTTAACAGTGAATAATATTAAATAAACGTAATTTAAGGTTATTTTAATATTTTTCATTCAAAATTAATATGAAATAATGATAAATTTAAGTAAGGGCATACTTTTGCTGAAATTTACTATGATTCTCAATCAAAATTTTTGCATGTTTATTTTACATTGGTAGTTTTTTCTGTGTGTACGTTGATACAAAAACTATAAAAACTAGTACTGTAAAAAAACGATAAATCTGGTACTGTAAAACAGCTTTTAATTTTTTACGAAATATATCTACTTTCTCCTCTAATCGCACCATGGTGAAGGGTAAATAAGATTCGACATTGCCAAATATAGCACATGTTTTATTAAATTACAAAACGCAACCTGGGCCCAAATTACGGCGTTCGATAACGATCGAAATTTTCATTTATATTGTATTATAATTTCGATCGAATGTCGTAATTTGGCCTCTGCTTGCAATGTACATAATGCTTTTAAAAATTTCGTGCATTAGAGATTGGAGAAGCTTCTAACCTGCAAATTGTTTGAGAAAATTTGGTACTCTATATTAAAAATAATGAATATGCAAGTCACAGGTTTACGTTCCAAAATTAAAATATACAATTTAAATTTCTTGATTTTTGGAACTAAAACTAAAAGTAGGGAAGTAATCGATATATCAGTGATACTTCAGGACTGATAGGCAATATTTTACTGTCGATACGATGCTATCTTTTTTTAGAGTTTTATTTAAAATAGTAAAAACAAAACTCAGACTCGGACTCGGACTTCGCATAGCACGATTAGTTCGTCGGCAAGAATTCGTGGCGTAAATTCGTCAAATGTTACAGAATCTATGCGTTTCGTTATTCCTTATTTTTTTTATACATAATTGTTACACTGCTGTTTAATTTCGTTTGTTTGTTTGTCTGTTTGTTTGTTTGTTTGTTTGTTTGTTTGTTTTATTTGTTTGTTTGTTTGTTTGTTTGTTTTTTTTTTTTGTTTGTTTTTTTTGTTTGTTTGTTCAAATCATAGTGTGACAATATTTCAAAAAAAAAATTTTTACTTCTCTTTTATAAAGATCGCGCTATTTCTATTGAAATGTCAGAGTTTCATTCAAATTTGCGGTTATCTAAGTCCCCATTAAAATATTCCACAACAGTGATGTCATATTCATTCCTAAGAATGGCTAAATTTTTAGAAAAAAGTAACTAAGAAATGGCTTAACAAGATATTATTAAAAAAAACAACGCATCAATAGTAACAAAACGCTGACAAAAATGGAACTGTAGAAACAGCATTTCATCTCCTATATGATCGCCCATCGTTTAATTCAACACGACATGGATTATTTGGGAATTGTCTTCTCTGAAATATCTTGGGTGAAACGCGGCAACTTGGCGAAATATCTCAACGAAACGGGCTGGCTTAAGCCACCTCAAAATAGTTCTCTGTCACGCTTGATCGGGGGTTCCTATTCTAGATGAGTTGTGTGGTGTCAAAACGGAGTCACTGTCGACTCTTCTTGAAGCACGCTAAGCTTCGATCACACTTTTCAAATATTTGACGAAAAAAACCGGACCAACAAGCAAACTAAATAATCATTTAATTGAATTTAAATATTTATTTTTATTATAATGCCACATCTTACAAAAAACAGTTTTTTCTATGTCTAGAAGTACAATTTGTTTATTTTGTCATATTAAGACCATGTTAAATATTAATAACTATTAACAAAAGTCGTGGTTACGCATACTTGGTCAAATATTTAATAAGTGTGACCATAGGCTTTAACCAACAAACTGTATTTAAGAAAACAAAAATAAAAAAAAAGATATGATTCCGTACGATTATATTCGCACCTTGCTTAAGCAAATGAAAGCTTCATTAAACTTAGCAAAAAGTTTCCTTAAGTTCAATATGGTTTGCCTCATATAACTTACGTGTATTCGCTCATTCGCTTAAGCCAACTTAAGCACATTGAAAATTATCAATAAATTTTAATAAAATTTCATGTTGTAAAAATTCCTTTCTTCAGTAAAAATAATTTAATGAAAACTAAACTTAATGAACTCAAGCCTAAAGCATCGTTCACAATCAAAAAAAACCATTTTCACTTGGTGTTCATAATAGAGCAACAATTTCTTTTGTAACTACACACGTTTTGCATCAAGAAACCGTTCGCAAATTTTAGCCACAACAATATTGTGCATTTATTTTTATTTTTTTAAACATTTTGTTAGCTTAAAGCTACGTTCACAATCAAAAAACAATTTCGTTTTTTCTTCTATCTTTTTTCTTCCCAAAGTATTTCATATGTTTTCCTTTCATTTTTAGAACAAAAATGTAACTAAAATTTTTTTAAAAATGTAACTAAAGTTAAGTCAACTAGAACTTCAGCAACAATTTGTATGAAATTGTTTCTGACGTTTAAAATAATTTTATTTATTATTTGTATTCCCGTAAATAACTTTGATAATTTTATTTAGTTTTGAATGAAAATTTTAACAAAGTATTTACAAAAATAAAAATAAATGCATAATATCGTTGTGGCTAAAATTTGCGAACGGTTTCTTGATTCAAAATGTGTGTGGTTGCAAAAGAAATTGTTGCTCTATTATGAACACCAAATGAAAATGTTTTTTGATTGTGAAAGTAGCTTAAAGGCCCAACCACAATGTGCTTAAGTTGGCTTAAGCGAATGAGCGAATACACATAAGTTATATGAGGCAAACCATATTGAACTTAAGGAAACTTTTTGCTAAGTTTAATGAAACTTTCCTTTGCTGAAGCAAGGTGCGAATATAATCGTACGGAATCATATCTTTTTTTTTATTTTATTTTTTCTTAAATACATTTGAGAGACTTTTTGTTAATTTGTGATAGTAGATTAAGCCAGGCTATGCATATTATGGTTGAGCCTTAACTAAAAATATCGAAAATTGAGAATTCAACTGAAAATTACAATTGTTCATAGTGTGAGAATAACAAAAGAAAACAGAATTGCAGAGTACATGAAACTGAGTACCTCTCCACAATTCTCTAACCCCATTCACCAATAAACTCAAGAATTGCCGCAACAAACATTGTAAGTCTGGACGATAACTGAAATTGCACATAAGAGATTATTTCTGTGGCTTGGTACTAGGGCCAATGTCAATATTATGCTGTTTTGAGCAAATCCTTGCATTAGGTGTTTTCTCTTAACATCTTTTTTTTTTTTGATGAAACATCCAATGTTTTTAGCCCAGAACAGCTTCACAAGGGTTTTGCTAGCAAATTTCAGTAAGAACTCTTCTATAAAAACGATTTAATTTAAATTTTTTCAAAAGTAAATATTTTGACATTGGCCCTTTTAGCACCAAGACATAGATTTATTGTACAAATACAATAAACTAAACATGAGCACATTCTTTGAAAAATCGATAAAAATTAATTTATTGTAAAAGACATTTGCGTTAATTTATTCTGAAAAATGTAACATAACAACACAACTAATGCTGCATTTATAAAATTTTTTTGTTCAATCATTTTAAAAAGTTGTAGAAAATTTGGCTAAATAAAAATAATTAATTAAATTAAATTGACTTTTAATTGGCTTAAGCAAGATGAAAAATTAATAAATATATCTAAATTGGCAACACTGTTCCACATGTTATCAAATGTTTTTCTTAATTTTATCTCGTATTTGCTGTAAAATGAGGCTTGAGAGATAGATAAAAATTAAGTAATAAAAATTAAGTGAATTGATTTTTTATGTATCTTCTATTGTTTCCTCTCATTT
This sequence comes from Pollenia angustigena, assembly GCA_930367215.1. NCBI lineage: Eukaryota > Metazoa > Arthropoda > Insecta > Diptera > Polleniidae > Pollenia > Pollenia angustigena. The sequence continues at coordinate 40,925,998 of OV884058.1, forward strand.
GGGGATTTTGATTAACGAACGATGATAAAAAACTACTTACTTGCTCCCACAATATCCAGAAAAACATTTATTTGGGCTGAAAATATATAGAAAGCAAATAAATTTATAAATGAAATGATATAAATTTGCCATAAGAGTAAAAAGCAAAATATAAACAGGGTGGCCGAAATAGAGCTTCCTGTGTTAAAGACGTACAACTTTTTTTATTTGGTTATACACAAATTTTTGTTTTATATTTGCATTTTATGAACACAACAACGCGTTATCGAATTTTGCTACAAAGAATGAAAAAACTCATACTAAATTTATGTATTTTCCACTTACTTTTAGAACAAGTCGAACTTAAAAATTTAAGTACGAATTGCAAAAAAGAGTTCCTAAAATAATCCAATATGGGATACCTTTCGAAAACCGATATGCTTGCAAACGCGTGGGTTAATAAAAGTTTGTTGTAGAAACAACAACAGCACTACATAAGAAGTAAAAAAAACCATTTGCTTGTTTTGTGCAAAACAATAACAACACTACAATAAGAAAAATTTAGATGATTTTCATGTTTAAAAAGTAAACTAAGAAGCAATAATTCCCATATTCTATTTATTACAACTATTTATTATTATTTATGTTCAAAGTAGAATGATAACGATAGCGGTCATGGTGGTTTTGTCTTATAATGGAGTCTTATACTGTAAACAATGGGCGGGATGCATCTAAAGTGAATTAAACAAGAGTAATGGGTAAGTAAATAAAAATATGCTTTTTATTTCTGGTTCTCTGGGGCAAATGTATAGGTTAGAATCAATCTCACATTTGGATTATTTCAAGTACCAATTGAATCGAACCAACTTAGAAACTCTTGTATCTGGCAAAGTTTGGGATTAATTTTATCTCACTTTTAATTAAGTCACTCCCATTTTCGCATTACTTCAAGTACGGAGCACTTGAATAATTCGTACTTGAATCAATCATTCTGTACTTGATTTAAGAAAATCCGTACTTATCGTACTTTTGACACTTCTTAGCATTGATTTAGGTACGAACAGATTGATTTTTCTTTTCAGTGTATTCTTGTCAACGACAAATTGTTATGACACAGTAAAAGTAACGTCAATATCTTAGTTCAAGATCAGCTTCCACAGACTCTTTGATACGGAATTAGACGAACGTTTTGAGAAACGTGGTTTAGTGATCGACCACCCTGTACAATGTGCTCATCGAAATATTCGCCCAGTTATTTTAAAAGCGGCTTTTAAAATGCATCCATACAAAATTCAAATTATGCAAGCACATCAATAACACAAACAACGACTTAAAAAACATTGTTAGGTCTTATTTGAGCCACCCTGTATTTTGCCTTAGAATTGAAAAAAACGAAACTGTTGGTGATTTATTACAGAAGTCTCAAACCATCTTAATCACGTTATTGCTTTTGTAAAAAAATTGTTGTTTTTTAAACTTGTTTGAATTACAACTCAATTTAGCAGTCCTAAGTTTAATAAATATTTGAAAACAAATTTGAAAGAAACATATTGAATTTTTAAAAGTCTTCGGAACAAACGAAATTTTTTTTTTCATCCTAACGATTAACTAAAAAAAAAAAAAAAAATGAGGTGACCATCCGTTCTGTTTTAGGCAGAAAAGTAGTGTATTTTAGAGCCTTGTCATGTGTTAAACCCCCTCATTAAAGTATAGTTTTTATATTCCGTATTTGAACTGTATTTAACAAACAAGCTTAACAGAAATTATAACTTATTTATCCAACATTTCTCATTGCAAAAATAATTTTTGTTTTGTTTTTCAGAAAATTTGAAAACAAAATCTTTAAAAACCGTAAATGACCCTTCTCTATGAAGGACTCCAGGTTAAATATTTCTAAGGGCGAATTCAATGTAAGTATGTATATAAGTTTGTGCACTACAAATTTAATTCTATTTTTCTTTAACGTATCTTCTGGCCACGAACCATTTTAAACAACAATCTGTGGGCTGAAACACGTCAAATACCGTTGTGCGTAGAAATACAGAAAATAAAGTGGCACTGGATTGGACACACACTCCGTAAGCCACTGTCCGACCTTGCCAGGAATGCTATCGAATTGATCCCGCATGGAAGTCGCACAAGAGGCCGACCAGCACATACATGGCGTCGGCAAATTGAAAGCCAGGCTAGGAAAATGCACAAAAGCTGGAGTGAAATAAAAACTATTGCGCTGAACAGATCTGAATGGAAGAAGTTTGATGAGGCCCTTTTGCTCCTTATATGATCGAGGGGAATATATATATATATTCTAGCTCTCCATATTTTCCCATCAAATCAAGTTGATCTTATCGCATTTCGCAGATTCCCATTCCAAGTAATTTGAGTGGAACTCATATGAATGGACATGAATAAGAATGAGTGGCGCTGCCAGCTGAAAACAATGTTTTTTGTCGGTATATTGAGAAACCCAAAATCGTTAACGGACAGTTAAATAAATTTATGTTGACATTAAGTAACAGACAGTTTGTGAAAATGCCCAAAAGTGTCAAAAATTAAATTAATTAAAAATGTAACGGCTGATGTTTTAACCGTTTGCGCTTAAAAAACGCAGAAAATTTGCAATAGTAAATAAAAAATTTATTTTGGTGATAGATGAATGTCTGCCATTTACTTTTTAAAGATTATTGTTATTGATTATTGAATGTTGGCCGCGTCATCCTTCCGTGAGCTCCAATTTTGGAATTTTTTTCCAGCAATTAGGCCAGTGTCTCACCAATGGCAACTATTATGTTTGCTTTCAGAGGTGTAATTGTGGCTGGCTGGTGATTGTACGGGAGCAACTTCACGTATCCCAAATAAAAAGTCGCATCATCTGTACAGCCAATAAAATACTCCAAAACTTAAGATTAATTGATCATCAAACTCGCCTTTGGATATGTTAATAGAATCGCGTACCGTCTTGTTAAAACCACATATCAACTGAGTCAAATGGTTCAAAGATGCCGCAGGTCTACAACCCGCACAAGACAGTGAATTTTTCAGGGTGCACTGGCAGCTCTAGAACTACCTTTTCACACCCAAACTCGGATATTTTCTCTAGGGAAAAGGGATCTAACACCAAACTGGTCATGCGACAGTTATTAATTGGTAGAGATCGGTTCTAGTTCTTACACTTTATATGAAGGGGACTTGTCACTTTAACATGGTGATGTCCTAGAAGGAGGCTAATAGACACCTTTTTGACACTGTTACAGGTCACTAAGATAATCAAAGGGTCCACATTTAATTTCGCTTAAAATAAAGCCTGTTGCAGATATTGATTGTTCCAACGGAATAACGTTAATATGATAGATCCCCTTCATAACAAGTATAAGAACCAGAGATAAACAGCCACTTTCCGCACAAGTTGCGGTTACATGACTATTTTTAGTGCCAATTACTTTTCTTCTGAAGTAACTACGCTTGAAGCATATCATCACAAGAAAAGCGATATATTTTGTTTTTACCATCACAATTCCTTCCTTTTTTTATAATATTGAATTCACGGGCCACGGGATAAGTGCTTTAAGAACAATTGACACAAATTTCCCACAGTGCTGTTTGTTTTTGCACCCATTGACCCATAAATGTGTTTTATTCCCATTGACAATTTTGGATATCTCAAACAGCTCGTGAAATGGAAAACCTAACCGAGCATTTTTGGCATTGTCACATGTCACGAATCTTTTTAAAAAAAAAAGAGCGGAAGCGTCTTTTGTATTTTTATGCTTCTATGTTATTAGCTTCTCATTTTTATTAATTTATATCTGTTGAAATCACGCCAAAAATTAATAAATAATAATTTTTCGACCATCAGACCTTTGGAGTTTTTGAGACCAAAAATCCTAAGACTTGTATAATTGTGTGATGGGCCCTTAACTAAAACCGGAAAATTAAGTTCAAAATTTGAATTTAAAAAATATGGTCACCGTAAGTATGAACAAACAAACAGACTGATATTAAGCTAAACAGACAGACAGACAGATGGATAGGAAGAAAAACACACTGACAGATTGAAATACAAAAGCGTGAAATCTCTGATAAAATAGATGTTTATTTTTCTTGTCATTTTCTTCTTCGTCGGCCGTTGGCGTTTATCAATAATCAGTTTTAAGTAATGGCATTATAAAACCCAAATCAACAAAACAAAAACCATAAAATTAACAAAAAAGAATAACAAAAATATTCTACTTTAAAATGCTAACAAAAAAATAAATAAATTAGAAGCCAACAGAACGATAATAACAAACAATAATACTCACATCTTGGCAGCAGCAAGAGCGTACACAAAAGCAATATCTGACATAAAAATAACAACAACAACAAAAACTATGTCAATCAAATAAACAACAATAGAAAGAGTACAATTTTCAGGAAAACTCATCCCAGCGGTAACTAGAATAAGTAAAGAGGCCTAATAGAAGGCCTTATTTAGCAGTCACAAGCAGTCAGAAGCCCTTCTCGCCGCATTCCATACTTATTTATTTTTTACACAGGATGTCATTGGGCGCAAGGCCTTCCACACTTCCTTTAAAAACAACTTCGATCCCTTCCCAAAGAAGGGAGTAAGGAAGGTCACTAAAAATAAAAAGTAAATAAAGCTGAACACCTTCCTTTCTCCCTTCTCAAAGAAGGAAGTAGCGAATGTGTACTGAATATTTCAGAAGGTCTTTTAAAGAAAAGTTTATACCTTCTAGAAGGCATACTTCTGAAGACAGGATCATGCGAAGCGAATCTTTTAGAAAGGAGTATAGAGGCCTTCAAAAAGGCCTGCCACTTGCGGTCCTTTCAATATTTACCGCTGGGATATCTTGCCCAAAAATACACATACATACATACATACGAACAAACCAAAGCATATGGTTAAGTGATTGTTGACCTCATCAAAATTAACCCATTCAAAGAACATAAAGAATTTTTTTTAATATTAGATTTTTTAATTTAAGCATAGAAATGCGGAAGATTTGGCAAATGTTTAACATTTATTTTTTTTTTTTGTGAAATTGCTGTACAACGAAAATTTTGGCAACATATAGATTCCATGCCAAAACGGGTGATTCTTTTTTTTTTTTAAGAATGAATGAAGGCAATTTTGGCTCCGTGCAATAACTCCCAGGTGCAATAAGTCCCAGTGCAATAACTCCCAATGAATTAAATCCCAAAATAAATTAAATAAGTCCCAATCTGGAAAAAAGAAATAAATCCCAAAACAAATGAAAATAAACCCCAACTTTTGGGAGTTATTTCATAATGAAATAACTCCTAAAGACATTAATGAAATAACTTCCGAAACAGGAATGATATCAATTTTTTTTAAGTGTTTGTATAGACGAACACTACCATTAATACCGTTCGTAACTATTTTCAAGAAAGAGCCGAACATATTATAGTGTTCTGTTCTTCGTTAAAAAACAGAACAATTGAAGTGATACCGTAGACCAACATATTGGGCCATGTCACAGATAACAATTTAGTTCGGAATGATTCCGTTCGAAACTGAAGAAAACATATTTGTTAATGTATAGAAAGTGTTTTTTGATAGTTTTTTGGCCTTTCAGATACAGAAAACTCCCATTCCGTTCATGAAAACAAAAGTGGTTTCATTCCGAAAAATGCTGTATATTTTAATTTTCTATAAAGATTCTTGTTTTACATTGATAAATATATGAACAAAAATAAATGTTAGCAACGACCGAACGCTGTTTGTGTATATGTTTTGTTTCTGTAAAATTATTTTGCTGCCTTTTTTTTGAATGTGTATTTGGTTTTTGTAAAAAATGTTTGGTTTTTTACCAGCCAAAAGGGCGCTGCGCACAATAGTAACGAACGAACATTAATGAGCTGAACAAACCACAATGAAGTTTGTGGGTAAAAAAAAACCGAATGAAATTAAATGTTCTCATATTTTTGTTGAGTTGGATAAAAACAGTATTATTATTTTTGTGTTCGAAAGATGAGAAACAGAAAAACATTATTTTTTTAATGATTTACTACATAGACATTATAAGCGTTGGTGTTTTCCACAAATCTAAGGAACCGAACCCTAAGGAGCGATATTTAGTGTTTATTTTCGAACACTGGCTAGCAGTAAGATGTTACGTCTCAATCTGTAAGAAATTGATTGGTCTTATTTTTTACGGTAAGGCTAAGTTACTGTTACTCCCGGCTAACTGAGCCTTTACACTTTAAGCTTTGTTCACAATCAGAGTAACAATTTTGTTTTTTCTTCTATCCTTTTTCTTCCCAAAGTATTTCATCTCTTTTTCCTATCATTTTTACAACAAAAATGTAACTTACATTTTTTTAAAAATTGTTTCTTCTGACTTTTAAAATAATTTTATTTAGTTCTGAATGAAAATTCTAACATAATGTTTTAAAAAATAATAAGTAAGAAAGTATAGTCGGTCAAGTCCGACCATATGATACCCTTCACCACAGTATTAAAAAACACATCATGCTTATACGTATGTCCATATAAATATGGAATTTATCTATGTTTATAAACTTCATTAAAATCGGTTTGAAAGTTTGTGAGTGGCATAAATTGCCCCCTACCTTTAAATTGCCCCTACTTTTAAATTTCATTAAAATCGGGTTGAGAGTTTCTGAGAGGAAGAAACTTCCACCATTCTTCCCTCGTGGTCCTACGATTTGGCCCATTTTCAATAGGTTTGGCCCTTGTGCCAATAAAAACCCATGTCCCAAATTTTATCGAACTATCTCCAAAAATGCGTACTTTGCACACAAGGTTACATGGTTTCGGTTTGTGCTTTGTTGTGATACAGACGTGTATTTTAGCCCCGCATACGATTTGAACTATTAATTAATCACATTTGATTTTGTAATATAGCGAATGGACGCTTAAAAAAAAAATAATATACGTATTTTGTTATTTAAATTATTTAACATAATAGTGAACAATTTAAAACGATTAAATTAAATAAAATAAAACAGTAAAAATAAATACGTATGTATGAATGTTCATACATGTGTATACATATTCTGAACAAAAACATTAAAATTTCTTGTTTTTTTTTTGTTGTTGTAAAATACAATAAATAATAAAAATATTAAAGCAAAGCAAAACGGTGAAAAACAAAAACAACTCTTTGCATGAGTACGAACAGTGAAACAACACTAAGACAAAATGAAACTAAACGTTTACGTTTTAGTTCAATCAAACGAAAATAATGCGGAAATAAATAAAACTAAACAAAATAATATAAACTATTTAACGGCTAAGCCAATTACTAGAACACGTTCCCTATCACCCTCGGTGTTTACAAAAACAGTGGATAGTGACTCATTAAAAAAACTACAACTAGATTTGGTGAAAAGTGTTGCCAGGCAGCAAGTATTGCCGTGACGTCAAAAACAAATTTAGTGGGAAATGAAACCATGAACTTAAACACAAATGCAATGGAAAACCCCCCTGTAAAAAGCTGCCAAAAGCCTACAATACAAGTTGGTATGGACAGGTACATAACAGTGCTTAAACGGGGACGCAGCCCTACCTCTGCAGCAGTTGCTTCGGCCTCAAAAGTACCATCTTTTGATAAAATAAATACACAAAATCGTTTTGCGATTCTGGAGGATGAATCCTCTGAAGCACCAAACGTCATTAAATCGTCTAAGCCACCCCCGATATACCTTAGAGAGCAAAACTCTAATGAGTTAATAAAAAGTTTAATTTCGGTGATAGGTGAAAATTCCTTTTATGTAGCTGCAATAAAGCGCGGTATCATTAACGAGACTAAAATACAGGTGAATCACGAGGATGATTTTCGAAAGGTAATTACAGTATTTGAGACTCTGAATAAAAACTTTTATACTTATCAACTGAAGAGCAGTAAAGGTCTTCAGGTAGTAATCAAGGGCATTGACTCATGCGTAGACCCAGAAGAGGTTAAAACATTCTTAGAAGAAAAAGGCTTCAAGGTAAAGCATGTAGTAAATATTAAAAATAGAGAAAAAATTCCCCAACCACTCTTTCGAGTTGAGTTTGAACCCGGCGACGTAAAACTTAAAAAAAACGAAACACATCCTATTTACAATTTAAAATATATTCTCTACAGAAGAATAACTATAGAAGAGCCGCACAAAAGAAATGGTCCCGTTCAATGTTTAAACTGTCAAGAGTACGGTCATACTAAGGCATACTGCTATTTACCCCCTGTCTGCGTAGTATGTGGTGAACTACACGGTACAGTTTCTTGCGATAAGTCTAAAACCGACCCCAACGTAAAAAAATGTAGCAACTGTGGCGGTAATCACACTGCCAATTATAGAGGATGCCCTGTATATAATATCGTCAAGCAGACGGTTGGACCAAAAACAAATACCCCTCAAATGCAGGTTGCAAATCAAGTAAACACAAATGCAATTCAAGCCCCCCAGCCTAGTAATAACAGAACCTCTTACGCTAACGTCCTAAAATCAAACCATCAGCCAATGCAAGGTGCTTCGCCAAGTAATGATGAAACTCCGGTTTCTAATTTAAGTCGCTTAGAAAAAACCATAGAAACATTAGTGCAAACGGTAAATAATTTTACGAACACAATGGGTAATATGATGCGGGAAATGCTTAGAATGCAATCGATGTTATTGCAAGCTGTACTTAATAAACCATGAACTGTTTAAAAATTTGTTTTTGGAACGCAAACGGCATCCGCCAACATAAAAATGAATTAGAATACTTTCTTAAAAATAAACAAATTGATGTCATGATGATTTCTGAAACTCATTTGACCTCAAGAAATACGTTTAAAATAAATGGTTATATACTATATGATACCAAGGACCCTCGAGATAGAGCTTGTGGAGGTTCTGCCATTTTAATAAAAACCCGAGTGAAACACTACCTAATGTGTGATCATCGTGAAGATTATCTCCAAGCAACGAACATTTGCGTTGAGGAATTAAATAGAAACCTAGTAATTTCATCGTTATACTCCCCGCCTAGATTTTCAATATCGGAGGACCAATATTATAAATATTTTAAATCATTAGGACCGTGTTTCCTAGCCGCTGGCGATTATAACGCTAAACATACCTTCTGGGGGTCGCGACTTATAACACCAAAGGGTCGTGTTTTATTTAACACAATTTCTAAAATGGATTTAAATGTGGTAGCGAGCGGACAACCAACATATTGGCCCACTGATCATCAAAAAATTCCAGATGTCATCGATTTCGGCGTGGTTAAAAACATTCCCATAGAAACGATTCATGTTGAAGCCTCCCTAGATTTATCTTCCGACCACACACCTACAATTGTTACTATAATGAACCCCAATAGAATTGTACCTCCGACGACAGCTACGCAAATTAATTGGTTAAAATATAAAAAATATCTCAGTACCCATTGCACAGAAAATATTCCGCTCAGTACACCGGATTATGTAGATCGCTCTATTGACAATTTTGACAGTTTTCTGAAACTAGCTGTTCAACATTCCAATATTGCCCCCAAAAAAAACAAAAACTATTAAAATATATTCCACAGATGTCGAGCATCTTTTGTCTGAAAAAAGGAGGGCTCGAAGAGAGTGGCAATTGCACAGATCCCCTCAACTTAAGAACTTGCTTAAAGAGTGTACAAAAAGACTAAGAAAGTTGCTGCAGACTAAGAAAACGGCTTCTCTGGAAAAATATCTTGAGGAACTTGATGCAACCCCACAATCAAACTACTCATTATGGCGCGCAGCTAGAAATCTCAAAAGGCCAGTTGTCTCTAAACCACCATTAAGAAACTTGAATGGAAGTTGGGCAAGAAATGATGTTGAAAAAGGAAATCTGTATGTCAATCATTTAAAAAACGTATTTACCCCAAATATATCTCACGATATTGCGGTCGAGTTACCACCTGTTGCTGCTAGAGCAGCTGTTCCGCTAAGATTTGAGATAAGAGAAATCGAAAAGGCTATTTGTGATTTAAACCCCAAGAAGGCTCCTGGTTTTGATAAGATCAGCAACAAAATGCTTTTGGAGCTACCCAGCATAGCAAAGAAAATTATTCTTTTAATTTTTAATGCTATTTTACGCCTTGAATACTATCCTCAAAAGTGGAAGGTCTCCTTAGTCACCATGATACCTAAACCTGGAAAGGATCACACAAAAGTTGAGTCATATAGGCCTATAAGCTTACTTTCTAATATATCAAAGCTGTTTGAGAAGCTGTTAGCGTCAAAATTAACCCCAATTTTAAATGAAAATAGATGTATTCCTAACCACCAATTCGGCTTTAGAAGAGAACACAGCACAATTGAGCAAACCCATCGTATAGTAAACGCAATAAGAAAAGCCTTTGAAGAAAAAAAATATTGCTCCGCTCTCTTCATCGATGTTTCTCAAGCTTTTGATAAAGTCTGGCATGAAGGCTTATTACATAAATTGAAGCTCAACTTACCAGTAAACACACACAAGCTGTTAGAAAGCTACTTAGTCGGTCGAAAATTTATTATTAAAGAAGGTGATTATTTAAGCTCTCCTCAGCAAATTGACGCTGGAGTCCCTCAGGGAAGCATCCTGGGCCCACTTTTATACTTAATATATACCTCGGACATGCCAACAAACAACTACACACAAACTTCAACATTTGCTGATGATACAGCTTTTTTGAGCGTGCACGAAAACCGTCAAGAAGCATCTCGATACCTACAGGATCATATATTTCAACTCGAACTATGGTTAAAGCAATGGAGGATAGAGGTCAATGAGCAAAAATGCGTACATATAACATTCACCTTGCGTCGGGAATCATGCCCCCCTATTAAAATCAATAATCAAATAATACCTCAAAATTCGCATGTAAAATACCTCGGTATTCATCTAGATCGCCGTTTAACGTGGAAAAGCCATATAGAGGCAAAATTAACTCAAATGAAACTAAAAGCCATCCAAATTCATTGGCTTATTGGAAGAAACTCTGTCCTTAGTCTCGACTGCAAACTTCTTCTTTACAACTCCATCTTAAAGCCAATCTGGTGCTATGGTATTCAGTTATGGGGCACTGCCTCGGCCTCTAATATCGAAAAAATTCAAAGGCGCCAAAATAAACTACTTCGAATAATCACAGCTGCCCCTTGGTATGTTAAAAACTCAAATATTCACAAGGATCTTAATGTTCCATTAGTTAAAACTATGATTACGAAATATGCAGTAAAATACTTAAAAAGGCTCGAATCGCACCCAAACCCACTAGCACGAAATATTTTTAATGATAGCGGCCACACTCGCTTAAGAAGAAGAGACACTGCAGCACTTATCCAATTAGATGAGCGATAAACACTATAAAAGTGAACAGAACCCGCGATGAAGAAAATTTTTGTCTGGCACTGGCAGGACAAAAAATAACGTATTAGGTTAAGATTTGATTAATTATTGTTAGTTCATATTTAATATATGAAGATTCAATAAATAAATAATGAGAAAAAAAAAAAAAAAAAAAAAAAAAAAAGGTTACATGGACAGCCAGCCAGCCAGCCAGCCAGCCGGGCGGACATCGTAAGTTCGACTAAGTTCTTAATGCAAAAGTGTGTGGTTGCAAAATAAATTGTTGCTCTATTATGAACACCAAGTGAAAATGTTTTTTGATTGTGAACGAAGCTTTAAGTTTTATTTTTAAATTTCTGTTTACTTTCAATAAGTTTTCTCTTCATTCTTTTCTCTTGTTGTAACTTACCATTTTTTTTCTAAGTCGGATCATTGTTCGAGAGCATTTTTAAATCGTTTGCTAATATTTAAATTATTTTTGTACTTAACTTTATAAATAAGTTAGTTAAATCATTTTGATACCTAATTTATAATTAAATAAAAAGAATTTTATAACGTTTTGAAAAAAGGAAAGTGTTTTCATATTGTTAGAAGTGCTTACTTTCTCTTAAAATATGTGTGCCGTGTTTTCCTTTTTCTTTTCTAGTCTTTATAATATCACCAAGTTGTTTGGATACTTGGTTGATATTTTAGAGCTGAATACCGAGGCCAGCTTAAACGCTCCATAACCCGAGAAACGCAATCGGTGTTCTCTCTGGGAATATCAGAAAGGGGTTTGGATCCTTAACGGATATTCTGGAGCTATAGCCCTCAAATCTATACTTTAATACAGTCCATACCCCATGAAATGTATCGGCTTTTCGTCTGGACCACCATAAGACAAAATCGACGATTTTACTCGTTTTCTTGATTTTTAAATGAATCGAATTTCTTGCATCAAGAAACAAATGCTAGGTCATTTTTAAAATATCCTAAGGGGAAAGGGAATTAGCACCATTCTTTTCACGTGACAGTTCTAAAGTGTTAGGGACCCGTTCTAGTTCTGACACTTTATATGAAGAGGACTTGTCACTTTAACATGACGATGTCCCAAGACGGGGTAAGTTGGCACCTTTTTGTCACTTTGTTAAAAAAATGCCTATCGCAGATTTTGTCCCCAATGAACCTCTGGAGTATCTTGCCTTTCCTCTGGAGTATCTACACTTTATCACCAGTACAGTGATTTGTCTTGTTTTCTCTTATCACAATTCATCCATTTTATTATAAAATTCTGTTCACTGATCATGAGATTAGTTATTTAAGAACAAGTGACACAACTTTCTGCAGAGATACTCAAGAAAGCTTGGTTTGATTCAATTAATGGACATGTTAAGCAAATTTAAAAAAAGGTTTTTAGTTCTATATTACGGGTACGTTTTATTAAGCTTTAATACGTTTTTATGTAAAAACAGTATTAAACAACACATCATGCTTATGTGTCCATATAAATATGGATTAATCTATGTTTATAAAAGTCACTAAAATCGGTTTAAAAGTTTGTGAGATGCAGAAATTGCCCCCTACCTCCCCTTGTGGTCCTATTTTTGAAAAACTATATAGCTTATGTGTCCATATAGATATGGATCTATCTATGTTTTGAATGTCATTAAAATCGGTTTGAGAGGCGGAAATTGGCCCTATCTCCCCTCGTGGTCCTATTTTTTAAAAAATGCATCCCCTTTGTGTCCATAACGATATTGTTCTATGCATGTTTTAAATTTCAATAAAATCAGTTTGAAAGTTTCTGAGAGGAAGAAATTTCCCCCTATCTTCCCTCGTGGTCCTACGATTTGGCCCATTTTCAATAGGCTTGCTCCTTGTGCCAATAAGAACCTATGTCCTAAATTTTATCAAACTATCTCCAAAATTGCGACCTGTACTTTGCGCACAATGTAACATGTACAGCCAGCCAGCCTGCCAGCCAGCCGGACGGACATCGTTAGTTCGACTCAGAAAGTGATTCTGAGTCGATCGGTTTACTTTAAGGTGGGTTTAGGACCAATATTTTAAGGCGTTACACACATCAGCACAAATGCATAATATCCTCTCCACTATTGTGGTGTGGGTATAAAAACTCAGGCTTTTCTTCGTAATTTGTAAAATTCATTTGATTTAACCAAGTTATTAAAATATAAATTTATGTTTAAAATTGGTTGGTATTTCATGTCAAATAAAAATAAAATTATTTATGTATGTATGTATGTAAATGGAACGCTTTATTTAAATATGAATTGATATTTATGTAAATGGAATTGGTGGAACCAGCCATAAGCAACGAAAACTTCATTTAAGTAACTATGGAATTAAAATAAATTAATTTATCTGTAGTTTAGTAAATTTAAGTTCGCTTTGAATCATAACTTTTTGCCTTAAACACAAGCCACACATATGTTTACAATACGAAATTGAAGAGAATGGTGCAAAATGTTCTTGCTTCAAACCATATTTTCTGTTGATTTAGTAAATTATTCTTGCCGTGCACCAGAAGGGCAATCCAAGTATACCCCCATTCCCCATTCCCATACTAGTGTTAGCGGTTATAAAAACAAGGAAATACATCCATTCGAACAATTCACCAACCCATACATAACCAACAATTTGTATTTATTGTCTATGTCCGTCAATGTATTCGTATTAGCCAAGTTGGTATGACAGTATTTAAGTAAATAAAAGACTATTATATACGTGTGGGTATACGATATGGTCAAATAGCGTCCAGTCAACCAAAACATTACACACCATTAACGACATTTAAAAACATATTTTGACACTTGTTTCCATAGCAGCATATTAAAATAAAAACAAGTTAGAGTGCTATATTCGGCTGTGTTGAATCTTTGATACCCTCCACTGACAGTTCAATTATTTTAGGAGTGATATCTTCATGATATCTATTTGTTAATAATTTATTTTATAAAAACAGACACCAGCATTAAAATTGGTTGCGGTTTAGACCAATATTAAATTATTGACAGACAATCAGAAAGTTTTATAATCTTTTTTTTAGCAATTTTAACTAGCTTGAGAAAATATCATTATTCGTAAAACTTAAAGCCGAACTTAAATGATTTTCAGGAGGGGAATTTATATTGGAGCCATGGTTAGTTACGAACAAATCATCATTAAATTCTGCAGAGTGATTTCTGGGGCCTGATTCTGGCAGTCGTGATCGAGTACTTTCTCGATTCGAAAGCAATTTAATATCTTATTATTTCAGTCAATACTGAACGAATCGGAATTATTTGTTCACTGCTGTAAAGCATTAATTTGAGTTTCACGATCACGACTGCCAGAATTAGGCCCCTGGTAATAAAAAACATAAATTTCAATATGTTTCAAAACAGCGGTGCAATTAGTTTAAGCGTTTACAGTGTATATAAGAAGGCGTCTAAAAATACGATCTAAGGTAAATTATGAACCGTATATCACAAAATTCATAAAGATTTTCTGGCCATATGAAACTAAGTCTGTAGAAATTGTACCACAATAAATGTATATACTACGATATTAGGCGTATTTAATTAATTTACCAGAGTAGGCTTTTTAAGGGGCCTATAGTAAATTATGAAACGATCTTCACGAAATTTCACAGTGTCATATCTAGACCTTTAAATTTCTTACATGCAAATTTTGTTATTATAGCTTTATTAATTACAGTTTTAGGCCTTGGGTAAATTATTAACCGATCTTAATGAAATTTTACAGTGTCATTTCTAGTCATAAAAAACATGCCAAATTTTTTTATAAGCTGCGTTCGCAATCAAAAAAACATTTTCACTTGGTGTTCATAATAGAGCAACAATTTCTTTTTTAACTACACACATTTTGCATCAAGATACCGTTTGCAAATTTTAGCCATAACAATATTATGCATTTATTTTTATTTTTGTAAACATTTTGTTAAAATTTTCATTCAAAACTAAATAAAATTATTGTAAACGTCAGAATCAATTTCATACAAATTGTTGCTGAAGTTCTAGTTGACTCAACTTTAGTTACATTTTTAAAAAAATTTTAGTTACATTTTTGTTCTAAAAATGAAAGGAAAATATATGAAATACTTTGAGAAGAAAAAAGATAGAATGAAAAACGAAATTGTTTTTTTGATTGTGAACGTAGCTCCCAGTAAAAACTTCGCCTACTTTTTCAAAATGAATAGCTTCTTTAACTCATTATTTTGTAGCTTTCTTCTATAACTACATCTATAATAACTTCCATAACTACTTTTTTCTGGATGTATGCAGGTAAAAAAAATAATGACTTACTTTTTAATGCGTTCATTTTGGGACATCCCTTGTAAAATTCATTGGTTCTTTCAGTAGAATTGTAAGTAGTGCTCTTATGTATTTCTGATTACTCAACACATTATTTTGTAGGCGAAGTTTTTACTGGGCTATAATCGCATTATTAATTATAGTTTTAGTCGTACTAAACTGTTTTCCGAGTGAAGGGTTTATATGGGGCCTAGGGTAAATTATGGACCGATCTTTACGAAATTGTACAGTGTGATTTCCAATCAAATAAAACGAACTTTTGCAAAATCTTATTTTATTCCGTGCATTGTTCCACCATTTATGTTAGTTTTTGAAACAAAATTATCAATTTTTTAAGGTGTGGTTCCACATTTTGATTCATAGCTCTGATCCTACAGAGCCGATTTTGCTGGATTTTAATTCCAAACTGCTTAGAATAACTACAAGCAATTTGACACCAAGTTTGTTTATTTCTTTTGAGTTTTTTGAAAGAGAGCGTGTTTTCAACAGACAAACAGACAGACGGGCATGGCTAAATCGACTTCGAATTACTCAAGGAACCAGAATATAAATACTTTATGGGGTCTGAGATGAATAATAAAAAAGTTTCCGACGGAATGACAAACTTAGTTAACCTTCTTCACAACTTATTGTGGTGGAGGGTATAAAAAACACGCGCAACAGGCCACGAGCTGGAAATTAAAAAAGCTCTATTTATTTCAAATTGCTCTATAATTTTATACAAAAGCACAAACACACGCATAATTATTTTTGTACGTGTATATATTTAATGTTTTGTTATGTCCACATATAACATTTCTATTCATACCCCTGCTCATTATTTTGTAATATTTACCAATTTTTTTTCTCCATAGTAAATAAATAAAGCATATCTGAAGGTCACTCTTTAGAAGAGGCAAGTTTTTGTTTTTCTACTTTTAAGGTTTTAAAATTCATTACTACAATTTTTTCACAGCTTTTTTCTACCATGTTTTGTAATAAATAATAAATGACGCTTCAATGTAGTCGAATGAAGAAGCAGAAAACATAAAATGAAAGACAGTTGTGCCAACAGCAACGCGAAAGTGCTCAATAAACTTTTTCAGTTGCGGTTTTAATGATTTTTATGTCAAAAGTTGAAATGAAAAAAATATTAGTTTTTTTTGTGGTACCAACCAGCCAACCATCACATGCCCGCAATAAAGTGGGTGGCGGTTTGACGATGTTGTTCTTTAATGTGTAGTGTGTATGAACAATTTTTTTTTTTCATTTTTAGTGAAAATTAGTTTACAACGCGCTATTGAATAAATTTAATTAAAGAGCATTCAAAATATAAATTTGTATGTATATAAAAATTTAAAAAAATAGATATGTGGTTAAATATTGACCGACCAGCACAAAATGTAGAAAAGGATTTATTTTAATTTAAACATAAAAGTTAAAAAAAATCTTTTTCTGAGTTTGTAACTTCCATAATATTGATTCTAGAGCCCATAAAGTATATATTCTGAAGCCTTAAGAGAAGAGCAGTTCAAATCAGGTCTACCGTCATTTAAATTTTTCTATTGAGGTGTAGCCAGATCGGTCCATAAATGACTGACTACAGTACTTTTCGATTATAGTCCATTCCGCTTAAAGGCCAAAAACGGATTAAAGCCAAAACTGTCATATTCACTTGCACATTTTTTCGAATTTCATACAAATTATTTGTTCTAAGGTCCATTTCGTTTGTAGTCCATTTTCGTTTAAAAGCCACATTTTCTTAGCACGCATTTATAATTCTTTATGCAAAAATCGTCGCTTAAAGTCCACTCTGTTTTTTATATTTTTTCATCAACAGGCAACATGTTTTTATTTAACTTTCTCGCAACTATTATTTTTATCAATTTATTTCAATAAAATCAATATTTGGTTATGTTTTAAATAAACTTTTCTTTTGTTTAAAAATAATGGTTTTATTGAAGAAAATAATATTTATATAGTCCAAAATGTGGATTATAATAGATTTCACTTATTATCTATAAAATGGCTTATAAAAAAAAATCGGTTATAGTCCAAATTCGCATATAGTCCACAAAAGTTGTGCAACTAGAGTAGTGGACTATATGCGAAAAGTACTGTACCTCTAATTTTACCCATAAATCATTTGTTATTGTTTTTTTTACTACGTTTTTTCTACAAATCTGGAGAATCTAGATCCAAATAAGGTACAATCATCTTCGTTATCAATGGGTACAAACAACTCGGTTAAGGCTAGATTACACTATTAAACTTTGTATTAACCCTGCAAATAATAGGACCAGTCCAAACACGCGTGTAAAGGGTCGTCCACAACGGACCAGGACTAGTCCAAAAGTAACCCAAACGTATGGAAAAAACCTGGTCTATTGAACATTACGATGTCCTAGGAGAGGACCATATAACCCACCTTTGGACCACTAGGGAGTAGTTTTAAAACTACTCCATGGTATACTCAAGAGGATTAGTTTTGAATTCGTTTAAAAACGAATGCATGTCATTAAAAAACGAAAACATATCGTCTCACTACAAACGCTTTTTAATAATGACATGGGCCATGCTTGCATTACTTCGGTTCAGGTGGTCCAATTTTATTTACAGGAAATACATGTCAAAAACTCAAGTAATCCCTGCAAATAAAATTGGACCACCTGATCCAATTTGATAAAATGGACTACTCCATGAACTGGTCCGATGTAATGCAAGCATGGACCAAGTGATTATTAAAAAGTGTTTGTAGTGAGACGACATGTCTTCGTTTTTTAACGACATGCTCTTGAGTATAGTTTTAAAACTACTCCTTAGTGGTCCAAAGGTGGGTTATATGGTCCTACCCTAGGACATCGTAATGTTAAATAGACCATGTTTTTTATACGTTTGAGTTACTTTTGGACTAGTCCTAGTCCCTTGTGGGCTACTCTTTACACGCGTGTTTGGACTGGTCCTATTATTTGCAGGGATATGACAAAGTGTAAAAGTGTGAATGCAATGTGTCACGAAAATGACAAATATTACGAAAAAAGTTTGACATCCCATACGACTTCATCGTTTTTTGAAAAATTTCTTAACAAAAATACTTTTGATTGGATCAGGGTTGCATATTATTGCGAGTGTGAGTGTTTATACTTTGTGTGATGGTGTGAACACAAACTGTCATGTTAAATTAGAGTTTTTGACAGTCGCAACAAAACTCATTAGATTTCTATCTCACAAAGTATTATGGGATACGTAAGACTTGTGAGATAGTGTAAACTAGCTGTTATCAATACACAACATCCCACAAAATGTTGCAGAGATCGGAGAAGTTGACTTGGCACAAAATATTTTTTTTTATATCTAAAAAATAAATTGTCCAAGTTTGGTACACTTAGTACACAACCTCTTTAAAAGTATGTATAAAATTGGAGAAGTGCGAGTAGCATCTCCAGTACCACGATCTTGGAGAACGGCAATATCAAAGTTTCTAAATTAGGTACAATCATCTTTGTTATCAATATACAACATCCCACAAAATATGCGGAATTGTTCATAAGAGTGTGTTACCGTTTGTGTGGTTTATTTGGCCATTTACACATAGAAATATTGGTTCTTAGCCCATGTTTTAGTATACAGATCGACTCGGAATCACTTTCTGAGTTAATCTAATGATATGCGTCTATCGGGCTTGCTGGCTATTCATGTAAATATTATGTGTTAAGTACAGGTCGCATTTGAATCGGTCCATAATAGCACATAGCGCCCATGCAAACTGCTTTCTGGAATAGAGTCATTGACCCATAAACCATCTTAATTTGTTGGAATTTAGAATAAATTTGGCCCAAAATATGTTATTTAAATCTAAAGCATCCCGCGGGAAATTTGTGTTAATTGGTTCAACAGACTGGTCCTGCTATTTGTGAAAATAGAATTAGGTCAAAACGAATGAAATCATGACCAGTGAAAACAGTGAAAAAAGAACCAATCATTTAACTGGTTTCTGAAGAACAAGAATGTCGAAAAAGTAACGAATTGGAGTTCACCGGTTGTGTGACACATTTTTTGGGACTTTCTTAAATTTGGTTCTTGAATTTAATTCTAGGAATTGTTTTATTGTAATAATACTGCATTGTTTTAAAAAAATACTACATTGTAGTAACTGACACTAAACACGTTTATTGAGAATAGATCTTTGAATGGTCAAATGGTGTCAATCGACCCCCTCCAATGACAACCCCATGTAAAAGGAATAGGTATTATTCATATAAAGTGTTAGAACTAGAACCGGTCTTTACCACTAAAGACCTATCCCGGGACTACTTCGGTGTCAGTTCGCTTCCCTCTAGGGATATTACTCAATTTAAGTGCAATCAGTCTCTATTAGTGCTGGGATACTATCGATATTTATCGACAGTTCAGATTTCACTATCGATATATCGATATTACTATCGACTGAATGTTTGTACTTGTGCAGGAAAACTTTAATAATTTTTTTATAAGGCTACAGTCCGTTGTTTTCTTCTCTTTATTGAATGTATGAGACGTACATATGTATATATGCACGTTATTTTAGATGACAGTTTTTTAAAAATTGATAAGTACCTTTCTAAAGGACCCGAAGTAACAGGGACTATAAGATATTCCATTGCAACTTTAAAAAATGTTCTTAATTGTAAACCCAAAAAGGTAATCAATCTAGCGGACTTATCCTTTAATTGCATTTGGATTTGCATTTTTTTTACAACATTACAAAAAGATTTGACATTTCAGTCCCTACATAAACATGTAAAAATTTCGACTTAAAGGCCTTAAAATAGCGGTAAAAAGCACTGCTTAGCAATCCATACCACTTGCTTTTATTGTTGTTAGTATTCATTGCTGTAATTCAGCGCGAATTAATAATAGCAAGTTAAAATTTGCGGCAAAAAACTGTGTGTGTATAGCTGCCGTAAGATGTCTTCATATCTGTATTTTAAATACTAAAAATATCGATATTTATATTTTTCCTATCGATATTTTCGATATTTTCAGACTACACCGCCTTTTTACTGTCGCTAATCTATATTAATAGTTAATTATTAACTTAATTGGTTCAATAAATTTGCAATTTACTATGACTAACAAAAAATAACCATTTATTGTTCTTAACAGAACAACAAAGAATTATCTCTGACGGATATTAAGCATGAAATAAAAAATATCTCATAAAAAATATATGATAAAATTTCGCTATTAATAAACCAAAAAAAAAACATATTCTAACAAAAGGTGAAAATTCGTAAAAAAAATTAATTATGCATAGAAACAAATTAACAATAAGTGTTCATACGACTTTATTCAAATGAGCAGTCATGTGTGCAAATATAACGAATTGTTATTAAATATTTTAATAATACATAATGAGTTTGACTTTTGGCTTTTGATAATCAAGATAATAATTATTATTTTGCGTTCATAATTTTAATTCAAAATTGTTAGAAGGCAGAAGAACGATGTTTATTGATGTTTCCGCCCAAATATAAAAATAAAATAAGCAATGATCATAAAAAGCTAATGACATTTTATAACTGTAGGCGATAAGAGTCTAATTTTCTGGTTCAAAACTATATTTATGTTTATGAAATTTGCAATTACGGTGTACCATTAATTGACTATAAATCTATTTTTATACCCTACTCCACTCCACTGGAGATGAATGTGGTTGTGAGGTTATATAAATAAGGTTTTTTTAATATTCGTGTAAGATACCATAAATTATATATGGTCACCTAAAATACAAAACCCATCAAAAAATTCGAAATTGACTTGATTGTTTGCTCCTTTTATTAAACTTCATGTTCAGAAACAATTTTTATTAAAGAAATTAAAATGCCAGCACCCATGTTCTGTAACTATAGTGAGAACTTCTCGCATCGAAAAGATGTGAAATAAAATATTCCATCGTCTCTCGACAATTGAGAAGATGGTGTGCCTGTAAATCATGTCGGAAACTATCAGAAGCGATTACGTAGTGACGTACTAAATGTCATAACATTTCACTCGAAGCCCATGTGACATTTCAGACGTTGAGAACGCCAGTAACTCATTTCGTTGACGGCGACTAAAATTGAAAATTTTTCAACGACGGCGACGAAAATAAAACGGATTTGCAGTCAATGAACACCAACAAATACACTCGCTTGCGGTCATACAATCCAGTGTTTGAAAATAAACAGTACATTATTTAGCGTGCGGCTCACACACCGAAGAACGATATCTATTTTTTTAGTGTTTGTGTAAACATACACAAACCTTAATACCGTTCGTAACTATTTTCAAGAATTATACACATTATATAATGTTCGGTTCTTCGTTAAAAAACAGAACAATTGTAGTGATACTATAGAAAAACATTATATTTTAATGTTCTATAATGTTTTTTTCGTGTGTGTATTTTGTTTTTGTAAAAAATGTTTGGTTTTTTTTTATCAGCAAAAAGCGACGAACATTAACGAGCCGAACCGAACACATTGAAGTTCGTGGATTTTCAAAAAAAACCGAACGGAATTTAATGGTCTCATCATTTGTTGAGTATGATGAAAACAGCATTATTTTTGTGTTCGAAAGATGACAAACAGGGAAACGTTATTTTTTTTAATGAATTTCTACACAAACACTATTAGCGTTTGTGTTTTCCACAAATCTACCGAACCGAACATTAAAGAACGATATTTAGTGTTTATTTTTGAACACTGATACAATCAAACTTGCGCAACCGCAAACATTCGCTGCTGGTTTCAAATAATGCACATCGTGTTTTGTTATTTATTCCATCGTTTGCCAATTAAGATGTTTGTGTGTTTGGTCCGACAATGATTGTTTTGGCAAAGAAAAAAAAATACGCACAAAAAAGCCAGAAATCAAGCAATTATTACTCATGTATGCATTCAGCAGTTACTATGTAGTAAAGCCCTGCACGAATGCATTTGAATGCCGTTTCAAATCATTCGTTTGTTTTTCAACTCGTGATTGTCGATTACATTTTGCTAACGAATTAAACTCTGTATTGTGAAAAACACATAAAGCACGAAAAGAATATAAACACACAAATGCAAATGAATTTAAATTTGTGTGTTATAAACGACCAAATACGAAGTGTAAAGAGCACGAAATATACTCCACACAACAACGAAACAAACGAATAACACAAACTACACCAAATCATACGAATCACACGAATCAAACGATTCAAACGAATCAGACCAAATCACACCAAACAAATGAAGATGCAAAATATTTTTATACAATGCTTAAGTTTTTATTTTAAATTATTTTATTCAAAAGTTACAAGAATATATTTTGAAATATTTTATTAAAAGTAAAAAAGAAATGAAATCTAAATTCAATTTATTGCAAAATTAAGATAAAAATAATATAATGAGCAAAATGGTTTAAAATATATATTAATTTGTACAGTTTAAAAGTTCAGTTTGTATTTCAGTTGCTTCTATATTTGAATGAAGAAACATTATGGCATTTATAGAATCACCGTTTGAAGCAATGCTGCATCTTTTTCAGAAATCAAATTCCGTGCTACTGAAAAAACTCTCTCTGAAGCTGCACTACTGGCAGACATTGCTGATATTTTGCAGCTCACTTTGTAGAGAAGTGGAAATTCATTTTGATGTAAGTTCCACCATTGCAAAATGTTGAAATCTTCATTAGTACTAACATTTAAGCTTTCATACATTAGCAATTCGTTGGATACTGCATCAAGTTGTGTAGTATTTTCCCTAATGGTATATAATAACATTTTACAAAATACCAAATGTGTACCTGAGTTTGCCTGCAAAAATTTATAAAGTCATTATAACAGGTCAAAGTTGCGTTAAATAGTTACCATAAATAGGTAAGGTTAACTCTTTGGGCTCGGTCATATAATTGTAGCATATTGTAGCATGTTGCGAAACAATAAAGTTTCATTAATACATCAATGAAACACATCTTTCTACCCAAACGTGTTACCTACTGTCACATTTGCTATTATGTATATAGGTTATTTACACATAAATTGTAGCAAAACAAGCCTTTTTTAACTTGTTTTTCCAAAATTTTTAATTACTTAAGAAAAGTGTTTTCTAAGAAGAAAAAAACCCCCACCGACGCGATTGGTACAGAAACCAAAATATTTTTACAAGCACAAAATACCAACAAATTCTTGTGGCTATTTTTTTCTTAAAAATTTCTGTATTTAGGTACGTCTTTTTAACGAAGGAAAAAGGAACCCTTTAACAGGTATCAAATAATTTTTTTTTTTTTTTGTCTTCATAAAGTTTTTTTCTGTTAAGATGAAACAAAATAACATAGCATCCGCTAGACATGTACACTTGTCGAAGTCACATCGACGACTGAATCAGTGATGTTAACTTTTATTTTTTCATTACCGTTCGGTCCTCTAAAAATTACCGTTTTTGAGAAGAAATTACCGTACGCAAAGGTTTTTAATTTAAACATTCACAGCAGTATTCAAAAATAATTTACTTAAATTTTAAATGTGTTTTATGAAAAATTTTAATGAAAATCATTGTATTCAACATTTTTAATTTTTCGAATTTATTCTATGAGCTAAATTTCAGGAATGTATTTTATAAAGCTTTTTTGTAATAGTTCTATTCCTTCAATATACAATATACCTCATTGCTGTCCAAAGGAAGGCAGGTAAAATGTAAAATAAAATACAATATAATAGTCTGGTAGTGTATAAAGTCATTCCTGAAATATTGAAGGAATAGTACTATTACAAAAAAGCTTTATAAAATACATAACTGAAATTTAGCTCATAGAATAAATTCGAAAAATAAAAAATGTTGAATATAATATAAAGTAACCTTCGGAAAGAAATAATTCCCAGTTTCTATTTGTTGAAAATCATTGTTTTAAAATACATTTTAAACCAAAATTATTGTATTTTTATCAATACGAAAGTAAAAACATTATATATAAATAAAATTCTAACGTTACTGTCAGACTGATTCATCATCGCACAGCCTAAACGACCGAAGCTAAAAAGTTTAAGTTTGGACCGGAGGTTGGACTCTCGTTTTGGAAAAAATTAACACGAAATATTCTGTAAAATAAAGTGCTATTTTGTCATCTTCTTATGATGAAACGATTGGTTTAAAAGTTCTTTTTCATACGCCTTAAATACAAAATTAATATGTAATAGTTTTGCTTCTATCGAAAAGTTTTAATATTTACTATAGTTAAATGCATCCATCACATTATAGCTATTTTAAATGCCTAAAAAGTTTTTGATTTTTAAACAAACAAAAAGTTTAAAATAAAATTAATAATATACAATGAGTTATTTAATTTTTCATATTTTACACTTATCACTGTAACCTTAGTATTTGCAGAAACATAAACATTCTTGATTTTTTGTATAACATTCATCTATTTTTAAAATTGACGTTGAAAATAACCTCTCAAAAGTTAAAATCTTAAAGCCTTCATATGTAAGTTTGTAGGTATATGAATATTAAAAACCCAAATCTTCATATTACCGTATTTTAAATGAAATTACCTTGCTACCTTTTGGGGCTCAAAATTACCGTAAAAAATCAGTCCGTAATCACTGGACTGAATTGATGATCATAAAAATATGTGTTAGTAGTGGTACGCACAATTGGGCAAAGAAATGGAATTCCCTGTTATAGACTCACAATTGTTGTGTGTTATGTTTTATTTTACATCAAATTATACATTGAGTTGATTTGTTTTTTTAAATCAAACTACTGCTTAACAACGAGTTGTTTGAAACGAGCTACTGTTTAAAATTGATTCGGTTTTTCATTGTGTATCATTCGAATTGATTTAAAAAAAAGAACTCAGTATTTCACACAACAATAAGTTGGTGTGGAGAAATGTGAAAAAGAAACAAATGCATTCGTGCAGGGCTTTACTATGTAGTACAAGAAAAAAACTAAACGCACATACTTACATGTGTGGGTACAAACAATTTCCATAGAAACAGAAGACTTTTTTTTATCATCTTAAAAAGGACAGTAGTTCTGTATGTACAATGTGTTCTTGTAATTGTTGTTTTTTTAACAAAGCGTCTCATCGAGTGGTTTATTGTTGTTAATGTTAACAAAGCGTCTCATCGCGTGGACAATTTTATTATATTGCGTGAGCAACAAAAAATGCAAACAAAGCACTTTCAATAAAAAACGAACACATGCAAAAATCAAATGTTTACGAAACGATGTAAAAATTACCAACGTTGAACTTTGTTTTGCAGGCAAAGAGTGAATGTAAATTTGAGCGTATGAATAAATCAAGAAAAATAGTGATTTTGCAGTTCTCTGATTCGTATCTATGTAAGTAAAAATCAAACGCTGTGTCTTAGTCACGCTAAATTTTTTTTTCATGACCATACACTTTTAATTTTAGTAATAATCACAATATTAGTAGGATATTTAATATTTATATTATTTTTTAATAAATACGTAAAACTCGAGAACTACTTGACCGATTTGTATGATTTTTTTGTTTTGTTCGTCTTATCACGAGAAGGGTTTAGAAAAAAAGAAAGTTCAGAAAAGCCCAAAAAAAGGTTAAAAAAATCGAAAAAAGCGAAAAAAGCGAAAATTGCGTTTTGTATGCAAATTTTACATTGCACCATTAATGGCTGTGAATTAGTCTGCTTAAACTCGATAATTGCTTGACCGATTTCAATGATTTTTTTTTTTTGTTTTTTTCATCTTATCACGGCGATGGTTGCGAAAAAGGGAAGAAGAAGAAAAGCCAAAAATGAAACATAATATAAATAATATATAAAAACATAATAGCTTGAAATTGAGAATAAGTCTTTTAATTCATGTAAATACAAACAATTGTTATTTGTATAATTACAAATGTACACTTAGATATACATTAGACTGGTCGCAATTTTTTTTTTTTTTAAATTTAATTTTTGCGCTGCTTAAAATATGAGGTTTGGTGTAAGAAATCATGATCTAATTTTTTAGGTCAATCCGACGGTGCCTAGCCGTGCCGGGTGGGGCCCAAAGTTCCCCATATTATAAAAAAAAAACATCTTTTCTATCAGATCTTTATAGTTCTAGTTGAAAAGCCGAAAATCAAAAATATGGCTTCGTTACGATCTTCCGCAGAGAAAGTACTTCAAGTGTGCCAAATTTCAGCTTCCTATGTCATCAGATGGCTTCAGAAAGTTGCGGAAAGAATAGGACATACATGCAAACATCCTTACATACTAAGAAATTATATATTGTATAGATAGATTAACATAAGATTCAAATAAGCTTTAGCTTATTGAAAAACTAAAAAAAACCGAAATTCCGCAATAAAATTTACTTTAAGAAAATTAAAATTTTTTTCTTATGTTGGCTTTGGTTTTCGAGATATACCGTTATTTCGAAAATTAAGGAGGTTGCGCGTAACTCAAAAACGCTTTAGTTTATTGAAAAACTAAAAAAAACCGAAATTCCGCAATAAAATTTACTTTAAGAAAGGTAAAACTTTTTTCTTATATGCGCAGTCGATTTAGAAACATAATTTTTTTTCTGGAAAAAAAAATAATTTTTTTATTAAAATTTCGGAATTTTTGTTTTTAAAAATTAATAAAAAATTGATTTTATGTATTCACAAAAGACGAAAAATTTTAATTAATTTAAGAATTTTATTAAACCGCCACATCTTTTGTGAATACATAAAATCAAAAGTTGTTAACAGATTTTAATCATTTATAGCTTGTTTTGTTTGCAATGTTGTTTTTTATATGTCTGCATAAAATTAGAAGCATAGCTGCATTTTTTAATTTTTTATGAATTTTTAAAAACAAAAATTCCGAAATTTTAATAAAAAAATTATTTTTTTTCCAGAAAAAAAATTATGTTTCTAAAACGACTGCGCATATAAGAAAAAAGTTTTACCTTTCTTAAAGTAAATTTTATTGCGGAATTTCGGTTTTTTTAGTTTTTCAATAAACTAAAGCGTTTTTGAGTTGCGCGAACATATGATAATCTATCTATACAATATATAATTTCTTAGTATGTCAGGATGTTTGCATGTATGTCCTATTCTTTCCCCAACTTTCTGAAGCCATCTGATGACATAGGAAGCTGAAATTTGGCACACTTGAAGTACTTTCTCTGCGGAAGATCGTAACGAAGCCATATTTTTGATTTTCGGCTTTTCAACTAGTATAACTATAAAGATCTGATAGAACAGATGTTTTTTTTTTATAATATGGGGAACTTGGGGCCCCACCCGGCACGGCTAGGCACCGTTGGATTGACCTGAAAATATAGATCATGATTTCTTACACCAAACCTCATATTTTAAGCAGCGCAAACAATTAAATTTAAACAAAAAAAAATCCCATACAAGATGCGACCAGTCTAATATACATCCCTGTAAGCATATGGAAGATATCGCCTTAATTGTCACATAGAAGAAAATAATCAAAGTAATTTTTTATTTTCTTCCTTTTATCGTGTTTGAGAAAATACCATACAGTCTACAACAGACATAAAATGCTTAACTTTAACACTAAATTGATGTTAGTGTTAAGTATAGACTCATCATGTTAGAGGTTTTCTCATGTTATAACACGGTTGTTAATGCAAATGTTTTAACAACGCTTTTATAACATCATGTTATAACAGCAAATTATGTCAGTTGTTGACGGAGAGTTAGACAATATAGGCAGAAAAACACTTTAAATTTAAAACGTCATAAATAAAAATTTATTAAAATATTAAAACTAAAAAATTTGTTGCCAAAATATTCTGTAAAAGGTAGATATTTCAACTTAATAAATGTGTTAATTTATAATCTGTTTCCTTTAAACTTATGCAAAATATTGCTCAACCCTCAAAGTGGATGTAATTAACTGGAGTTGGATGTTTTAAAAAATACGGTGGAACAAACAACAGCAAGAAGGGGTGATATCAAACAATGAAGATCGCAAATATAGAATCGAGATAAGCGAATATCTGTCCCTGCCTTCTTTTCCACTTAATAACTAGGATGAGTGGATTCAGTATCAGCAAAACTATGGATCATTTTCTAAGCGCATATTGATGTTATAATTTTTAGTATAATGGCAAATAAAAAAATTATATATGTACATTGAAAATGTTTTTAAAAGAGTCATAAGCGACGACATGGCTTCCTTTGTGAGAGCTTCCTAAAGAAGTCTTTATCGATGATTTGATTACAAAGTTTACATGGACTGGAAAAGTGGCTACCTGGCGACATTGCTAGTTTATCATCTAGCAGAATCGCTTTCGTATTGCTAAGGAGTATTGCCATCGAGACACGTTTCTTCCCGAAGGAAGTATCTTCCGCAATACGAAATCGATTATTGCCGCAATAATATTTTTAACCTAGGCAATAAGTTTGGCAAAACATGTGGTCTATTGCTGTGTTTGCTGGGATATATTGTTTTAGGGTGGGTGTTTTTTGATATGGTTTATTTAAATGTAACGAGCTTGTATACATAAAAAAGTATAAATATGAAAATACTTTCTAATATAATCAAAGATAAGAGAGTCATGGTGATGTTGTCATTTGATTTCTAATAATCTTGTATCATTAAAAATAAATAAAAATAATAAGACAGCTATATTAGGCTATGCCGAATATATTATATACCCTTTACCATGGTGCGATAATAACAGAAAGTTATAAAAATACCGATCTTAGAATATAAATAAAACAATTTTGTGCCACGCCCAGTTCTCCAATCCCGTTCACATTTTGTCGGATTTTGAATATTGAGTCTTTAATGTCTTTGTATAGGATGCGTCACGCCCACTTCTCCAATCCCGCCCATCTTCTTAAAAGATTGTCTACCTATTAATAAACAAGATGCTTGTCAATAATTAAGAAACTTTGGATGTTGCCGTCCTCCAGATAATAAGAAAAAAAGGAATAAGAACAACAACAGGGGATTTATGCGTTAAATTAGAAGCAGTCGTGTTTTTATCTCATATCTCAATCATTCATGTACTGTTTTGGTGTTTGAATTAGAAAGTATTCGATCACGACCCCCTATCGCCCTCATTTTTGGGGTCTCCGGAAAACCCATATAAACACACACACACTCGAACAGACGCGCATCGTTAAATCAATTTTGCTTCCCATTAGAACCCAGAATCTTACTTTACAGGGTCTAAGTTCAATATTATAGAAATAGCAAACGGAATGACAAACTAATATATGTGACGCGCAAAATAGAAAGGGACCTTCGGGTTTTGTTCAGGAGAGCCATTTTATCTTTGGTGTACCATCACTGAGCGTGTTGGTATTGGTCTCATTTGAAAGCGGCACATCTCAACTTTGTTGGTCAACCTTTTTACTGTTCCCTTTACCTTACTGGTCCCTTTCTCTATGCGCTGTCACATATGCCTTTTTACCTTATGTGAAGGGTATAAGAATTCTAGTGCATTAAGATAATAACATTTTGGGAAATTTTTTAAACTTATACTATAGTCTATGCTATTTATCTTAACAATTCCTCACGGTAGGAAACATTTGAGGAATACTATTTTCATAACTAGAACTGCATGAAAATAGTAAAAGTGCTATATTCAGCTGTGCCGAATCTTTGATGCCCTCCAACGAATATTAACATACTTTTCAAATGTACTCTTTATAAGGGATCTGTTAATTGAAATCTTCATATAATCTGACCTCACCTGACTTCTAGGCGTATAAAAATCTATTCCGAAAATAAAACCTACTTCATATAGGACCTGTTTTAAATTATGCGGCTATCATTAAAAAGTTTTTTGATTTAATTTGTAGTTATCGATAATTGATTTACCAGCAAACGAAAATAAGAGTTATGGACTTGTTCAAGTGTGCTCATCACTCCACAACTTAAGGAAGCCCTTGTGCTTATCTGCGGATAGTGTAAAAGTCCATAGACATGCGGAACAGCTGCAATTCTGAGTGAAGGTTCCCCGGGTGTCACAAGATTCCTTACAAGTTTTGAGTGCCTACGATACTTGGAACGCCAAGACAAGCGATTAGCGCCTTAGAATAACCAATAGCCACCAGCGTCTCTTCGCCATGTTAGAGATGACTGAAAGCAGGTGTAGGATATTGTAACAAGCGGCTTGCTATATTAACCCGACAAGGCTTGTAACCTAGTCCGCCTGGAGGCTATTCTAGCAGCTCCAGTTCCAGAATCGGATGCCGAAGCCCAATCAGTAACTCATATTAAACCAACTTATAATCAAAACCTCAAACCATAGAGGCCCACAACGAAAGTCAACATTATACTGTTTTATTTTTAGACATATAAAATTAATTTAGCTTAAAAAATGCTGCAACAAAGCTCTTTTAACTAAATTAAGCAAAAAAATGGTGCAAGCGCTCAAATATGCAAGAATATGCACTAACAAATCGATGCCAAAATTCACAAAAAAAAAAACATGCAGAATTGCATATGGGCAGTTCCAGCGAAAAGTCTACTTTTTGTCAAATAACGCCAGAAGTAATTTTAATTGTTTCTCAAACAATTTTATATGTATAGCTTGCTTTTTTTTATTTTGGTGTAAAGCGCAACATTTTATAACAAAAGGGATAACATTTGAAAACATGGATCTAAAATACAAGTTTTTTTGCATTCTGGCGTTACTTTAAAAAAAGTAGACTTTTCGTAAACGAGCAAAGATTTTTAAATTTGTTTGCTTGAAAAATAAATCTATATAAGTCCAAGGTTTACTAAAAAAGGTTTTATACAAAACGTCTTACTCAATTCGCAGTCTTATACAGTTTTGTAATGCAAGTCAAAATAGACTTCTGTTTTTTTAACGTCACGCCAGCGCGTATTTTTGCTTATATCTGCAAATCCTAAGCGTCGATTGCTGTAATTTTTTTTCTGAATATAGTGCTACTTCATTACTTTGTATATATAAAAACCCTTTTTACAAATTTGACTTCTTCTTTTAATTTTTTTAAAATTTGTGGTACAAATATCACGACACGTCAAAATGGATGTGCCCATATTTATTTATAGTTTCCCAACAAATTAATATGTAAGAAATTTCCCGTATTTAAGTGTATTCCGAGAATGGGCTTTATATGGAACCCATAGAAAATTATGGTGCGATTATCACAAAATTTTATTGTGTAATATTTAGTGACATTAAGCGAAATTTGACAGTATTTCACACAATATCACATTCTTTACATTTTTAGGTATCCCGTTCTCCAAGAGTAGGTTTTATATAGCACCTATGAATGTTTGCTAGATTGTGGACCGATATTGATGAAATTTAGCTGTTAGTTGTAACGTTTTTAGACATACTTAACCTCTCGAAATTTAGTAGTTTTATTTAAAGTTATATAAAACCCGCCAATTAGTAGTTTTTGTAACAGTGATATTAATATTTTGGGGCAGTTATTCATCTGAACCGCTTATGCTGGATTTTAGTTCCACATTATTTAGGAGAAAAATAAATAATTTGACATCTTTTTTTTATGCTATTTTATTTTCTAAGCTAATCCCGCGAGCTCTACGCTTGTCTGCAGGAAAGAAACCAGAGTCTCTGGCGGGAATCGAACCCGCAACCCCGTCGCTGATAGACTAGCTCACTGCCAGCTGGCCTGCCGAGGCACTCAATTATTCTATTGAATCATTCGAAAGAAAGCATAATTTAAACAGACGGACATGACCAAAATTAACTAACTATTATAAACAGACCCAGAGTATACATATGTACATAAATACTTTATTAGGTCTTAGATGAATACCTAAAACGTATCACACGGATTGAAAAACTTACCATACCCGCTTCACCACTACTAGTGGTGGGTTTAAAAACCTTTGAACAATAAACAAACCGGCAAAACAACAGAAATAATCAACATAAATTCTCAATTATTTTTTGTCAGTATTTTCAATTTGTTTTGCCATTTCAATTGCTGAAAACTTTTCCAAAATTGTTGTATAAATTTTCCATAAAATAGTAAGAAAAACAGTGAATGTTAGAAAAAACGCACTTTGAAAAATGTAAATTTTTTAAGTATATATTTATTTAAATTTGAAAATAAAACACACATTTATTCAAAAAAACTGCGTATTTGGCAAACTGTTATTGACACTTAATTTACCATTCAAGGAAAAAAGGCAATAATCTTTAACATTAGAAGACAGAAGTGACGCTACAAATTTACATACATACGCGTACTCAGTCTGTGATAAATGAAACGTGGCAAAATATATTTTGACTACATCGCAGTCTATTTAAATGCAAATATTCAATACTTTAAAGAATCGTTGTAAAATATTTATGCATTCATAATGAATTTAGTTGTTTTTTATGCAAAATCAAGATTTGTATTTGTAAACGAAGATATGGACAAGTCTGGCAAACATTTACAGACAAGGGGACATTTACTTGGGTACATCTGTTTAAATGGGATTATATAAGCATTAAGGGTGTATTTTGTAAAACAAATTTTGTATATTTTGAAATTAATAAGAAATAATTTTTACATGATTTTATGGTTTTTACATATTTTTTATACCGCACAACAATAGTGGAGAGAGAGACGCCGGCAAAACATACATTAAAAAACTTTTGTAGTATTAGAGAGAATAATAATCAATGTAAGAAGTGTTGCCAAAATACTTTTATAAATATATAAATTTATTAAAATATTATTTTAAAATCTGCCAAATGGAAAATATTTTTTTTAAACTAAATAACTTTTGATAATGGTGCCACATCTACACTATTTACATATCTGTTTTTAAAAGATCTTAACATATGGTAAGGTTAGGTTAAGAAGATTTATGCGCCCAATGCCTCTTCTCTACTCGGAAACTAAAGCGGTTCATTGTTGTAACGCAGTTTACTTTCCCAGCTGAGGTATAACTCAGTCTGTCCAGGGTCAATTCGAAGGTCTGCTTCCCTAGAAATGAAACACGGGATGTTTTCGTGTATGTTCGCTTACAATAATTTTAACACAGCTTTATTTACGAAATCTTAATCTACGCTAAATACTTAGAACTACGACGGCCTTCGACTGATTCGGCGTGGCTGTAGACGGAAACGGGTGCTGAGGCAGCGGGATTCCGTGCACGTACGGCTGATGACGTTAGGAAACGGCTAGATGTTGCTGCCAGTAGGCACGTACGGTGGCGTTCCGTGGGGCATCGTTTAGTTACTGAGTATTCGATCTGGCAGAGAAGATAATAAACGGGTTTCGGTTAAAGGTTGTTAGTATCTACATCTACGATCGAAACTATGCCGTGTACGGAGCATCCGGTGCGCCCCGTTGTTGGCGGTACACACGACTAACTACTTTGACTAGTTGGGCACAGCGCTTCGAACACAGGAGGATCTCGCAACCTTGGGTGCTCGGCTAACTGCGGCATCGCATAGGTCGGTGGCTGGCGGTTGTCTGGCCATGGTGTGACTAACTACGGTCTTAAATACTAAAAGTTACTTAAAAATACTTCGGGCACCAAGTGATTTCAGAGGCCTTGGCGTTCGGCTAACTACGGTTCTTGTTAATCAGGTTCGGTTAAATACGGTTTGGTTAAATACTGGTAGAATACTGCGGGTACCATGCTAAATACGGTTCTGGTTTATCAGGTTCGGTTAAATACTGGTAGAATACTTCGGGGACCATACTAAATACGGTTCTGGTTTATCAGGTTCGGTTAAATACGGTTCGGTTAAATACTGGTAGAATACTTCGGGTATCATACTAAATACGGTTCTGGTTTATCAGGTTCGGTTAAATACTGGTAGAATACTTCGGGTACCATACTAAATACGGTTATGGTTTATCAGGTTCGGTTAAATACGGTTAGTATTAAGTCGGCTACCGAATGGAATTCGGCGGTACCGGCGGTCGGCTTAATACGACTAACTACGGGTTGAGTGCTGGTTCGTATTCACTACTGGTAAGAATACGTGGACTACTGGTTTAACTACTCGGGCACCAACGGAATGCGAGAGCGTGGTGTACGACTAAATACTGGTTCGGTTTTACTCGGGCACCTACGGAATTCGAGAGCGAGTTGTTCGGGTAAATACGACTAACTACTGGTTTAACTTCTCGGCACCAACGGAATGCAAGAGCGTGGTGTACGACTAAATACTGGTTCGGTTTTACTCGGGCACCTAAGGAATTCGAGAACGAGGTGTTCGGGTAAATACGACTAACTACTGGTTTAACTACTCGGGCACCAACGGAATGCGAGAGCGTGGTGTACGACTAAATACTGGTTCGGTTTTACTCGGGCACCTACGGAATTCGAGAGCGAGGTGTTCGGGTAAATACGACTAACTACTGGTTTAACTACTCGGCACCAACGGAATGCGAGAGCGTGGTGTACGACTAAATACTGGTTCGGTTTTACTCGGGCACCTACGGAATTCGAGAGCGAAGTGTTCGGGTAAATACGACTAACTACTGGTTTAACTACTCGGCACCAACGGAGTGCGAGAGCGTGGTGTACGACTAAATACTGGTTCGGTTTTACTCGGGCACCTACGGAATTCGAGAGCGAGGTGCTCGGGTAAATACGACTAACTACAGTTTAACTTCTCGGCAACTACGGAATGCGAGAGCGTGGTGTAAGACTAAATACTGGTTCGGTTTTACTCGGGCATCTACGGAATTCGAGAGCGAGGTGTTCGGGTAAATACGACTAACTACGGTTACTACTAACTACCGAGAGTAAATACTGGGGCAATATCTACTCTGTTTGTTCTAAGCAAAACCTTGTCTATTTTTTCAAAAATAAAATAAACTTAATGAGAATTATACGGTAAAAAGGTTATGTAGGTAAATAGTAAGGGTATTCATAGTAGTAAGTAAAATAATAAGGGTATTCAAGGTGTTGGGTTACTTATACTTTATGATGTTAGGATTAAAATGTAAGGATTAAATGTAAATGTAGGGTAGGTTTGTAACGTCACGTTACATTGTGAATCCCTTCAGGAAGAAATAAAGAAGAAAAGAAGAATATAATTGATAGGTAGAGTTAAGAACAATAGAAGAGAGCAGTACTCTCCCTACAATCCCCTTATCAGAAATAACCGTAGATAGATTTCTTCCAGCGATACTCCGTAGTTCATCGTGAAACATATCCCTGCCTGAGACCCTTCGTCAGTGACACAGTTCATGCTCAACCGTCTCTAGCACTTCAGCATCTTCACTTTATCTGTAAAAGTCCGGTATGTGTTTGTCCAAGTTACTCGTAAAGGCCTAAACAGAACAATGGCCCGTCAAAAATCCTATTCCTAAGACCACTCCTATTCAAGCCTAATAGAATCTTGGTTGACTTCAAATCAAATCTGGGCCATAATGCGCTAGACACACTGCAATCCATTTCTTTAAGTCGAATTTAAAAATGAAACATAGAAGTTTAAGTTAGCCGAGCGAGTGTTTCTAAAACCATAAAGGACGAAAAGAACAAAACTCCCTAAAAAATTTACTCATATCAATATAAAAATGCACAAGCTTCATAAAAGTCATTGCTGTTATTCTCTGTATAAAAAATATTGGGATATAAGTTAATTTTTGCTTTCGAGACTTTTTTCATTGGAGACTTAGCTCGTAGCGCCTTGTAAGCGCCATGTAAAGGTTCGGGAAAACCCAAACAGCATTTTTTGCATTCCTTGTCACAGAACGGCGCTACGAACTGAGTCCTCAATGAACTTAGACCCGAAAGCAAAAATGAATTAATTCGCATATTTTTTATACAGAGAATAACAGCAATGACTTTTATGAAGCTTGTGCATTTTTATATTGATATGAGTAAATTTTTAAGGGTTGGGGTAATGCGCCCGAAACTTAAAATTCCGATAGCCAAAATTTCAAATTTTTACATAGCAGGCTTTCGGCCGGGCGCAAGTATTTCCTCCTCGCCTCCTTTGCACATCTCTAATATGCGTAAACCTCCATTAGTTTTTCGTCCTTTACATTTTCTCCAAATTTTCTTATCCGGGATCTCCCATACAAATATGGCGTTTTATGAAATTCTTAAGTTTAATTAAAATTTTTCATCTTTTGTGAATAAAATCAATAGTTGTAGACATATTTTAATCATTTAATGCTTATTTTCTTTGTAACTTTGTTTGAGAAGAGTGCTTTATTTTCCAATTTTTTATGAATTAAAAAAAAAAACAAATTCGAAATTTTGGTTAAAAAAAAAAAAAAAAAATTAAAATTTTGCGAAATAATAATTTTTTTTTAGCAAAAATGTAGGTATTTGTTATGTGTAAAAGGTCTAAAAAAATAATAATTAAATAACCAGGTATACAGAATAGCAGACGGTAGGTATTTGTTATGAGTAAAATAACGCAAAAAATTAACGAACCGACAGGCGGACATCGTTTAATCAACTGTGCTGTACAGAAATGCCAAAAAAGTCTTAACCACAATAAAAAGAAACAACTGTTATTTTGGGTGATGGATATAAAAAAAAACAACAACAACAAGGGATTTTATAGGAAAAATTAGAGGCAATCGTGGTTTTTTGCTCATATCTCAGCCGTTTAAGGACCGATCTGGTTGAATCCCAAAGTATATGCAGGGTTCGCAGTTTTATTTTATACTTTATCACCAATTTACACATTTGTATACCCAAAAATCCCTATAGATCCAAAAAATTTAAATTGTGTTAATAAAACTAATTTTATTTGTACTTTCAGTAACTTCAAAAGACGCACAAAAAAATAATTATGCATTAATGTTTATCATTTCAAAAACTTCTGGTTCATCAGCCAATGCAATTTTTTATTAAATGTTGTTTATATTAAAAAGTGTTAGCATTTAAGAGAATGGAATAAATTTGTCACAGCAAACTGAGTTGTTTTTAAAGTGTGTATTTATTCTAAAAAGGCTTCTAATAACTCATATTGCATTATGTTGCGAATTTTGGTTTTAATTATATTTACTATAGAAACAAGCGTAACATGTCTGTACAGAAAGCATATTTACAATTTTTTCAGCAAGCGCTTGAAAAGTTATCGAACCACCAGCGTCTTGGTATGACAAAAAAAAATTCGGACCAACAAAACTTTAGTTTGTACCAACGTCTTGAGCTAACAGGTCTTGCCATTGCACAAATAGCGTATATAAATAAAATATTATCCCCATAAACCCCCAGAGAAAATAGTGCATTTCCCACCAATCCCCTGGGGATTTTCTCGAAATTTGTATCTATATTCAAAAAAAAAAAAAAAAATCCCCAAAGCTGAGAACGCTAATTACATGTGACATAAATGTATAACAGCCTAGCCCCCATTATATCTAGGGTCTTCAGACAGGCGGATAGATGGACATCAATAAGTCAACTTCGCTACTTTTAACGAGCAAAATTTAAAAAGTTTAAAAAAATTTTGTTTATCATACGAATTTTCATTTTTGTTTACGTTTTTAAAATTTTGTATTATACCTCAACTTTTTCTTAAATTCTGGTCTATTTTATTACTGACTCTTGACTCAGAAAAGAGTGCCAAATTCAAGCACAGTGTAATTATACGCTTTAAGTAAACTATAAAAAAAGCATTTACATATTTTTTTTAGTTGTTGCTGCAAATAGTAAATTATGCAATTATTATTTGTTGATATACCAATGACATGGATATTAAATAAAAAAAAAATATAAAATAAATCAAAGGACATTTCATTTACATTTAAATTAAATACAAACTATTAATTTAAAAATAATAAAAGCCTTTTAATTAAATAATTTTATGTTAGTTTTTTATACCTTTGCTTTTTTAGATATAAAATTTTTTTATTTATTGTCAGGTGATTCATTATGAGGTATATATATATATAAAATACAAAGTTGAGGTTCCGCTAGTTCCCTTAGGTAGTTATTTTCTAAAGATTCCCTGCGCGAAATTTGGTCAATTGGTCCAACAGACTGGTCCTGGGAGCTGTGAAAATAGAACAGGTTCAAAAAGAAATAACTCATGACCAGTTAAAGGAGAACCAATCATGTAACTGGTTTATGAAGAACAAAAAGGTAGAAAAAGTAATGAATTACAGTCCAGTCTTCAACGGTGGTATGACTCATTTTTTGGGACTTTCTAAAATTCGGTTCTTAAATTTAGTTCTAGGACTTCCCTAGAGGAAAGGGAACTAACACTAAACAGTTCTATAGTGATAGGGACCGGTTCGAGTTCCAACACTTTATATGAAGGGGACCTGTCACTTTATCATGGCGATGTCCTACGAGGGGGTTAATTGGCACCTTTTTGACGCTTTGTAACAGGTCACAGAAACAACCTAAATGGACGCATTCAATTTCAGTTAAAATAATGCCTGTCGCAGATATTGTCCCAAATGAACCATGTTATTAGGACGGATCCCCTTCATTTAAAGTAATAGAACCAGGTAGAATCGATTAGACATTACACACTCAAAATCCAGTTACATGACAAGATGTTTGTCAATTACCTTCTGGAGTAACTACTCTTTAAACACATTATCACCAGTTAAGTGATATGTTCTGTTTTAATCTATCACAATTTGTTCCTTTTTATTTTAAAATTGTTTTCACTTGTCACGGGATAAGTGCCTTGAAACCAATTGAACCAAATTTCCCGCAGGGTTGTTTTACTGAAAAAATACTACATTGTATTGAAATAAAACTACATTATAGTAACTGTCACTAAACACGTCCATTTAGAATAGATGTGTGACTGGTCAAATGGTGTCAATTGACCCCCTCTAATGACAATCCCATGTAAAAGTGATAGGTCTTATTCATAGAAAGTGTGAGAACTAGAACCGGTCTCTACCACCAAAGACCTATCACGAGACAACTTTGGTTTCAGTTCGCTTCCCTCTAGGGTTTTTATAGTTTTAGACTTCTTGATTTGTTTGGGTTGGCTGTGAAGCCACCGAAAGTCAAATAGTCCTTAAACTCCTGATAAGGGTACCTGCGTATCCATATATAAGTTTAAGTTTAATGGAAACAAGTAAGAGTGCTATATTCGGCTATGCCGAATCTTATATACCCTTCACCATGATGAGATAAGAACAAAAAGTTATATACATAAATACCGTTCTTAAGATAGGTATAAATAAATATTAATTGAGCCACGCCAACTTTTCATTTCGTCATGCCGAAGAATATAAAAAACAAACAATTTGTGTATATACCTTAGCCCGTTTCCTCTTTTGCCAAAGTTGATGTTTAGAATTCGTTTTATAACCTTAAAATCGTTTTTTAGAACATAAAAAAATTAAAAAAAATTCTTTTTGGGATTCGAACCGGCAATAGATCAATCTCAGGAGATAACTTAACAACTCGGCTACGAATGCTTATACTAAAGAAGCGTAAAATTAAAATATATTAGGTCTATGAGTTTGTTTCTTTATTTGAGCGGCATATCATATACATGCATTAATGTGTATGTGTATGCGTAAAATTAAACACTCCTGAAGTAAACCTGGGTGCAAGTGTCCCCAAGTCACCAGTTTTGTCGACTATATTGGTGACACTGTTAACGAAGTGTCTACACTACACTACATTTGCTAATATATTTGGCTTTAATACGAAAATGATTTTATCAATAACAACTGAGAAGGACAATTCCTATAAAAAATTTGAAGAAATATTTAAAAAAATTAGTTATGACTTCGTAATCTTACAAAAAGTGTAGAATACTTTTACTAAAATGTACTAGCGATTCTCTGGTTCCAATGTCTACATATGTTCCCAAAGAAACTACCTAGTCAGTACCTAGACAGTACTACCAACGTCAGTAGTAGATTTCCAATGAAACGCACATGTTAAATGTCTATTGTAATTAGCATTGCCTGGGGTACAATTAGTCACTAGTACTGGTGACTGTGTCAACAGTGAATCAGTACAGATTCACTAGTGAGATTTCCTGCAGGGACATTACAAATTAAATCCACCACTTGTAGTGAAGGGTATAAAAAACAAAAAAAAAAAAAAAACACATTACCAACACTGTATTACCATAGCCACTGTATGACCGTAGAAACCAAAATTGAATTGGTTTGTATGATATGTTTATGTCGTGTTGGTAATACAGTGATGGTATGGTAATGTCGCGTCTAATTGGACCTTTAAAGAAAAAAATTTGAGGCAGTCGTGATTTTTTACTCATATCTCAGCCATTTGTTGACCGATCTTGCTGAATTTCAATAGCAAACAACTCCGGACCA
This sequence comes from Pollenia angustigena, assembly GCA_930367215.1. Taxonomy (NCBI): domain Eukaryota; kingdom Metazoa; phylum Arthropoda; class Insecta; order Diptera; family Polleniidae; genus Pollenia; species Pollenia angustigena. The sequence continues at coordinate 40,966,770 of OV884058.1, forward strand.
TATGTGACATAAATGTATAATAACCTAGCCCCCATCATATATGGGGTCTTCGGAACAGACGCACATCGTTGAATCAACTTCGCTCCTCATAATGACCCAGAATATATATACTTTATAGGGTCTATCATCAATATTATAGAAATTACAAACGAAATGACAAACTTGTATATACCCTATTCACCACCTGTGGTGAAGGGTATTAAAATAAGGATAAAGGAAGTTTTGTTTTAAATTTTATTAAGAATTAATAAATTTTTATATCTTACTGAGATCATTCTAAATCGGATCGAAAAATTTGTGATGGCTGTTAACGGCAAATGTGCAACACACAGAGCAAAATATTTATTCTACGCTGCACAAAATTTTTAATGCAATGATACCAGTACAAAGTTAGATAAAGAAATGTATTGATTCTAAATATAATAAAAAGCAAAAACTACCATTACCTTTACTTTAATTATGTAAAACGCTTTAACTCAATACGGGTAAACCGGGTACCCTTATCGGGAGTCTACGTATAAAAATGTGTCAGTACAGTTAGGGTTAATGGAAAATGTATTGGGAACAGAATTGTCTTGTTTCAAATAACGCTTGCCGTTCTTATTTAGATAAGTCCAAAATAATTTTTTTAAATTCTAGTTTTATATTTACAATATATCAGTTTTAAGATTTTTAACTATACCTTAACTTATGATGGTGACGGTATTATTAAAATAAAAACTTGGCAATGTAAAAAGATGGACTTAATTTTTGAATAAAATTGCAAATAATATTAGAGGTGTTCGCCCTTTGTGTTAAGTGTAAAACTCTGTGATATTGTGATACTCAAATTAATGATTTACAACGATGAAAACATAATTCCGATTTGTTCAGTATTGACTGAAAAAATTAGATATTAAATTACTTTCGATTGCTGCCAGAATCAGGCCCGAGTTTACAAGTCCAAAATCTTTGAACTTGATTGTAAACTTCCTTAACACGCACCTTATTTGTCAAATTATACTCCATAAAACATTTTCTATTTCCAAACTGAAAAAATATTGGTTCGGTAGTTAAAAAATGAGCAGGTAGAGTCGGCTGTTTATGGCCACTTTATGGAGTTAGACAGTTTTTTCTATAAACAGGGTATAACTGCTTTCTTTATCGTCTATTTAAAATCATAAGTCCATTGATTACAATCTTTTACGACTTTTTTGGGAGATCTACATACAACCACTTTTTTTCCTGGCACTACGAACATTAGAATGAACGCATAATAACCACAACAACTTACCTGGAGGTTTAAAGTGTCCAAATTTAATTATGTAAATGGAAATGTTTTCAAAAATTTTATGAATATTAAACGGAACTATTTTATGAAAATGATTTTATTTTTTAACAAATTGTATTTTTTTTATTGCTCTAGTTCAATGGAATGCTAAAAAATTTGTATGTTTTTTTTTTTTATTGAAAAAATTTTTATGGCTTTTATATTAATAACAATTCAAAGAAAACCATTTATAGAAAAGAATGAAAAAAAGAGAAAGAAATAAAAAAAAAAAATAAGTCAGAGTGCTATATTCGGCTATGCCGAATCTTTGATACCCTCCAACGACAGTTAAATTATTTCAGGAGTGATATCTACATGATATCTATTTATTATTATTAATTTATCTTTATTAAACCAGACATCGGCACAAAAATTAGTTGCGGTTAGGACCTATATTAAATTATTGACCGACAATTAGAAAGTTTTATGCTTTTTTTTTTAGAAATTTTAACTAGCTTGTTAAAAGTATCATGATTCGTAACAGCTTAAGCCGAACTTAAATGATTTTCAGGAGGGGAATTTATATTGGAGCCATGGTATCATCATCATCCGAAAATTCTGCGCCGTGATTTCTGGTATTAAAAACATAAATTTCAATATATTTCAAAACAGCGCTGAAATTAGTTTAAGCGTTTGCAGTGAATTTTAGAAGGCTGCTAAATATGGGATCTACAGTTAATTATGGAGCATATATCACCAAATTCATAACATTTTTTCTGGCCATATGAAACTAAGTTGGAAGAAATTTTACCACAATATATATATCTGCTACGGTCTTAGGCGTATTTAGTTTATTTACCAGAGTGGGCTTTATATGGGGCCTATAGTAAATCATGGACCTATCATCACGAAAATTATAAGTGCTTTTTCTAGTCCTATAAACAAGTGACGTACCAAATAGCATGTAATGTTATGATAGCATTATTTATTACGGTTTTAGGCGTACTAAACTTTTTTCTGGGAGAAGGGTTTATATGAGGCCTAGGGTAAATTATGGACGAATCTTCATGTATTTTACAGCGTGATTTCGAACTTTTGCAAAATCGTATGTCATTCCGTAAATTGTTTCACCATTTATGTTAGTTTTTGTAATAAAATTATCAACTTTTTAAGGTGGTGGTTACATATTTTGATTCATAGGATTTTGTTGGATTTCAATCCATAATTACAAGCAATTTGACACCAAGTTTGTTCATTTCTTTTGAGTTTTTCGAAATTGAGCGTGTTTTCAACAGACGGACAGACAGACGGACATGACTAAATCGACTTAGAGTTACTCAAGTAGCCAAAATGTATATACTTTATGGGGTCTGAGGTGAATAATAAAAAAGTTTCACACATAATGACAAACTTAGTATACCCTCTTCACAACTAATTGTCGTGGAGGGTATAAAAATTCCATAAAATGTAAATTTTATTTTATTATTTATTTTTCACTATCTACGCTGTAGTTACAGTAAAATATGAAATTATTAATAAATGCATAAAGTTTAAATAAAATGCTACTAAAAATACATTTCATAAAAATAACAAAAGCAATAACAAAATGAAAATTCAAGCGCACGCACGAAGAGAATAAAAACTAAAGTCCCATTAAAAGGATATTTAATGCAACCGACAAGAGGTGAACAACTCTTTAAGTGAAGGCATGAATACAGTTTTAAGTGTTTTCTACTCTTTTTTGTTTTTACAATAGTTAGCTGTTGTTGTACTACTGTACGGGAAAAATTCTTTGTTTCACTATTTACATTTTATGGCCCTGAAGGTATTTTAAAATCCTTTGTTAATTCAATAGTTCAAACGAAATTCATGATATTAAATTTTTTTTTTTTTATTATTAGAAGAGCTAAAGTTCAGATGATTTTAAAAAAGAAGTTGTATTTATTTCGCCAACTTTTATACACCGATGTTGCCGGAACCCCTATTGAAAGGAAATTGTCGTATGGCGTCTAGGTATGTACACTCATTTGACTCTTTGTCTTTAAAAGGAACCGAAGGACATAACTTAACCCAGAGAAAAATCATGTTTAAATATGGTCACCTCCAACAACACTATTTTTAAAGGAAACTTTAAACATATTCCCCCGTTTTTATAAATATAAATTTATAAATATATAAATTTAACAAACGTTTATTAAAGCAAATTTTCATACAAAATTTGTTTTGTAAACCTTTATTAAATGTTAAAATTTTTTATAACTACGAGCGATTATGTTTAATATAACCATATTATTGTCAGCGACAATCATATTATGGTAGAATTAGTCCTCCATCAAGAAACCACAGCCATATTATGGTTGCCTGCAAATATATTATCGTTAAAAATAACTAAAATATGTTTAACACTTATAATAGCATAGTTGGTTTTCAACCATAGCATGTTGCTCTACGAAAAAAGGAAAATGCTATTATTAAGTTATTAACAAACTATTGTCATATTTCGCCAAAACATGTTTATAGGCAACCATAATATGGTTGTGGTTTCTTGATGAGGACTTGTTCAACCATAATATGGGCGACGGTGACAATAATATCTTTAAGTTAATCATAATAAGTTTAAAATTTCCTTTTAAAATAGTTTTGTTGTTTAAACATAAATAATCTCTTTACTGGTCGGTTGTGTTTTGATTTTGCTCCTAATTATTGTCAATTTTTATCAATTTTGAATAAATATTATTAAAATTATCATATACACATATCTGTGATAGAAACCTAAAAACACATATAAATTAAATATTTGTTAAATCTAAAAGTATTTAACAAAATAAACGAAATAATAAAGTTAAGTAAAGCTAAAAACTAAAAAAACTTAAAAAAGTTAAAAACTCTCAATACATATTAAAAAAAAAAAAATAAAAAAAGAAAACAACCAAACATCAACATAAAGAACAATACAAAAAGATAACTTTAAAAGCAAAAACAAAAACAGCAGAAACATAAACACAAAAAAAAAAAAAAAAATAAATAAATAAAAATAACAAAAAAAAAAAAAAAAAAAACAAATATTATCATGTCAACTCGTAGAACTAAGAGAACAGATCAAGATGATATGGCGATGTCGACGCGTCATGCTAAGAGAACAGCCTATGAAGCTGAGCTTAGTTCTATCGAAAATACTCCAGAAATGGCAGATCTTATTTTTTCAAATCCTAATGACTCTTGCTCACGCAGTCGTTTGTGGAATTGGTTAGATGCTAAATTTACAAAACATGATGAATATATAAGAGAACAAACTGAACAAATAAAAAACATGATTGCGGAAAGTAAGAGATGGTTGATAACAGAAATTGAGCAAAAATTCAACGATTTAAAAGATGAAATAATAAATGATGTAAAAAGAGAAGTAAAAGAATTAAATGACAAGGTTACTAAACTAGAGTCGAAAAATATGGAAATTGACAAACTAAAATCTGATGTTGAAAGTTTAAAAATAAAATGCCTAAATCAAGAAAACTCTATGGTGGCATCAGATGTACGTATCACTGGTATACCTTTTAATAATAATGAAAATTTAAATCAAATTTTTGAATATATGTGCAACACCTTAAACATTACTATGCCGTCATTTAAATCTATTTTCCGCGTAAAACACTATAAAAACTATCGCAATGTCGATGATCCTCCAATTGTGATTAAATTTAACACACCATACGAAAAAAACTATTTTCTAAGAACTGTTGCAGCCCATCGTCGTAGACTTAAATCACCTATCCGATTATCTAATGTTGGTTTTCAAAGTGATACTCCTTTTTACATAAATGAAAATCTTACACCACACAATTATGGCATTTTTAAAACAGCGCTTGGCCTTAAGAAGGATATGCTTTTGAAGACAGTGTTCACCCTACGCGGTATTGTCTATGTTAAGCAAAATGAAAATGATGAACCCATTAATATTATTTTTCCCGAACAACTGAAGCAGTTTTTTCGTTCCACTGAATAAGTTTTATACTGTTTTTTATATAAAAATTTTTTGCCTGACTATGTCTTTATTTAATAATTTTTCAAATGTCTGGACATTCTTTAATATTGTTTTGATCTTAATATTTTATATTGCTTATTTTAAATGTTTCTATATTGACTATTTTTTTAATTTTATGAAAGTTTACTTTTATTATGTCGATTTTCATATAACTTTTGTTGCTATTAGCATTGCACACCTTAATATTTGTTTTAATGACTTTTAACAGTGATGAACGTGGAAGATCCCAACATTTAACAATGAGTATGGTCAGGATCCTGGCTAAGCATAAAAAAGGTTTTAAAATAGTACACATTAATGCCCAAAGCCTAAATAATAAAGTCGATGAATTTAAATTGGTTTTTGAAAACTCAGACATTGATATTATTTGTGTCTCGGAAACATGGCTAGTGGCATCAACATCCGATAAATATATATGTCCTTATGGCTACAAAGTTTTTAGATCTGACAGAGGAAGTCATGGTGGTGGTGTTGCCATATTTGCAAGGAATAGTATCTCTTGCAAAATTTGCTGCAAGTCACCTTCTGCAACTTATTCCTTTGGGCAAGGGGTTGAGTTTATTTTTATTGAAGTAGCATCATTTGGCAAAAGGCTGTTAGTTGGTTGCGTTTATAGGCCAAATAATAGAATACCTTTTACCTTTCTGTATTCTGCCCTTGAAAATCTCGTCGCGGAATATGATGATATAGTTATTACTGGTGATTTTAATTCTAATGTCTTAATGGAGACCACTGTCCCTGATAATATGTTAGCGTTTGGTCTTTACCCAGTTAATATGGTAAACCCGACACACCATACATCCACAACAAGCACGCTGATTGACCTTTTCCTTGTGTCCAAAATTGTAAACGTTACTTTGTATGATCAGATATCAGCTCCATGTTTTTCTAAACATGACCTGATATTTCTAACTTATAACTTTCGAGTACAGCAAGTTGAACAGTGTTTTAGTTATCGTGACTTTAAACACTTAGATTTTAATCATGTTTATGAATGTTCATCAAATATTGCCTGGAGTGACATCTATTTTATGTCTTCTGTTGATGAGCAATCTTCATTTTTGGAGGACAATATCTACTTTCTTTTTGACTCAACTGTACCACTAAAACAAAAAAAAACAGCATGTAGGCAAAAACCTTGGTTTTCGGATACTGTTAGGAATGCAATATACCAGAGGGATTTGGCATACGCCAGGTGGAAGCGATTTAAAACTTCTGAGCTTAAAATACAATATTCCATTGCCAGGAAAAATGTCAACAAACATATCAAGTATGCAAAAACTGAATATTACACCAAACGTTTTAGTAATGCAATTAATTCCCAACAAACTTGGAATACTATTCGTGAAATAGGAATTGGCAATGCGCACGGCAATATTGACCACCAAGTGGATGCAAATATGCTTAACAGAACGTTTACTAACGCTCCTGTTATCCAAGCAAATCCTTCTTTTTTCAATTTTTCTTCGGACACTTTAAATACAGATAATGGGATAATTGGGGAACACTTCCAATTTTCTTGCGTTACTCAATATGATGTTTTCTCAACGTGCTCTTTAATAAAATCAAATGCAGTGGGAAGTGATAACCTAAATCCAAAATTTATAAGATTACTTTTGCCATTGATTTTGCCATATGTTACTCATTTGTTTAATACCATCATAATGTCAGGTATTTACCCGTTAAACTGGAAACATGCAAAAATTGTGCCATTACCTAAGTCGAGTGGAGAATACAGACCTATAGCCATCTTGTGTTTTCTATCTAAAGTCTTGGAAAAACTTTTGTATAAACAAATGATTACGTATATTAATACTCATAGTTTGCTATCCAACACACAATCTGGTTTTCGTCAGAGTCATAGCTGCGTAACGGCTCTTGTGGAAGTTAGTGAGAATATACGGCAAGGATTGGAAAATGGAAATATAAATTTTTTGGTGCTTCTTGACCATTCTAAGGCTTTCGATACGGTAGATCATGACATACTCATCCGAAAACTTAAACACTTTTTTAGATTTACAAACATGTCAACCAAACTTATATTATCCTATCTTTCAGAATGCACACAATCGGTGTTTGTGAACAATGTATGGTCGGAAAGCTTATCCTTGACTAGGGGAGTGCCTCAGGGTTCTATTCTAGGTCCACTTTTATTTTCATTATATGTCAATGATTTGCCAAAACAACTCACTAAATGTAAATACCATTTATATGCCGATGACGTGCAGCTCACTTTAAGTAACCCAGTTCAAAATATTGCCTCGGGGATTTCCTACCTAAATGACGACTTAAATAGAATTTACCTTTGGGCTAGCGCAAATGGTCTCTGTCTGAATCCTCAAAAATCTAAATGCATTGTAATATGTAAAAAAAGCTTAATTCCCTCCATATCTGAGGATATTGTTTTAAATGGCGAGAAAATTGAAATTGTTAACAAAGCGAAAAATCTTGGTATCATTTCAATGGCAATTTGACCTGGACTGATCATGTTAATTTACTGGTTGGTCAAACTTATGTAAAGTTACGAGCTCTCTGGTCCACACAATATTTCACACCCTTAAGAATAAGAGCCTTACTTGCTAAATCATACTTGATTCCTTGCTTGATCTATGAGTGTGAATTATTTGGAAGCTGTGACTCAGTTAGTAGGAGAAAATTGAATGCCTTGTTTAGGAGAAAATTGAATGCCTTGTTTAATAACATAATAAGATATGTGTATGGATTAAGACGGTTTGAACATGTTTCCTCTGTTGCCAATAATCTTTATGGAGTATCCTTTGAAAGTCTGCTAAAAATTCGCACTCTTACTTTTTTACATAAAATAATCAACTTTCAAACACCTAAATATATATTCGATAAAATACGTTTTTTTTCAATCGCCACGAAATAGAAATATTGTAATACCTCGACATCAGTTACTTGTATCTGAATGGCAGTTTTATGTACATGCCGCTCGTCTTTGGAACAATCTTCCACAAAGTCAACAACTAAACAGCAATGCTAATAGTTTCAAAAAATTTTTATTCAATTTTTTTAAATAATTTTTGCTTTATTAATTTTAATTTATAATTTTTGAACTTTGCTTTTTTTTTAATATTAATATTGTTATATTTACTTGTATCAAGTTTGTTTTGTAACGTAATACGTTCCTGTGCTATAAATATAAGACTCAGTCTTGTTGTACAGGAAATGGAATCAATAAATAAATAAATAAATAAATAATTAAAAAAAAAAAAAACATGTTTTTTCTCTGCGTGTTAATACATATATGAGGCTATCAGCGCAGAAGTAGTGTTACCCACAATTTATTTTGGTTACGGTTCTGGTGTTAGATATGTTTTTTGCACTGTTATTTACAGTGCAATAGTCGAGTAAGCCAACTGTTTGTATCCACAACAGATGTCGCTATAAACATAATTTTTGTAGGAGCCGTTTCAATTAAGTACTGTAGTGCAATAGTAGTGTTAACTCCTCATTATCTCATAATAAGTAGTCTGGGGTTACACCACTGCTGCGCTGATAGCCCCATATATACTTTATACTATTGTTGTCTATTATTCGGTTTTTAGTCGTTTGAACAAAATTTCCTAATTTATTATAATTTTGCAGTTTTGTTTAAAAATTCGAACGAATATAAAATAAAAATTTGTTTCAAATAACTTTTAAAAAAATAAAATAAAAAAATAAAAAATAAAAAAGTTTATTTTTTTTTTCTTTCTAATAACAATAATAAAACAATCCACTACAAACGAAAAACTAATAATTCCCAGCTACCATTTTCAATCGTGTGACAGTCTACTGGGAATCTCATAAAGAGCGCCTCTGATTGTCGCCTAGCGCATTCTTTAATCGTAGAAGATACCTTGCACGGGAAAAATGTTACACAAGGTGATTCCTCTGTGAGATACTGCTACAACACAGCAAAATATGCTTATATTAATCGTAGAGGGAATCGTCTGAGATGTGTTTAAAGATTATCTAATGAGTCTTTTACAAAGCATGTCAAGAATCGTATGAGACTCATTTAGGTACTATCTTGTAACTTGTAAAATTTATACAAAACAAACCTTTATATCGCGAACTCAACGTAACCCGGTTGGAAAACGTTATTTGACTGATTAAGGATCCGGTTTGTTTTATTGAAAATGTTTTGGCAATAGAATTTTCATGTTTTAAAACAAATCTCTTATGAAGGCAGCTGCTCAGTTATTGTTATATGACTCATACAGAGAGTTTCAAAATATTAATTCGATGATGGTTTGACGAAAAAGAATAAGAACTATACCCGGTGTTAGAAAAAAATCAGAACATTATTTAGCGTTCGGCTCACACACCCAGGAACGATATCTATTTTTTTAGTAATTGTCTAGACGAACAGAACCCTTAATACCATTAGTAACTATTATATCGAACATTACATACTGTTCTGTTCTTCGTTAAGAAACAGAACAATTATAGTGTAACTGTAGAAAGACAAACATTATATTTTAATGTTTCTTTTTTAAAATTGATAAAGAATGAACAAACAAAAAATTTTAGCAACGACCGCAGCACGAACAGCTTTTGCGCGTATGTTTTGTTTGTATAAGATTATTTTGGTGGACTTTTTCATATGTGTAATTTGTTTTTTTAAAAAATATTTGGTTTTTTTTACCAGCCAAAAGGGACAAACATTAACGAGCTAAACCGAACACAATGAAGTTTGTATTTTTTTAACAGAATGGAATTAAATTTTCTCATATTTTGTTGAGTGGGATAAGAACAGTTTTATTTTTGTGTACAAAAGATGACACACAGGGGAAAATTATTGATTTTAATGATTTTCTACGTTTGTGTTTTCCTCAAATCTACCCAACCGAACACTAACGAGCGATATTTTCTGATTATTTTCGAACACTGACTATAACATTTAGATAAACACAATCAGAAGATATTCAAAAGTATTAGCATTCATAAAAAAGTACGAAAATTGGGGCCATATGAACTGGGAGATATCTAAGGCCGGCCATTCACGTACAGTTTCAACTGTTCAGTTGAAACTGTCAGTTAAAACTGTGCGTGAGTGGGTAATAACTGACAGTTCAACTCAACGGTTCACATTAATTAAATTTTTAATTGTTAAAAAACTGCTGATTATTTTATCTGTGTAATTTTAAAAACTATTTTGCAGTTGCAGTATCTTCAAAGTATCATAAAAAAATATTCGAATATTCGAGTACTCGTCAAAAAAATTTTATTATCTAAATTGAAAAATGTTATTCGTTACAACAAAATTGAAAAAAATGTTGTTCGAATATTCGAATAATTTTTATTCGGATGCCAAGCCGAGAATGCAATACATTGCTTCCTTAATCACATATTTGCTTTCAAAGGAAAGCTTAAATAATTATTGTTTAAGAGTCATAAAAGTGTCATTAATAACGTTATGCATTATGTCAAGATCGGACTACAAATTGCGACGCAGTGTACAAAAAACTACAAGAGCGGTCTAAAAAAAATTTTACTCAACCAATCTTTAATTCTAGGGGGTGACAGACTCAACTATTTTTTTTTGTATAGGGACCGAACCACTTTAATAACCATGTAAAATTGTTATCGAAGAAATAAATAATAAAACAATTTGTTACAAAACTAGTTAGGGTTCTTTGATACCCTCCACCGATAGTTCGAATTTGTCAGGAGTGATATCTATATGATATCTATTTTTTATTAATTTATATCTTGATAACGGTCTTAGGCGTAATAAACTTTTTTCCGGGGGTATGGCTTACATAGGTCTTATAGTAAATTAAAGACGGATCTTCACGAAATTTTGCAGTGTGATTTCCATTTGAAAAAAAAGTATTTGTGCAAAATCTTTTATCATTGCGAGCATTATTCCACCATTTATGTTAGTTTTTGTAACAAAGTAATTAATTTTTTAGGGGGTGCTCCCTTATTCTAACTCATATCTCCTCTCATCATATTAAACCAATTTTGCTGGATTTCAATCGCAAACTTCTAAGTTTTAACTACAAGCAATTTGACATCAAGTTTGTTCATTTCTTTTGAGTTTTTCGAAAGTGAGCGTGTTTTCAAAAGATGGACAGACCGACGGGCATGGCTAAGTCGACTTTCTAAACGGAAAATAATTTGTCGTGATTATGCGTTTGTATTGAAATTTGGTTAGTTACGAATGCTTTGAAATAAAAAAAAAAAAAAAAAAAAATTAAGAATAACAACTTTTGTACAGTGATGGACTTAATTATTGGCACAGGAAGTACTTTCAACTTCACGATTGATTTAAGTGCCTTGTTTAAGTAATTTATGCTAGAAAAATGTTTTTACTTGCCAGTGCCAATGTTTTATAACTCTTGCGTCGAGAAAATTTTCGATTGAAATGTGTGAAACGAAACAAAAATGCCATATATTAAAACAAACATCTGTTTTTCTCAATAAACTGTGTCTGTTACTTTTTTTGGCGAGTACTAGCTGTCACGTAAGGAAATTACTCGCCAATTTACAGAAAAAGTATATCTGTAACATTTTTGTGAGAAAAGTGCCCGCGTTGAACTGTCAAATAAACTCACGAATAAAAATGGGGCGAGAAAAAATATTAACATTTTTATAAGATATTCGAATGTTTTCAAAGCTCGTTTGCAAACAACAAACATTAAAGCCGCACTTTATATTATTTTGTATAGTCGATGGTTGTATTTTCGCCGCCGTCGTTGAAAATTTTTGGTCGCCGTTAACGATATGTGTGACTAGCGTTCTCAACGTCTACAATGTCACATCGGCTTCGAGTGCAATGTTACGACATTTATAACGTAACGACGCAATCTCTTTCGATAGTTTTCGACATAATTAATACACACTTTTTTCTCACTTTTCGAGAAACGATGGAATATTGTGTTTCAATCTTTTCGATGCGAGAAGTTCTCACTAAAGTTACAGAACATGGGTACAGAATGAAGAATTTCCCCCAAAATGAAAGTACTAAACATTCAGGTCGCCCTAAGTCTTAAGGCAGCCATGAATTCAGCTAAATAATCTGAAAAGCTAAAGTAAGTCCAAGGAGTACTCTTTTATTTCGTTAATAAACCACAAGAAGTGTTTATTTAGCATATACCAAGGAGTATTTGCGTAAGCATAATGATTTTTGGTACCAAGCGCTGTTGTCAGATGAAAGCAAAATTAATATCTTTCGTTTTGATGGCTGTCAAACAGTATGGATAAAGCCTAAGATAGAACTAGAAAAACGAAATGCTGAAGCAAGCGAAAAAAAGGTTGTGGTGGGGTAATTGTGTGGGTCTGTTTGTGCACTGCATGGGGAGATAGTGTTCATTGATGACGCTTTGGACAGAAAAAATATGAGTATTGTAAAAGAAAACGCCTTAAAGTTAAATTTATTATCATCGTAAACTTTGCAACACGTTAATGACCTGAAGCATTTTGTGCCTACGTGGCTTGTATATAATATTTCGCATGTTTTACCACATCTCTTGACCTCAATCCGATTCAGCATTTAGGAAAAGAGTTGGACAGGAGAGTGAAAAACAGGGTTATAGTAAAAACCATGAATTGAAGCAGGCACTGGTCGAAGAATGGCAAAATATTGGGACAGATGTCAAGAAAAAGCTGATGACTTCTATGCCAAATCGACTGGAGGCAGCTTTAAAGCGGAAAGGATTAGTAACTTAATTTAATATTCGCAAATAACTAATATATAATAGTTTGAGATGAAGTGTGCCAATAATTTTGTCCAGAAAAACTGGGTATTTTATTGAATTTTGTGGGCAGTTCATCATTTTATTAATTAAAAAAATTCATTTAAACAAGGCTTTGAAATCAATCGCGAAGTTGAGAGCAGTTTCTGTGCCAATAATTAAGTCTATCACTGTAGGTGTTTTTGTTTTTATTTTCTCTTTGAGAGAATAAAGAACATTTGAATAAATTAATAGGTTTTTTTTTTGTTGTTTTGAAGTAACATGATACACAAAATTTATTTTTATTAGTCAAAACTTGAAAGGAAGATGGAAGAGTACTTTAAATAAAACAATTTGGCTTTTACAACTTTTGAACAAAATTTAACATACGCGTTTATTACACTTGCAATAAGTTCCCTTAACAAAAAAACACTTAATGATTGACTTTTTAACAAATATGAATGGTCTGTTAAAGTTAGCTTTTTTCGAAAATATTTTTGGAACGCAATTCAAAATTTAAAACTTATGAGTCGAATTTAATTGCTATAAACACGAACTTAATTAATTGTTTGAGCGATACGAAAAAGCCGTTAATATTTTTCAAATGATCTCTAAAATTTCTGCCCTACACACAGAGAAAAAACATGTTAACATATGGTCACCTCAAGCAATTCTATGTTTAAAGAAAATTTTTGGCCATAATATGTTAAATTAAACCATATTATTGTCAACGACAACCATATTATGGTTAAAATAGTCCTTCATCACGAAGCCACAACCATATTATGGTTGCCTCCGAATATATTATGGTTATTAATAACTAAAATATGTTTAAAACTTATAATAGCATGGTTGGTTTTCAACCATGACATGTTGCTCTTGAAAAAAAGAAATATACAATTTTTAATTAAAAAACATATAATTGTCATATTTAAACATAACATGTTTAGAGGCAACCATTATATGGTTGTGGCTTCTTGATAGGGGACTAATTTAACCATAATATAGTTGTCGTTGACACAAATATGGTTAAATTTAACATTATATGGTGAAAATTTTCTTTAACCCTTCGTGTTACACATGAGTCTGGCCAGACCTTTTTTTAATGTGTATACTTAGAAAATCAAAACATGCGTAAGCCGGAGAGTTAAACATAGTATTGTAGGAGGTGACCATATTTAAACATGTTTTGCTCTGCGTGTATACTTTGCGTGCAAGGTTTAAATCGACAGAGAACTTTACAGCAAGATGGACGGCTTAGTTCAGAAAGGGATTCTAAGTCGATCGGTATCTATACTAAAAGGTGGAAACAATATGTTTTGTATGGCGCACAGCAGCACAAACCCTCCCCATTTATTTTACAAAACTAAACGAAGCGAAGCAAATAGTGCTGACTTATTTTATAAAATATTTCTCGTGCACTTAATATAATTAAATGAATAAGCTTAACATTTGTCAACTTTCAGACTATTTCCGTTGCCGTTCTTTCCATTAAAATTAATTAAAAAAAACTTAAGCCTAGAGCTTTAAAACAGAAACAAATAAAAGAAAAACTAAACGAATTTGTAATCATGAAACAAAAACTTTCCTCTTACTGTTGAAAGCAGTAGTAACTTGAAGTACAATGTCAAAGTACCTTCTCCTAAACTTTAAGTTTTAAGTGAATTATGTTGTGAATTAAACTTGTTGAGACACAAACCATTCAAATATTTTTTGTAAACACAAATAAATTGGGAATTTAAAAATCTCCCACTGATAAAACTTTAAAAAGCACTTGTTAAATTTATTTCATTTCCTGTTTTTTTAAGAAATTGCAAAGATTTAATAAGAATTCTTTTTGTTGTTGTTGTATGAACATAAACATTTGTCGCTAGTTAATAAAAGAATTTCTTTAAAAAAAAAATCGAGTTTGAATTCTGAATTAAAATAAAAACGTTACACAGTATTTTATTCTAAAAATATTATACCGATGAGAATGATAAAGGTACTGCTGCTGCTGCTGTTAAGGTAGAAGTACATAACACGCGTTAGTGCGCGCGCGCTCTGTCGTCTTCTGTCAAAAAAAGTTAAACTAGTGTATTTTCATAGAACAAGCTACATGCAAAATATTTTGACGCGTTTGCGCCAGAAAGTTGGTTAACTTTGAACTTTTTAACGCGTTGTGTATTTTTGACAAGTAATCAGCTGACAATAAAAAGAATAATTTAACAAATTTGTGAATCATGAAAGAAAAACTTATTGAAGAGCTTAAAAAACATACAATATTTATATAAAAATAATAAATTCAATAAAATAACAAAATCTTGATATACTTTCGAACCCGTTTTTAATGCACAAATAAGTAAACAAATAAAAAACAGCTGACAGGAATGGCTTTTGTAACGCGTGTTGTGTAACTTGCAATTTTTTAAGCGCTAAAGTTTTTAAACGCACGATACTCGTCGACGAACTAACGCGTGTTATGTACTTCCACCTTTAACGATGAAGTCGTTGATTCTGCTGTTACTTACTGTAGCCGACAATGATTACGATGCTGATGATTATGATGATGAGGATGTTGCTGCTTTAAGATGTTATTTAATAAACCACATTTGTTTAACATACAAAAACTCATACTTAAACTGCCACTTGAGCACGTACTCTGTGGTCTTTTGTAAAAACCCATAAAAAAAAAACTCTGAAGAGGAAAGTAAAATGAATTGAAAGAAGGAATGAATGAAATATAAAAGAAAAAAAAATTTATATTAAAGGAAAACCTAAAAGTCAGATTTAAATCTGATGCATGTAAGAAATTGAGTTTCTTTGTTTAAAAACAATTAATTTATGATGTAAATAAATTTAAAAAATATTTGGAAAAATGCGGTCAGCACATTTTAATGATAATTTATAGAAACCAAATCTATAAAGTTGAAATCAGCTAAAAGGGTTTGCTATGAGTTTGTCTTTACGAAGTCTTTTTCATTATTCCTTAAACTAAGAACTTGATTCCACATACACACAGAAAAAAATCAATGTAAAATCCTCGAAAACAAGGTTGACTTTACATTATTCGGTGGTGATTTTGCTTCATAGTTACTTAATATTAATTTAACATGATTTTACAATAACTTGCAAACAACATTATTTTCTTTTAAAATAACCAAAATTCATGTTAATTAAACATTCCTGTAAAGTAAGAGGACAATGACATTCATATTGAAATAACACTTCGAATCACGTTGAATGAAAGTTATTTCATGTTGAAACAACGTAAATTTCATATAGAATTGAAATGGGTTGAGTTTGAAATAACAGTGAGAAAAAATTCTAGAGACAACATATGCGTTAATTGAAGAAACATTCTAAACACTTACCCGGAACCAAAGAGATGGGGAATTTAATTATTTATTTTCCTGTAATATATGTTTCACGTTTTTGTTTTCCCCTTTGTTTATAGAAGCACTCAAAATTAAAAGACACCAGCAAAATGACCCGATATGGTTTTCATCATCATTCTACTTTGAAAATTTTATGTACAATTTAACTTAATAATTTTAACAAAAAATTACGGGATTTTTTTTTTTTTTTTTTTTAATTTTGTAATTCCCTATGCTAATCCCCGCGAAGCTTGACGCTTGTCTGCAGGAAAGAAACCAGAGTCTTTGGCGGGAATTGAACCCGCAACCCCGGGGTTGACAGACTAGCTCACTACTAGCTAGCCTACCGGGGCACTCCCGGTCCGCGCTGCTGGCCCTAAGCAAACATTAGTGTTGTATTACCACACGATTTAAATTGAGCTTTTAACGAAATTTACGGCCTTCAAATAAAAATCTATGGAAAACATATCGTCGCAGGAATTAAAGAACGCTGTAACTGACAAAACATAAAATATTTACCAGAGCCAAAAAAAACCTGTATGAAAGAAAGTAGCAAAAAAGTTCATATGGCAAAAACTATACAACTTAGGAACATGATTTTAAAAACGTATTTTTATCTTTTCTCGCTTTATATATTGGCTCTAAACATTTCCTTTCAAGTCCATTTTTCCCGGTGATTCTACGGCTTACAGCT